>OV656867.1:3983843-4568843 GCA_927399465.1 Sarcophaga caerulescens | reverse complement strand
ACATTTGGAAAAGTAGAGAAATAGATAAAGGATATTAAAAAGAATACCATTTTATCTTAGACAACACACAAGCAGATCTATGGAGATAGTTTTTGTAGATTTAGTGGGCATCATTCAAGAGTACCTGTATGTGAAGGAGGTCATCATCTATGCACCTCCTGATGAAATAATAAATAAAATGTTAGATAGGACGAGTACAGAGCCTATGACATACAAATGGATGGCCAATGTTCTGTAGATGATGTAGACGATGCTAGGCCTCTTTGGTGTGGAATCCACCATGTGGGAACGATACAAGCTTCAAAGACAGGAGTTCACAGACAATTCAGACATGATATAAGAAATCAATTACAAGTTACGCCGAAATAAATTACAAGATACTAGGGCGCTATGATTCTAACAAAACAATTCTCTTTAGAGTTTAAATAATGGCATGGTAGCTTAAATAAAAATCTTTTCAAATTTTTCTTTACAAGCTGACTTGGTTTCCCCTCCTTCTACCTCCTGGATCCTTGTCCTTCTCTTTGGGTTCACCATACATGCAACCTCCTCTCCTTACAAAAAAAACACTTCATCGTTAAATTTTATTTTATTTCCACTTCAATGTTAACCAGGATCCTATTTATTAGTGCCCAAATGTTTATTTTATTGTTATAAATGCCGTGTCGTTCGTTTCATTGTGCCACAATAAATCATTTTCACTAATTTTGCATTCTTAGTTTTGGGAATAATAGAGTGGGTAGGGTAGGAGAGGTCTTTTATTCAAATTATTGCAAAATATAAATAAAATATTGTACTTTGGACCACTTTAGCTTGTAATTGTGGTCTTTGCGTAGCGAAATAGAAATCCAATAGAAAAAATATGCAGAAGGAAAGAAATAAAAACGAATAAAAACCCAATGAATTGGAATCAATTATAGCTTTTAGTTGTGCAAATAAGGCAGGTGTGTAGCCAGCTTAACTTTAAGAGGGTAAAAATCAAAGAGACAACTTTATATGTTCGGTATGAAGCCGGAAATCTTAAGAAGAAGAGTCCTTAAATAGACCTTCTGGTGTAATGGATGGGCAACAATTATCGCAACGCGGTTTTCATGGTTTTGTGAGAGTTTATCTTTACTCTGGGGTTAGGTTAGGTAACTTCACTCCACATAAAGATACGTGATGTTTCCTCAAAGCGAAAATATTAGCTGCATGACATTAGTTTCAAAAGGCGACAATGTACACCGTTAGAATGTGTCACCTAGCCTACCAGGTTCAACTGTATTGCCTAGCCATCCAGGCTCACGTTT
The DNA here is from genome assembly GCA_927399465.1 of Sarcophaga caerulescens. Taxonomy (NCBI): domain Eukaryota; kingdom Metazoa; phylum Arthropoda; class Insecta; order Diptera; family Sarcophagidae; genus Sarcophaga; species Sarcophaga caerulescens. The sequence goes on along the minus strand of OV656867.1, from coordinate 4,567,554 downwards.
ATGCAGGACAATGTCCCCTTTATACAATACCGACAAGGGTATTGAAAATGGGCTTTTCAATAATTCAGCAATTTCTACACAAATCATGTGAGTTGGTGCCTAACAGACGGGCATGTCGCCTTATCAGGGCGTGTCCTATGAGCACAGAGACCACTTAATAATTGTCAACTGGGTAGAGAAAAATCGTCCTCCCCGGGACAAAGATGTATCCCGCGCAACCTACCAATCGGATCCCCTCTTCTACCAGAGTGCATTAGGCAGGGAGTGGAATTTAGCACTAATCTTCAGCCTAAAATTGAAAATGAAAGAAGGAAGTGGATCGCAACGGAGTATCGTCAATCGCTTCAGCAAGGCAAAAATATCCCCCTCTGCTATGCAGCTGACTACGTGCCTGTAAATAGATTTCATTCAAAACGTTTAAATTCTTCTCTTCCTTAAGTATTTTTCTTCTTTCTTGATTGAGTTTCTTTTTTTGTTTGGCAATTTCCTTTTGTTTTTCCGAAATTTTAATTTTGTTTTCCAACAATTTATTCGTTCCAGACGAGTGCACATTACCAAACAAACATTACAATTCCTAAATGGCAAATTCGAAGTAGAAGAAGGAAATGGAGCCAGTCGTGACTCGTATTTGGCGGATCATAAAATCGAAACGTATTTAATTGTACCACCAAAGGTGAGTTGATGCTACTTTCTTCTTCTTTTCTTTAGTTTTTGGTGAATTTTATTAATGAAATGCCTTTTCTTTTCAAACCGCCTACCCTCTTCTATACCCCAGAAACCCACCTATATAACACACATGGTGCCGCGTATTAAAGAAATCAACTCTTCGTTGGACAATGTTAATGCGCCTTTAAATACGAATGGCACAACAGCCAACAACCATAATAATAGCAATGGTAGTTACAATACCAGCTACAGTAATAACATTGACAATGAAGGGGCAACGGAAAAACTTTTACCCGTGACTGTTGTAAATTTCAAAAGTGATGAGTCATCACCTTTAAAACACTCGCCTACAGCAACATCAGCAGCATCATCAATAAACACCAGTAGTCCGGAACATAAATTGGCACAATTATCATCGAGAACATCGATGTCCATTAAGGAAGAGGAGGACGAAGAAGATGTTGTAGAATTAAGAAATCCATGTACAACAACAATTCACAGTCCCACAACACCAAATCAACAAGCACAGCATGATGACGACAACAGCCAACTGTTGCTAAAACGTCCAAGTGAGGATAACGATATTGGCGGCGGCAGCAACACAAATAATTCTCACGCTTCACTAACACCAAAATCATCATTAACTTTGCCACCCCATTCTCATAATGATGATGCTCTTAGTGCTAGTGGCAGTGAGGGGGCCACATCCAATTGTGGCTCTACTGGTGGTGCTGGTGTTGTTGCTGCTGGAGTCATCGAAAATACTATCGGAAATTGTGATTCAACACAATCTATGCAGGCGACAGCAACGATTACAAATGCAATCACAACAGCAACAACTGCACCTACCGCTAACACAACAACAACAACTAATTCTGGCAGTAATTTATTGGTATCGGATATACCAGAGGCTAAAAGTCGTCGAAAGTTATCTGTGCAAGGTAAGTGGAAGTGATGATGATTCAATTGGTTGACTAGTTAGCTGGCTGGCTGTCTGCGAAACTTGGATGTTCATTAATTCAAGTGTGAGTGGTGATGCGGGAAAATAATTTAAAAATTGGTTTTCAAGGCTTAATGTGTGACGTTCTAAATCTGCATTTAGTTAAATGGGCTTTAGTATTTATTTGGGCAGTAAAAATGACAACTCTACAGTGCTGGTCTTTCCCTCTTTGTCATTCTCTCTCCATCACTCCCGAACGATATCGTTACCTCTTTTATGGGACATTGAACAATGAGGCTGCAGATGAGCTAGCAAGGGAAGGTGGAAAAGGGGCTTATCGATCACGTTATCGGAGAGACGGTGGAAGAGAGGAGATTACAGAAGCTCCGAGAACGTTATAGAATGGAATGTCTCCTGAAACTGGGTGGTAAATTTTTGAGAACTTGATAGGTTTTTTAACAGGGCATTGCAACTTGAGAGCGAGGACTAGCATGTGGAATAATATCCCCCCTATTGCCCACGAAGTTTGTAATAATGTGGGAGAATCTATTGAGCACAATTTGCGTTTCTGCCATTGCGTGCAGAGGCGAAGTCGAACGAAACAACTTATTTATCTCTCCCATCTTGACATGTACATATTATGTGGACTCTGGCCTTACAAGCCAATCTAGGTGTTCCTCTTATCTTATTGATATTATCTCCTTCTGTTTTCTCTCTATTTCCAGGTTTAATATCATTTGCTGATAGGAGACGTTCATCCGGTGCATTTATGGAACGTAAAATGTCGATACATACGAACGAAAGTTTTCGTAGTCATGCAGGTACTTTAAAAGCTTTTAAGGAAATAAAATTCTTTTCAAATTTAATAGAAAAAAATTGAAAACTTTAAATTTATCGAAAAGAGCACTTTGTAACACACTCAATCTCTTGTGTCATGTCCCATTTTAAACCCATTTTTTTTTCTTTGCTCTCCATTTGCACAGGTCATGTAACACGTAATCGTCCTTCATCGAAAATGACTAAATATGTGGAATGCTGGGGTGCTGATCGTCCATTTGCCAACATTGCCGAATCGAAGCTAGTGAAGAATATTGGATTAGCTGTAAGTAACACATCAACAGCTTAAAGAAAAAGGGGAAAAGGGGGAAAGGATTCAACAATGAAGAGGGCAACAAATGAATTTTAGAAAAATTCTCTTGATTATGTTCCCCAGGAGAAGCTGGATAGACGTGTGTGTATTTTATAGTATTCTATGGTTAACAAAAAAGAAAAAATGGGTTGCAAGAACAGGAAGTGGTGTTAAACGAACGCCCACCACCCTTTTGGAAAGTTTTTTAAAAAATAAAAAAAAGGAAAAAAATACAAATGCTTTCAGCTTTCAGAGAAGAAGACTTAATTTAATTTTGCTGTGTTAGAAGTTTTGATTTCTTAATAATTTCATCAAACTCTTAAACTACAGTGGGTTACAAAAGTAAAGAAACAGAATATGCATAGGTTCTCTTTAACAAAAAAATGATTTTATTAAACACTGCAGAGTATGAAAAAGGGATTTTTACGTGGCTAAGCCATGAATTTCAGCTCTTTTTTATTCTAACTTTTATTGCGCAGTGTAGTTCAAGAGGCTAATGAAATTATTATGGTACGCTGGAAAAGGTTTCAAAATAAATTTCTTCTTTTAATTTTATTATCCAACACACTGTCGTGCAACTACAACTACAGCTACTACGACTACTACTGCTGATGATGCTACTGCTAGTGTAGGAGCCTTTGAAATATTTCCTTAAAGTTTTGCTATAAATTTTATTATCCTGTTTTTATTTTATCCTTTAACATACGCATCTATACATATACTTCCACATATTCTCCCCTGAATGCCCATAAGATTTCTTAGCCAATATGTTACAAGAATTTCGTCGTTTACGAGCATTTTATTTGAAGAATTTTTTTATGTTCGAAAAGATTATTTTCTTTAAGACCAGCTCGATAGATATTTGGAAAAAAGAATGATTTAATAAAAGGAAAACAAAGAAATTTCTTTAAGGAAATATTCGTACATTCAGTGAACTGTTGAAAATTGAAGAACAATGATATTTGAAATTATGCAATACTGCGTTCATAGCATTTAATAATATTAAAAATAGGATTAATCCCTATGGTATAGTCTAGCCACACAAATCACGACTCTCACATGCTCTCTTCAATCAGGATCTATTCCCACTATTAATCTGGTTCAATCTGAATTCTGAATGAGGTGGGCGCTGGCATAGCTTGATCAACTTATAGCCATGCTATAGAAATTTTGACCCAATTAATGTATAACATGACCTATGGGTCCATTGTTTGGGCAGTTGCTAAACATGGCATGTTGCTATAACATGGCAATGAAAAGCTACAGGTGCTGAAGACTCTGTAGGTTCAACGTTTAGGATAATGGGATACAATTCCAACACGAGTTTCATCAAGAGACTGTCTTGATCTGCTAAATCGACAGCTCGCCCTTTAACTGTCCCCTGGCTGACTGCCAGGCAACCACTGGGCTGCTATAAAACCGTCATAGAAAGTTGTATCTGCTAGGCATGAAAAATAAGGTCACCCTGTGCTGAATCCCTGATGATGTGGGATATCATGGCAATAGGCAGACAGTTGAGCTTGTGAGCAGGGGAGGGAGGAACCTATAGACATTTCGTAGCCTTTAAATTTCGCTTTCGTTAAATTATTAAAAAGGGATTGCAGTTTCTCCTACGATAACATGAGCGTTTTGATACTTTAAATGTGGAAAAGCAATGACCTTTGAAATCTTTTTTGTACGTTTTCAAGAAATACGTCTTTAAGATTCTTCTTCACACTTCCTTTTAACGATTATGTGCCTTCACTGAGAAAACGAAGTAGAACAAAAATTATAACAATTTCCTATCGTTTCTCAGTCTTAAGGTCTTATAACGGTTGCCATTAAGGCCAACTACAACCGCAAAGACTTAGCAGAGCAATCATATATACAAACACACACATAGCTTTTATGGGCACTTAATGTATATCCTGTTGCCATTTTTTTTGTCTTACACAGGATATAAAGTGTTACAGAAAGAAACTAAATATCCTAAACATCCTTGATTTTTCTTTTTATTTATTTTATTTTATTTTTCTCTTTTTCGTTTAGAGCATAGCCATGATTGAATCAAATTTATTGCCTCCCGAACGTAAATGTTTCAATTTCAATTGGTTTGGACCACCCACCGAACTGAAACCGTTCAGCATGTGGTATCGTAATACACCACGTGAGGCCATGTATCGGGCCAGGCCAGATACTCACTTTCGTTATGATTTAATATCAGCCTTCATACTGTTCCTATCTATAGCCATAGTGCAGTTGATAGTGATGGAAGTGTAAGTACTGAAAAAGGGCAATAAACTTCCCAGGATTAAAAGATTATCTCTTTACAGGAATTTCGCTTTACTGGGCTCTTTGGCGGCTACATTTATATCTTTGGGTCTATTTTTGTATTTAAGCAACATGCATGTGCCGGATATAGAGTCTACAACAACGGATCGTAACGGCCCTGGCCAAGTAGTAGCCAGTAGTCGTTATTTACGTTTGGCCATATTCATTATATCCAATATTTTAATATCGGCCTGTGCTGTTTTCAGTGTGGTAGTTATACATAAAATCTCTTTCGATTCTCCATAGCTTTTTTTGATTCTAATAATTTAAAACTTATCTCCTATCTTTTCCAGATCAACTTTACCACCGATGCTGAGTTAAATCCCTTAAATCTAACTTCTTTAACTAATACTTCAAATGACTCCTCTTTGCCTGACATGGTACCTTCGACGATCATCAATCTGGATCTAAATATAGCTCCAGTATTCCTATTCTGTTGTGCCATTAGTTTGGCCGCCATATCGGCCTTTTTAAGATCGGGTTTTATTTTAAAATTGTTCACCATGTTGGTGGCTTTAGTGGGTCAAATAATTATTTTACACTATAACGACCTATATGAGCGTTATAATAACGAGTTAAGGGAGGATGGGTATTAATACTACGACCACAATTAAGTGTTTTGAAGTGTTAACAATAATTTAAATTCCAGTTTACCTTTGGAACTGAAAGGATTCCTATTACTGCTATTGGTTATAGCAGTACTACATACTCTAGACCGCCAAGGGGAATATGTGGCCCGTACGGATTTCCTATGGAAGGCTAAACTGAAAGTGGAACAAGAGGAAGTGGAAACTATGAGAGGCATAAATAAGGTAAGGATTTCTAGTTAAAAATCCATAGTTTAAAGAGATTTCCTCTCTTTTAAATTTAGATCCTTTTGGAAAACATTTTGCCCGCTCACGTAGCCACACATTTTCTACATCAAGAACGTTCCACGGAATTATATCATGAAAGTTATTCCTGTGTAGCCGTTATGTTTGCCTCTATACCCAATTATAAGGAATTTTATGATGAAACCGATGTGAATAAACAGGGTCTGGAGTGTTTAAGATTACTCAATGAAATTATATGCGATTTTGATAAGGTACCAATCAACAATACTGCCCTAGCAAAACTTTAAAATCTTTTAAACCATTAATTCTATTTTTTAACTCATAGTTACTTTTAAAACCGAAATTTAGTGGCATAGAAAAAATTAAAACCATTGCCAGCACCTATATGTGTGCGTCTGGTTTAAGGCCCGGCAAGGAAGAGGGAGCAACGGTAAGTTTTTTTTATTGGAAACGTTTCAAAGTGCCTAAATTCAACTGTAGCATAATTATAGCAAATATTAGTGCTATGAGTAGCATATTAGAAGCAAAATTAAGTCCTATAACAGTAGCATTATTAAATACTATTGGTTGTAGTGGTAGCTTTATTAATTGCACTGTCAGTACCAAATTTAAGCACAATCTGTAATAGCAACAACATTTTTCATGCTATTGGTAGTAGCAATAACAATATTAAAATTAAATGCTATTGTTAGTAACAGTAGCATCTCCACAAAAAAATATTGGTAATAGCAGTAGTAAAATAAAATGCTATTGATAGTAGCATTAGTAAAATTAAGTGCTATTGATAGTAGCATTAGTAGTTGTGTCTTATTTTCCTTTAATTCATGCTATTTTTTTCAATTCTACTTTTTCCCCTTAACTATTTAAAAAAAAATGTAATTAAACGTGCAGCTAATGCGTAATTTTGCGGTAAGTATTAAAGAACTTAAGGAAATAGATAACAAAATTAAGACACATTGAATTAAGACATATTTCTTTTGGAAAATTCTAAAAAAGAATAGAATTCTATAGAAACGAAACGACTCGTGTGTTAGCAGACTCCTGATTACTCTTCCATTAATCACTCTTTCCCACATGGGCTGTGATAACGTTAATGATTTAATGAACTTTTCCCACGTGAAATAACGACAAGGAACTTTTTGAGTTTTTTCGAAAGGTCTCTTTCTAGGATAGGTGAATTTGGACTTGTCAGGATTCTGAGGGGTGTTGACTTGAGCGTCGAACCTTGAGTTTGAGTTCCAAGGGATATATGATAATGGTATGTGACTCCGACATGTTACCCCCGAGATAGAAATAAGGTAATCTACTTGGCAATCATACGGTCTTTACGGTTGTCCCGAAATTTGAGGCAGGCACTAGAGCGGGAGTCTGCGTCAAGGATAGGATAAAGCCGTCTATAGCCTCCTTGATGAGCTCTGTATATTCTAAGCTCCGCGTAAGTCGGAGATTATCTAAGTGGAAAGTCAAGTTGTCTTGAGGATATGGACTGGACAGAATATTCGAGATTGGTTTCAGTCTGCAAAAACGCTCTCACGAGACATCTAGACATCGGCTAGACTTACGCTGAGACACTTCTTCATGCTGATCGATCAGACGATTCAGATGGAGAGTGAATCCTCTATAGCGCAGAAGCGGCGATTACAAAATCTCCCGACATAGGTTGGATCGTTCTAGCACGAAATAGGTTCTGAAATAGCGAAGCGAATCTTAATAGATTTTTGACAATGCATTGTATCTAGATGAGTGCATCTCTTCTGTCTGCACGGTATGTGGTAATGTGGAGGAGCCGAAGACTGCTGAGCACATTCCGTGCAGAGACAATGACTCAAGATTTTTGCTTGGAGTTTCTGCAATGGCCTTAGAATTCCACCGATGGCCTATATTGGTCAGTTGATGACCCTGTTTTTTATTTTAGTTCTTCTTAGAATTTATAACAAATCTATACTTGATTTTTTTTTTTTTCTGTTTGTGACATGTGACTTGACTACATGGGACAAAGGTGTATGTATTATAGAGGGACTCTATTTTTTAAACACAATTTTTGTTTTTTAAATTTTCAAAATCATTATTGTGTTATACAATAAAGAATAAAAATTAAATATTTCAATAAGTTTTAATAAAAAAATAATAAAAATCAATAATAATTTGTCTCTCTTTTCTATTTTTTACGTTCACTTATTGTGACTAATAAAACCTTAAAAAATCAAACTTCCTGCCTGTCTGTGTGGTTGACTGGCTGGGCATTAATGTCAATGATTTCTTGTTAATACTATACATAATCAAACTACAAACGTATATACATCCACTTACCTTATGAATAATATTATATTTCATGGGGAGTGCTTGCCCTATTGGTAACTGTATCCATATAAATGATGATGATAATGATAATAAATGATGGTAATGATGGCCTGTGTATTGGTTGATAATACAGGATGAAAAACGCACTGAAGAGCACAATGTGGTGATTCTAGTTGAATTTGCCATTGCATTGATGTCAATTTTAGATTCAATTAATCGCGAATCATTTCAACGATTTCGTTTACGTATTGGCTTAAATCATGGCCCCGTCATTGCCGGTGTTATAGGCGCTCAAAAACCCCAATATGATATTTGGAGTAATACGGTGAATGTGGCTTCTCGCATGGATTCCTGCGGTGTTATGGGCAGATTACAGGTAAGGCTGCCTTGAAGGCATGAATAAATGAATAATTTTTAAATATTTCTTTGCATTTCTTTTTAATTTTCTTCTTTACTTGTATAGACCACCGAAAATACGGCCCAAATTTTAATGGCCGCCGGCTATGAGTGTGAATGCCGTGGCTTAACTTATGTAAAAGGCAAAGGAAATCTAGTCACTTATTTTGTAAAGACACCATTTGATGGAAAATTATAATAAAATTAAAGCCTAAAATTAGATTTTAAACAAAAGAATTAAAAAAATGAAAAATATTATTTTGCATACAATAATTCTATGATGTTGACATACTTTATAAATATAAAATATTTATTAGCCACATAAATGCAAATTAAAATCAAGAAGATGAAGATGAAGAAAAACTCTATATATAAATGAAACGAATTATCCTCCTCCTATACATTTGCTCTCCTCGTTCGCAGAGGAGACAACCATCATACAACCATTTCAATTATCCTGAGCATTTAATTTTTACACGCTTATTTAACAGTCAAGCAGATATTAAAAGGAATAAAATTTTAATTAAAAATTCTTTAAATGGCAATTATTTAGCCATTAAATACGAAAATTCATAGAGTGGCATATATATGTACGTAGGGTCATATAATCATATATTCCGTTTCTTTTTTTAATTTTCTTCATTGGAAATGTTCTTCTTATTTCATCGCTTTAGAGGTTCTGATTTATCCAAAAAGAAAAGAAGAAGAAGATTTGGACTACTATTAAAATATATAATAAAAGTCGCGGGAATGCGCGGTTTAATTCTTTAGCCAACTTGTGAAACAATTTAGACAAAGAGGGCGTAATACGTGTATATATTATTTTAATCCTTCTTAATATCTGCTTTATTTTTTATTGTTAATTATTATGATACAATTAATAGCCAAAAATTTAATATAAATTTTGTCTATAGAAAGTTATTGGAGAAAAATGTTTAAAATGATTTTCTAATATTTTAATTAAAAAAAAAAAACCTAGACTCACTGTTAGTTTTTTTTTATTGTTTATAAAATTTAATAAAATTGTTAAAAAAAAAATTATTTATTATTTAATTAAAGTTATTATTTAAATTAACAAAATAATTTTTGTTTGTTATTGTTAACTTTATTTTTGTTTCTATTATTCTGCCACAATTTATTGAAATATATTTTAGCTTTAAGATGTTCATACCAGGAATTGGTTTTTTTTTTTCTATGTTCTAATTCTTTTTTTTTTTTTTTTTTTGGTTACAAAAAAAATTATTATACCTAAGCTTTTATCAAACAAAAAACAAAAAAGAAGTAAAAAAACGAAATTGTTAGAAAATGTTTTAGCTTTAGGCCTTAAATATTTGTTAAGTTTAGCCGCTTTTGTTATTTTTTGTTCCAAGGTTTGTTTGTTGTTTTGATTGTTTGTCTATTTAAGACAAAATAGCCTTAAAAATTGAATATTTTTCGAACTTATAAAGAAAACTGTTTATTGCCTTTTTTTCTACAAATTCTGTTAACAATATTACATTGTAAAAAAAAAATGATTTTAATACTGTGTTTGTTTTTCACTTTTAATGTTTTAAGTAAACAAAACAAAGAAGAAAATATGTTTTAAATAAAATTTAAAAAACAAAACAAATTGAAAACAACAAGTTACACTATTTTTAAATATCTTTTTATACTAAATATTGTTATTTATTTTTATTAATTATGATTAATGACTTTTATTAGAATTATTAAAATTAATTTAAACTGAAGAAAAAAAACAAATAACAATGACAATTTACTCATTATTGCAGAATGTATAACAATTGGAAACGAAGAAATTTAATATTTTTTAAATGGTTCGAGCCCTTTTTAGGTTTTGATGAACCCATATTACTCCACTATACAGGATAATGACATATGTAAAGTGATTGATGGTTGTTTAATCCCTTTTCCACTTTCTTACAATTTCTGAAAATTTTATTATGCGGAAGACCCAATCAACTTATATAACTGCAAAGAAATGTGACCAACGATCAACATGAATGGAGTGGCTTTGCGATTATAACGAAACCTAACCTGCTACATTATAGCACAGGTATGTTCAATTTTCTCGCCTGCTTTTGAAATTTGAACGACAGTAACACAGCACTATTCATGTAATAGCTATCCGTAGCAGTAAATCTGGTGCAAATATTTACTACCTTTACCTATTTCTATGCTTATGTAAATATTTCGAAATCTGTATGATTGTATTGGATAACTATATATCCAAGACCTTAAACTACAAAATATAATCGTCATATTCTCGATAATACCTTAGTCAGTCATCATGGAACCCTTTATGTTTGTTTGATGAAGAAACAGTACACAGCGTAAGAGAAAAGTTCAGAAGGAAAAACAGAGGAATCAACTACGTGCGGATGAATGGAAACTCCTCAGCCAGCGAAATTCCATTGTAAAAAGACGAGACCTGTCTCAGATCCCCGGCAATGATCTAACATCACAATGTTCCGTAAGAAACCAGATCATCAATCTCACGTTGAGCCTGTTTGGTCCCAGAAGCAAAATAGTTCTAACACCGTCGATAGATGACCAAAGACTCTTAGCTACGCAGCATCCCGATATATAGTCCCAGCGCCTCTTCTTCATCTCACAATGATTCCATAAGGATAGCAAATTGGAGGATGAGGACCATTTCAACAATCGAGTAAGAACCCAATCTAGCAATTTCGTAAGGCCTCTCGTTCAAACGAATATAATTATGACCCGTAACTCCACAGAGACTGATTCGATTTGCTTCAAAGACTCCTATGGATTTCTTGCTGTCATGAACGACTCGCGACTTACACCAGACCAGTCCTACTATCCTCAGGGTCGCTTAACCGTCAACAAAAATCACGTAGTAACCTGCATTAGAAGAAGCGAGGCCCGTTACGACCTTTAGTCGTGCAAAACTGCAAATATTCCCACCTGATAATTGTTGCAGATGGTCGACTCTAAACTGTTGTTATTAGATATCGAATCGATTCTTAAATTCTTTAAACTTTCAGATTTTTTATGGATTTTACCATAATTCTAAATACGGGACCCTGATACTGATTATTATATCGTTTCGCTAGATTTATGACATCTTGCTTTAACTCCCACCACTTATCAAGCATCATAATTTTATTATAAAAGGTTGTTATCCATGGTACGTTTTATAGGTTTCCTCGTTTCCAATTTCTATATATTCACACTATGTATAATATTTTCATATAATATTGAAACAAATACGTCTATTTTAAATAAAATATTTAAAAGTAAAGGAAAAACTAAATCTATGAAAGCTATTGTATAAATAATAGAATTTAATAAATGCAATAAAATATCATATATATTAGCAGAGAGAAAAAGTATTCTTAATTTGAACAACCCCTAATATTCTTCAGTGACAAGACATTGTGGGATTATGACATAGAATTCTTATTTAAATACAATTTTCAACATCCGGTATACTTTCGTACGAAGTTATATGATTCGAACTGAAATGCAAAAGCATTATTAAGATGCTAGTTAATTAACCTCATCTAAGCCCTATACAGAAAAACAAGTTGGCACTTCCTACATGAGAATAAGCTCAGATGAAGAATTCCAATACTTAGAGATGTTACGCAAGACTGTTACATCCCCACTGCTCTTCAATATTATTCTGAACATATCCGTAAGGACAGTATTTGCATAGAAACGAAGAATAGTGTGAAGGACGACATTTGGCTGTAGTCTAATAACTATACGAACATTACAGGTAAAGTAAATCGTGTTGTTCCAGCTGTGGCCAAAGAAATTAAGTCCGATTTGCCCTGCAGATGAGCAAGGAATTTAAATCTTGGGGTTCTATTCAAAGCCTAGAACATAGATCAGACACATTCTCCTAAACCAAATACGACCTTAATCTTGTGACTATCCTGTTGTAAATTGTGCCAATTACACTCTGGCCTGGCGTGATACATCGGAGAAAGTAGTCCTGGGTAGTCTATGTTCCGGTGGTATCCCAAAAACAACTTTAAGCTAATGATGTTGCTGCTTTCTCCACATCATCTCCGTTCTCTTGCAGGTATTGCGCTGAAATCATCGGTACGCCTCTTATAAACAACTAAAAGGCAACAAAATATAGACCGGACCGCTCCGTCAAATGCGACTGCCATAGTAGTTCTTAAACAGTCTCTTTTTATTGAGAACAAAAGCGAACGGCTTTTTAAACCAAATGAAAAAATATTAGAATTATTAATATAACAACTCTTTAAAGAGAGTGGTAGGTTTTTAATCAAAAGTTGAGATTTTAAAAATAAGTCTTATAACCAAAACTAACAATATTGGATTAACAAATTAAGACAATGTAATGTCTTTATTGGTGTATTACATATATGAATTAAATAAATTTAAAAGAGCAACAAATAAAACTGTTTTATAAAAAAAAAAAAAAATATTCGAGTTTAACAGAGTCTTTAGGAAGATTATTGAGAGCTTTTTGTTTTTTTTTTTTGAAATTTATATAAATTTCTCTTTAATTGTATACTTGATTTAGAGGATCATAATGGTTTCTGTTTCGTTTTATAAGTATAGAAATTGTTTATGACTCTCTGTCTCGTTGGTTTATTTTTATATACTAAGCAAAATTATTTTGTAAATGCAATACGCAAGGTAGAAAATATAAACGAAAATAACAACGAAGTCTACAATAGATTTTCTTAAATAAACACGGGACTAGAGCGGAATTTATACTTGGCCAATTTAAAAACAAAAAAAATTAACTTAATTCTATTATAGAAAATAAAAAATTTGTTTACCTTAAATCTTTACTGTCTAAAAGTGTGGTAGGCAAACTTTACCAGCAAACAACTCCGATACCACTGTTATCCACAACGCCAATACAAATAGTATATAAGAAATGCCTATTTTATAGGTGTTGGGCAACTGATAGGCCTGACCGCCTATCTCTTCAATGTGAAAGCCCAATGGAAATACCACTGCTGCCAAACAAAATAATACCATGGCCGTAAAGCCTACCCATCTCGCATAGGGTATAACATTGCGATCCCAAGTGCTGGAGGCTAAAAGTATTACAGTGGTGGTTATACATATGCACCCTATAAAAATGCAAACAAGTGCCACCAGCCACTCTGGCTGCAGTTCAGGCGTATAACACACTTGAGGACGATTGTACAATGTCATACATGTCCACATTAAGCCCAAACGTATATCACCTACAAAATTGTATTGAAAATATGATATTTTTCGTAGCAAAATTTAGTAATCTGTAATTTACCAGCTTCCTCGGTAACAATCCAATCGGGCATGGCCAAACTAACAATGGCAAACACATCGGCAGCCATAAATAATGTCGCACTGATAGTAGTTAATTTATCCATGTTTTTCTTTTATTTTTTAAACAATTTTCCTATATTCTCAAGAAATTTTTTGAATTTTTCACTGTTTGTACACAATTTTCCTTTAAATTTTATAAACAAAATGAAATTAAATGTCACAGTACTAATTCTTTCACTTTTATTAAGAGAGAGGCCATATTGTTTTCAACAAAATGGAGGAATACAACTGTACATGCAAAAGTAATGCCAAGTTACTTGTGTTTTATATGCCAATATAACAGCGTTGCAATTCAAATTGAATTTAAAAGTTAATTATGTTTTTTGGTTAATTATAAACGTTTAGAATTAAATTCGTTAATAATTTAAAATTAATTAATCTTTGCTTAGTTTATACCACAGTTGTGCTTTCTGCACTTTTATTTCGCTTATTATGTCCCATTTGTTTTATTTCACTTCTTTACCCTTTTTAGGACAAATACAATGAGTTCCATGACTGATGATACCTCACCAGCTAAGAAAGCCCTTACGATACTAAACGTTTAGAATGAACTCCTCACCTCAGATACAGAGTTGGTACAACAACAACAACAGCGTGAGATTGGTAGCATAGCATTGTCAATATACAAACAAGTAGGAACATTTGCTTTTTATTTTAAACTTAAGATTTATTTTAATAAAAGTAAATTGGAAAAGAACATTACAAAAATAAAGGAAATCTTATTACAAAAAATATAGATACATAAGAGCGATGTGTGTATATATTTATAAGTGTATTTTGAAGTAGAGCATGTACATAGTGTGTATACAATTTAAATTCAATACAATCAATATTCAATATTTTCATTTCAATACAACACAATATAAAATAACATTCGTAAAGGGTTTTATTCCAGCCTTTTATTCAAACAAAATGCTATTCCATATTAACAATTACAAAGAGTTGCAGAGATATTTTATTAGCCTTGCTTTACTTTATTTCAATTCGTTACTTTCGGTTGCTTACTAACTAGACGTTATAGAAGACTTATTAAAATTAAAAAAGAAAACTAAAAAGACGAAGACGACATATTTATACTTTCAGATATTTTTTAGTATAATATATTCAAAAAACATCCCAGTTATTTATGTACAAGTATGTACTTGGATATCAGTCACTGTAATAGCCAGTGCCCGAGCTTAAGCGTTTGAGCCACCATTTTGAGTAATGCTTACATTTGTGTCCGAATCTGAAGCTGAAGCACTGCCATTTAATAAACCAGTTGAAGAGCCATTGGCTGTTAAATTTGCCGTGCCATTAAGTTTCAAGTGTTTCAATTTTTCAACCGCTAAGTGTTCCTCTTCATCGGAGCTAACATCCGACAGTTGGCGTGGTGATAAACGGCAGCCCCGAGCTATATAGCTGGGTAAACGACCTACCGACGCCAAAATCAAACCCAAAAATGGTGGTGAAGGTTTCAAAGGTCTGGACAAATACTCCGGGTGATATTGGGTGCCTACATAATAAGGATGATTTCTTAGCTCTATAACCTCCATACGCGTATGGGTATCATCGCAACCTACAAACCGCATGCCACGTTCTTCCAATTGGGCAACATATTTAGGATTCACTTCATAACGATGTCTATGGCGTTCATCTACACTTTTGGGATTGCCATACAACTGACGTATTATACTGGGTTCATCGGAGAAGATTGTGGTACGTTTACCCAAACGCATAGTGCCACCCATTTGGCCCGTATGGTGTTCGGGCATGTCTATAACTAAAGCATTGGCTGTCATGGGATCGATTTCTGTCGTATGGGCATCCTTCAGATTCAAAACGTTGCGGGCAAATTCAATAACAGCTGCCTGGAGACCCAAACATATGCCCAAGAAAGGTTTACGATTTTCACGACACCATTGGCAGGCCTTAATCTTACCCTCTATACCTCTAGAACCAAAACCGCCGGGCACTAATACACCATCACTTTCACATAACATTTGCCATTCCTTGTGGTATTTGGATGGAGCCCCTTGTAAAGTTTCCGTTTCCAACAAACTGGAATCAATGAAATTCAAATTTAAATTATAGCCAGCAGCCAAGGCAGCATGTTGCAGGGCCTTTACAACGGAAGCATAAGAGTCCTTGAATTTGGTGTATTTACCCACCAAGGCAATGGTTACCGATTTGCGTAAAGTTTCTGAACGGCGAGCCAAATCTTTCCATTGTTGTAAGCATCTATAGAGAAAAAGAAAAACAAAGAAAGCCATTAAAATCTCTAATTTTTTAATCAATTAAGGACAGACTTACTTCTCTCTTTTGCTGGGCAATATATTCAATTGCAAGCGTTCATTGAGAAACTCTATAACGCCATTTTGTTCCATTAACAGGGGCACATGATAGATTGAACTTAAATCGTGTATGCAAATAACCTGATCGGGAGCCACATGACAAAAGTTACTGATTTTCTCTTTAACTTCGGAACCAATGGGTTTCTCCGAACGACATACTATTAAATCAGGACTTAGGCCAAAGCCTCTCAATTCACGCACTGAACTTTGAGTAGGTTTGGTCTTAGGCTCTCCAGTGGAAGAGGGCGAGGGCACCAAAGACACATGAGCCACGCAGAAATTTTCACGTTTAACACGGAACTGAAATTGACGGAAAGCCTCAACGAAAGGCATACCCTCGATATCTCCAATAGTGCCGCCCAACTCTACAATGCACACTTGTGGCTTAGAATTACCGCGTACTGGGGTTTCGGCTACACGTTCAACCCATTCTTGTATGGCATCGGTTATATGGGGTACAACTGTAAGAGAAGAAAGAAATAATAGGTAGAACCTTGGTGTTCTATAGAAATGGAAAAGTGGAGGAGGAGGAGGGTGGTATATTTACCTTGTACTGTTTTGCCCAAATATTCACCCTTGCGTTCCTTTTCTATAACCAACTGATAGATTTTACCCGTGGTTATATTGTTATCCCGATGCAAAGTAATATCCAGAAAACGTTCATAATTGCCTAAATCTAAATCGACTTCACCACCATCATCTAAAACATAGACTTCGCCTTGAATTAAAAAAATATGAAGGAAATTAATTAATTTGGTCCTTTTTAATGGGAATTTTAATAGCAAAAGTATTTTTTCTGTACATAAAATGAAAAAAGTAACCTAAAAGAGTACAAAGCTTTGTAAGGAATACAAAGTGTTTCTTTAAATGATACAAAAAGTACTTAAAGAGGTCTTATAAAAGGGTATTAAGCATACTGATAAAGGTAATAAAGATCTCTAAAAGGGTACAAAGTATCCATAAATAATTCAAAAAGTGTTTAAAAATAAGCAACAAGACTATAACGTATACTGAAGTGTACAAAGAATACCTTAAAAAAGGTCGAAAGGTCCCTGAAACAAATCCAAAAGTACACATTAGAATATTAAGCGTATCTATTCAGGTAATAAAGGTCCCTAAAAGCAGAAAAGGTACTTAAAAAGGTCGAAAGGTCCCTGAAACAAATCCAAAAGTACACATTAGAATATTAAGCGTATCTATTAAGGTAATAAAGGTCCCTAAAAGCAGAAAAGTTATAGTTAAAGGAAACAAAATGTATTTATAAGGATGAAAAGTAACTGATAGGGCAGAAAAAGTCTCTTTAAGATACAAAGGCAACCTAAACGTCTATCTACTAAGATTCAAAAGGATATAAAATAGTGCCTATAAGTTTGAAAACCTGCATAAAAGTAAACAAAATGGATACAAAAGATCCCAAAAAGGGCAAAAAAAAAACAATCTCCAAAATGTACAAAGATTTATAAAATGTACCTCTAAGGTACAAAATTAACTCAAAAAGATTAAAAGATCTCTAAAACAAAACAAAAGATACCCATTAGGGTACCTATAAAGTTGTCATAAGTGTTTTAAATTATAAAAACTAACCTAAAAGGGTTTAAAGGGCACTAAAACTAAAAATTTAAAAAAATGGTACAGAAAGAGTACAGAAGGCATAGAATAAGTTTAGAAATATATCTAAAATATTGATATCGATGTCATTACGTCTGTAATACAGTGTAAATTCTTATGTAATTAAAACCACACAGATAAAACACTTTCATTCGCAATTTACAACATAAATTCATCAGAAGGAATATCTTTTGTTTGTTTTAAATTTTATTTCACTTCATGTACATATTATTTTAGTTTTTTTTTTTTATAAAAAATGATTTTATAATTCAATTATAAAATGAAAAATTAAATTCATATTACACAGATAATAATGCAGTTCATAATTTTAAGAAATTTTTGTTTGTTTTTCTTTAAAATATTTACACACACATACAAAATAAAAATAAAAAAGAAAACGAAAATTAAAATCTAAAATTCTCTCTCCAAAATAAAAAGGGTTTTTAAAATCCTTTTGTTCCATCCTTCCTTCTTTTCATATTTCCTCTTCTCTTTGCTCACTGAGTAGGTATTATAAATAATATGTGTTGGTTGGGATAGTTAGTAAAATTACGATGTGTTTGTTCTTTGGTTTATTTAGACTCTTCCAGGTCCTCCTTGTAGAGTTCCTTAAAGATTAATTTTTGTATTTTGGTGCGTATGCGCAACTTTTGGGCCGCTGTCAGCTGTTTCATATAGGGATGCAGTGATAACAGATAATGATAGTCATCATCCTCGGGTACTAAGGGATTGGAGGTGCTGGTATCCATGGTAGAGGAACCATTAAAGTTACTGTCTTCCGATAGGCGGGGTCTTTTGAGTTTTAAGGCTGGAATTAAACCGTTTGTATACGAATGTTTGGTGAAGTTCAAGTGCTCATGGCTGCCATGCAAACAACTACTGGCATTGAGCGGAAAATCATCGGAACGTTCTTTACTCATGATCACGTTTGCACTGGGCGGTGGATGATGGGCTTTATTATATAACGGTGGTGGTGAAACGGAACGTATTTTCTGTTGCAAAGCGGTTGCGGCTAAACAAGTGTTGGGTAAAACCATAGCACTGGGCAATTGATTTATCGGACACGAATTACTGAAATTCACTGCATTGGCCACAGTGGCTGCCGTAACACCATTCATAGAGGCCAAGGTAGCCGCTACAGCTAAAGCTGTAGTATGGGCTAGAGGGGGTGATGATTGAAACACATTTAAGCTGTTAATTCCTCCTGCAGAGGATGAATTCGATGAAGTAGTGCTTGATACCGAAGAAACCGAAGAGGATGATAAAGCTGATGCTGTATTGTTGTTGAAGGATAAATTTGAAGCCGCTACTGTTACTGCTGGAGCTGTGGTTACTAAACTTAAACCTGTGCCCATACAGCTGGTGGAGCTTATAGAGCTGGCCTGTTGCTGCTGCTGTGGAATACTTGTTAAAGATACCGCTGTAGGTAATGGTGTTAGTGTTGCTATTGGTGTCGTTACTGTCACATCCATTGTCTCTGTTGTAGTTTCTTGATTTGTTTTACTCTCCATTGTCTTTTTCGATAGATCCTGCACCTCTTTTTCAATATTCTTTAGGAGATTACGTGTCTCTTCGGTTTTAATTATGGCATGCGGTAGTGTACCCACCACTGAGGTCAATGGCTGTGAATGTGCGGCAGGTGGTGTTGTTTCGGTTATTTCATCATCTTCGTCGTCTACTTCATCTTCATCGAATTCTTCATCGCTGTCTTGTAGCCGTCGTATAAGGCCATTTGTTAAGTCCGGCTCAACCACTGTCTTTTCGCAATCTTGACTTTGTTGCGGGAAATAGAAGGCCTGATCCTGTTCATTTTTGGGCACACGATGGCGCATGTGTTCAGCTAAAGAGAGGATAAGAGAAAGCAAAGAGAAATTATTGAATTCTGGGATAACGTAATTCAGCAAGCAGTAGAAAAAGATGACTTCTATGGGGAAAAAATAGCGGTTGAAACGATTTTACATTGGAAATAAGTTCCAGTAGGAGTCTGTACCATGAGCACAATATATAAACTCGATTAAGCTGGATTCTTGCTAAATTACAGATTCTATATTGGTTTTCATTCTTCTACATTGAACGGCTCTCCTGGATCTGTTATGATGGTGCCTTTGTCCTTTAGTCGGCACTACAGCCTTCCTTCACACACCACCTACAGTTTAATGTCGATTTCAAAAGGATACGGCTTCTGTAGAATTTCCAACGAAGTAGAAGGAAACTAGCATTCTAAACTTCAATTATTGTCCTAATGAAAATGGGGAGACTGAACTGGTAGATTGACTACTATTTATCTCCCTTCTGGCATCATCTTTTTCGTTGGTTTACACCATACTTACTCAAAAACAATAGAGCATAGTAATGTATCCATTTCGATTCGAAGGTGGCAGGTTCAACTAAAAATTCACCACTATCTGACCGTGGTATGCGCTTATATTCCACACGGAAATTATCACGTAAACCTTTCCATTTGGCTTTGAGGACAACTTCTGCGAACAAATTCAAGAAAAATTGACATTTTAAAGTTTAAGGAATGCATATAAAAACTATAACGACTTACTGGGTAGTTTATGTTCCGTGGAGAGTTCATCCCACATTTGTTCCAGGAAAGCTTTGTTACAATGGAAATTACGATTCCAAATGGCAGGACGTTGTTCAACATCGTGTATAAATTGTTCAACATTTAAAACGATGGTGGATTTTTTTGGAGCCATTTTTTTTGTTTTGTTTTGAAATTTTTAACCGTTATTTTTATTCAAAACAACACACACTATAAATTTTCTCTTTTCTTTTTCTTACTATTCGTTAGTTAAAGAGAATATTTCACCACAATTTTACCGTTATTTTCTTCATATTCAACCGTTACAGGGAAAGTCTTAAACTAAATTAAAACAAAATCATGTTTAAAGGAAAATTTTCAAAGCGGCTCCTTTCTCATTTACTCTTTTTCTTCAGCTCCCTTGAAAAATGAGAAAATAAACATAAAAGGGAATATGTACTAAGGATGCTGCCAAAGAGCTGTATGTATGACGAAATGACAGCTGGTGATAAAGGATGCTAGTTGTTGTTATGGAAATCAATGTGTGTGACAAGAGTATAGCAATGGAAAATAACACAATAAATGTTACACGGAAAATGAAGCACAAAGACAACAAAAACAGCTTTTAGTTCTTTTTCACCTTCTACGGCATTCGTAAGCAGAATGAAAAAGAAACGAAACAATCAGTCATCCTACCAACCGTTTATTTGGCTCGGCTATTCACTCAGCTGCGTACTTATTAGCAACAATGATGAACGTTATTGATGGCAACAAAGAAGAGATGCAGAAAAACAAGAAAGAACGACGTTGTGGAGCTCAACATATAAGCTGGCTTAGGGCCAGGAGGGCATAAAAAGAATTTTCAAAAGTAGCCTACGTAGACTCACAAAAAATGTTCTGTCAGCTGTTGGCTGTTTCTCTAAATATTCTGACAATAATAGTTAGAAACAGTTTACTATAAGGCCTACAACAGCAAATTTGAGATAAACTGAAGAGCAATAAATAATAACATAACAATACAAATATCAACAACAACACAATAAGAATGAGAAAAACAAAACAAAGAAAAAATCATATGGTTTTGTAACAACAACTATGTCTAACAATATTCAAAAACCAAAAAAGGAAAACTCTAGCCACTATAGTCGTGGCTATTTCTAAGAACATCATCAACAACATCATCTCCATCATTATGATTGAAAAATCAAAATTTCTCAACTTCATTATTATTTATACACTATTTTGTTTTATTCTCTCCCTCTCTCTCCATGCAAACAAAAATAACAGAAATTACAAAGCCAAGATAATTCGTTTTGTTTTTCGCTGTCTCTCTCACTGACTGTCTTTGTTTACATTTTTATCCCATGATTATTGTTGCTTTTGTTACCATTACTGTTGATTGGAATTGAGCCAAAGCTGTAGTCGATGTGCGAGGGCATAGCGAATGCGAGTGTGTGCATAAGTAAGGTAAAATGTAAACAAACCAGGAATATTTAACAGTGGTTTGAAGCGAATAATGAGTATGTATGACATATATTGTATGTACGTTAAACTAAAATATTTAAAATACAGTGTATATAAGATAGTTAACATTTGATTCAGGGCTGTCTAAATGGATTTCAATCAAAATAAATAAATAAAATAAAAATGATATTTAATATTGAAAAGCCAAATTCGAGATTTCAAAAAGGAAAGTTATTCAAAAAATTCATTGCGTCTTTTGCAAAAAGAAAAAAAAAAACACACTTTTACACACAGTACGTATTGTAATAAAATTCTCTTCCCAACTTATTTCATAAACAAAAATGAAATAAAATCCTCGTAGGAAAATAAACTAAGAGAGAAACAAGAAAATATACTCTTCGCCCTGTTTACACTTTCCTTTACACTTAAAGGAATCAACTAGAAACGGTAAAATAAAAAAATAAAAAGACTGACTACATGCCAAACTGACAATCTGACTGACAGACTTACACACTGTTTTATAATGAATCTTAAATACACACATTCTGTTGGTTGTTCTTGTTATTGGCTGCTTCGTCTTCGTCTGCTTAATAACAGACAAGCAACAACAATAAGAAACAAAAACAATGAACACGAGCGTAAATATTATACAAATCCCAACGCACATGTAATAAAACTGAAAATATAAGAAAACAACAATAATAACAAGAATTTATGATAATGATGTTTTGACATTTTTAAGCATGATATTAGGTATATACTCAATCATCACCATCATCATTATTAGCATTTCACATTAACATCTTGAATCTCAATCTCTAAAACATAACAGTAGTGAAGTGGTGATAATATTCTTCGATATTCTCACTCTCTTTTCATTTGTTTTGCTGTTGTTAGGGCCGAATAAAACAGAAAAATATAACTGAAATAACATGTCTTGTTGTTGTTGTGAATGCTTAAGTTTTAAATATCAACAACAACAGCAAATCAACAATGCAGACAATACACAAGTTTGTAGAAAAAAGAAATCAACAAACAATTTTGAAACGTAATACAAAGTATAGAAAAAAGAGAAAACCATTATGGAATACAATGTAAATAAACTATACAGTATGTTATAAAATTATGGCAACGTCTTTTTAATAAAATTTAAAATTTTTTAAACAATTATACGCACAGCAAGGGACACGTTTTATAAAGAAAGTTTTTAATATGTATGAAGAAAATTAATTAATTTCCTCGAATATATTCTTAAAAGTTACTGCAAAATATTGAAGAGGAATATAAAACACTTTCTCTTTGAACTTTTTATAGAAACAAGGAAATTCAAAAAGAACATTGCAAGAGATACATTTTTCAAACAAACTTTTTCAAAACAAACAGAAAATAACCAACAATAGAGGAGGCAACACACTTTGTTTATTTAATTAAGCCTTGCAAATTTAACACATTAAAAAATGTAAACAATGTGAGGTGATTAGAAAATAGGTGTATAAAAGAGAAAGAGAGAGAAACAGTCATTCAACAGGCACTTCTGACAATAACAAAAAAATAATGGAGAAAAGGCTTCATTACTACTAACGAAATTAGCATGTGGTTTATTTATTTTCAATATTCCTTAAAAAAAGGAAAAGAAACAAAAAAAAAACCTTCGCGAATAACAGGAAATGCTTGACTAAGTGCTTTGTTTTTTGTTATTGCTGTATTTTGTTGATGGCTTTTAAAACTTAAACTCAGCTCATTCAAGCATAGGCATCACATAAAAATGCTGCCCAGAAAAAAGAAAAAAAAAAGTTAATGGCAACCCAAACTACACCAACAATATGTTGTCGTATAGGTATGTAGTATATGCTGAAACGGTTTTTTCATACAAAGTTTAAGGCAAACGAATAAAAACCAACAACTCCATAAAAAAAAAAAACATTGACAAACTCCAGACACATGAGTAACTTGAAAAGTCATCCTCATTATCACCTTCATACGCCTCATCAGCACGACGAATGTGTGCATGGATGTATGTCTAGCAGCAGTATTATAAACTGCTGAAAAAGCATAGCGAATTTTAAAAGTAAAAAGAAATGAAAAATATAAAGCAAACAAGACAAAAACAATAACAAACACTCACATGCAATACAATACATACAACACAAGAGCGAGCAGAGTAGAGAAGTCGTTTTTAGCCTATTTTGTTCTTTTGCGGTATTGACAAACGACGAATGTCGGTTGTATCGTCGCCAAATGGCTAAAATAACCATTAGCACGGTTTATTGTTGTGAAACATTGTTGTTGGAGACGAGAAGAAATAGTTCGTTAGTTGAACAAAGTTAAAGAATGGATATTGGGGGTATGGGAGTTTAAAAAAGGCATACAAATCATCATTAGTCAATGCTGGCTGTTCAATGACCCAAGTTAATTAAGGTATTTTACACACATAAACTCTAATTTATCTTCAGAGTGACGTAGTAAGCTACTGCTGCCTCACCACACATTTGTTCAAATTGTAGGAAAAAGTTAGAGGGCGAAATAGAATGAAAATGGTCAACCTATAGGTTGAAGATCAATAGTGAATTTCTTTTAAAAGTAAAGAAAGTCATGAGGATAATGTAACACAGTTTTCTCTAAAAGATACTATGGATGGCACTGAGTATAACAGTTCGTAATTATAAAAATTTGTATCCTTCTTCTGTTTTGATAGTGAAATTGTGGCGCATAATTCAATTAAATTTAAGATTTGGTGGCCATTATAATCAGGATTCTGAGACAATTCTGAAAGTGAGTGATTCTGGTATAACTGTTACCATCAATTCAGAGTATGATAATCGATCTTTCTTGCTTATAATTTGAAGAAGTAGTAAAAAATTTCCTTTACAATAAAAAGAATTCCTCTAAAGATTTAAGTCAAAGTCTTTAAATAATGGCTCTAAACGCTTTGTCCTCTAAGACAGCCAAAGCATTTCAAGTAGTAAAGAGAAAGAGGGAGAGCTTAAAGCAAAGAATACAAAAAAATCATTAGCGAGCGAACAGTCAGTCAGTCAGTAAATACTACAAAATAAACAATAACAAAAGCGACAACAAATACAGGGTGATTTTTTAGCTATTATCTTTTTTTGGCAACACTGGTTTAAACAGCTCACGCACGTTTCGTGTTTTGTTTCACTGTCAAACATCTTCAGTTTGGTCTATAATTTAACCATGAATCGTCTTACAAACGAACAACGCTTGCAAATCATTGAATTTTATTATCAAAATGGGCTCTTGGAAAGTTGGCCGAAGATCCACTTCTTTATCGAAAAATTGTGTTCAGCGATGAAGCTCATTTTTGGCTCAATGGACACGTAAATAAGCAGAATTGTCGATTTTGGAGTGAAGATCAGCCAGAAGCATTGAAAAAGCTACCAATGCATCCAGAAAAAGTCAGTTTGGTGCGGTTTATGGGCTGGTGGCATTATTGGACCGTACTTCTTCAAAGATGCTGCGAATCGTAACGCCTTTAGACTATTTTTTGTGGGGCTATGTTAAAGCTCATGTCTATACAGACAAGCCCGCTTCAATTGACGCATTGGAAGACAACATTAAAGCATTTATTCGTGAGATACTGGCCGAAATGTTGGAAAGAGTATGCCAAAATTGGACTAAGCGGATGGACCATTTTAGGCGCAGTCGCGGTCAACATTTGCATGAAATAATCTCCAAACATTAAATTATATGGTCCGTACTATCGATTCAAATAAAGATTTCATAAATTTTTCTGAATTTTATGTTTTTTTTTTTGAAAAATTTTCCTATAGCTCTTAAAAAATCACCCTATATTTACAAAAGAAACAAAACGTTATTGGCAAAAAGGCAAAGCACGTCCCTGGCAATGTCTGTTGCCTGTATATGATGACGATGACTATGACGACGACGTTCATCAACATAAAAGCCGCCAACATAGAGTTACACATAAACTGTAAGAAATATATGCTATAGTTTAACAATAAACAAAAAGGCTAACAACAACAGTAACAACAATAATAAGAAAACAACAAAAATCATTATCACCATTACTATGACAATGATCATCATCATCATCATTAGTTAGGCAAAGTAGACACCAAGCCAAACTAACCAGCCAGCCAGCCAGCCAACAAACTCCAGTCAAAGTACACAAAGTAACAGACAGACTCGTTACACTCAAGCCGACAGCAAGCAGAAGAAGCAGAATCAGAAAAAAAAGAACGCACGAATTCAAACCGTTTGTAATGAAAACGTAAAACTCATTTAAACTGTCAGTCATTCAAATGCTCTCAGCCAGTAATTCTAGTGCTTGGAAACCAAGAGCCTACAAGAAAATAACAGCCTGAAAAAGCTTATGAACTCAAATGAGCTAAAACAAGAAACGTGGCTAAATTGTTAATTGTTTAAAAAATGGATGTAAAACATTATTAAAAATGTTCCGTTTAAAAAAAAATCTTTTTCGATAACAAATACTTTTCCGATAACTTGGAAGCTAATACAATATTTAAAGAAACTTATCGATAACTATCATTTTGTACAATTTCGATAATTCAATTTCTTGACAAATAATTCACTTTACAACGAATATGTGATAGATAACTTAGTTTTTTATAAAATATCCGATATAGTACAAACTGAGAAATTATATTTTAATAAAAAAAAAAAACTCGATAACTAAAATTAGCTCACAAAACTTTTTTCCATCGATAATTCTTGTTTTCTATGCCTAATTAATGTAATATTGAATTTTCTTTCGTATTTATTTTTAATATAAAAAGATTACATCGTATGGCTATAAATTTTCTTTAAAAATATATCGATAACTATAGTTTTTCATTAAATATTTTTCGATATCTAAAGTTTTCCGCAATTAATTAACAATTAATTTAAAACCAAGTTTTTCTACATATTTTTTCGATAACTTTGATTTTATTATAAAAAAAAAAAACAATTATCGATAACTACAATTGTTTCGATAACTCAAATCTTGTTTAACTTGTATATTTTGAAGCAATTTAGGTTATCTTATTGACATTAACTATCAAGAGCGTAGTTTAGGAATCTAAAGTATGGTTGTGACTAGAATTGACCTGCAATTATTTGGGATTTTTTATGTTTGTTTTATTTCAATTTAAATTCATTTAATTTGAGTTCGTCTGATTTTAAACTTGTAAGACACAGAAAGAGACAGACAAGAAAAATATGCAGAAATTTTTTTTCCAAGCATTTGCAAACAAATCAGCAATCCAAACTGCCAGCCTGTAAAAGCAAACAGACAGCAAGCAACAGTCACAGAACATTTATTGTCCATTTAGTATTGTTTGTTGTTGTTGTTTTGCGACCAACTCACAACTCCAATTGCCTGAACACACTAAGACTGTATCCAACTGCATGCAGCAACCAACTGCATACAGTCTGGCCCTATAAGAGTTTCATTGAGTGTGTCTGGAAGAATTTTAAAAGCGAGTTGCTCGCCAATGTTGCCAGTTATTAAATGCTGCACTAAATTTGTCTGACGACATGTTTCGCAGTCTAAATAGGTATGCAGTGCAGTGCAGTGGTGTGTAATGGCGTGTATTTCTTTGTATTCAGTTCAGTTGGTTTTTATTCGGCTTTGATTTTCATTTGTTTCAGACATTTAAAGCAACAATCTCATCATTATCCTTAACATCATCATTAACATGAACAGTATCGACAATCGAAGTCATTTTGTAGCCGCGTCTACTAAACGGAGGAGCCAGCAAACCAAACCATTATAGTGTGCAATAGAATACAAAAACGAAACGGCAAAAATTAGCGTGTGGTTCGTCATAGTCAGTCATTTAGGGTCTAGTCGCTTCTTTTTCAGTTGCAAATAGTGTGACTCTTATATCGGTTGCGTAGCCGCTGTTCCTCTCCTCTTCCATCATCAGCACATCAGGAGCAAAGTTAAACACGCAGCAATCGTATAGCATTTGATAGGGTACACCATTTAATCTCACATTTTTACCATGCTCAGTTCCGGTTCTGAACATCCTACAGGACTAAGATGGAGAATCACAAGAGTTTACAGAATGTGCAAAATCATGAATGAGAATGTGCAGCCTTTTTAGTTGCCTTGTCAACTCTACATTCCATTTACTGATTCCACACTTTTCCAGTGCCCAGTTTCGATCATGAAGATTCTACAGAATTAAAAG
Organism: Sarcophaga caerulescens; assembly: GCA_927399465.1. NCBI lineage: Eukaryota > Metazoa > Arthropoda > Insecta > Diptera > Sarcophagidae > Sarcophaga > Sarcophaga caerulescens. Next base: position 4,539,543 of record OV656867.1, on the reverse strand, counting down.
AGTAGCAAAACTTTGCTGAATTTTCAAAGTAATGAATTAAAATGTGCGGCCGTGTCTTATCAACTTCTAGAGTTGTGGTCTGCGTTTTAGAAACAATTAAAGCTTTGTTTAGTCTAATATTTCTAAACTTTTCCAGTTTAGGCCTAGAAAGTTTCACAGAACTGGACTTTAGAATGTAAAACAATTCCCTTAATTGATGTACCCTTTAAAAAGCCAAAGTCACACACGCACACACCGAGAATACAACAGGAACCAACGCTTCAAACTTAATTTCTTATTGTTGAGTTTGAGTGTGTCATCCATCTGTAACTGCTTTGGAGTGTGTAGGTTTGTTCTGCTATTTCCAGCTTTTGCTTGCCACATATTGTTGCTACGTGCAACACAGTAAGTGCATGTGTGTGTGTGTGTATGATATTAGTTTTACTACTACACGTACGTATATTATAGTTAATACAGGCTGCAACAGTGTGGAGTAAGGTATGTATGGGGAGAGAGTTTTTTTCTGATTTCAAAGCCTTACCCTGTCCGTTTTGCAAACCACAGTGTATGTGTGTGAGTGCATATTTTCTGTTTTAATATTTTTTTGGATTTTTTTTTTTTTTTTTTGAAAATTGCGTCAAGAATTTCACAAGTTGAGTGGTAATACCACTCAACCAATATACCCCTGGCCCATCAGCAGTAGTTTGTAGTGCCAGCCAGTAAAACCTCATATTATACTCGTCAACCAACAACATATGAACGCTTCACAAACGTAGACGTGAAACCCTTAAAAAGAGAACAACGTAGAATGGTAAGCTAAGCAGATAGCAAATGCTGTCTGTCAGCCAGCCAAGCAGTCAGCCATAGCCATAGCTAGCAAGCAAAAGCAGGCAGGCAGACAGACAGTTACATTCATTCTGGCCGTTTTGGCTTGGCATTCTCAGGCTCGTTGGCTGTTAGTGGTGATGAGTGTTGATGATGATGATGATGATTTTGGAAAAGAAAGAAGGCTTTTCGTTTCGTTTTCTTTTGTTGTTGTTGCCTTTTCTGTCTCTATGCTTTATTTGTTTCTACGGGGGAGACTCAATTCAACAAAACTCGTCGCAATTCTTTAACAACTTGGGTGTGTTCGTGTTCATACGCTTTGATTCTTTACTACAGCCAGCCACAGCGCAGAGGAGTAAGGGTTTATAATCAAAGTGGGGTGGTGTGTGTGGAATTTTTTTGTAGAAATTACATCTTGTTTTCGTTCAGTATTGTTTCGTCTTTTTTCTCCTACCCATTTTGAAATATTGCCATGACTATAGAAATGGGCAATAGTTTCTGATGGTTATTAAGCAAAAGAAAAAAAAAGCGAAACCGAAAAAAATAGTTTTCGTTGTGGTGCAGAGCAGGACTCTTATAAAGCAGGGAAACGGAGTCCATGCTAATGGTGAGAGTGTGGTGTCTCAAATTACAATTTTTCTTAATTAAATTATTAAGCGAGTTGGTTGCCCTTGTAGCACTCTTGTTGTGCACAAGAGCTATAAAAACTTAAAGCACAAAAGAAATACTGAATGACCACACACAGCGTCCTTTAACAACAACAGGAAAAAAAACAGAAAATTTTTGCTTTTTGAAGCTTAGGCTTTGCAAGTTCATACAGTAAATGAATTGAAAACTATACTCACATTCCTATATTTGGTTCACTTTTAAAAAACGTAAATTACTCATAAAATTTCTATACAAAATATGACTTAATCATACTCTTTCTGTTCAAATTATCCGTCAATCACACACATATTTTCAAAAAAAAAAAAATCATAAATGCTCTACAAGAAATGTTCATCAATCATGGAAAGTATGTAAAAAATATTCATCAATCGTACATTTTCCAAAGGCAACGTCTATTAATTTTGAATTGCCAAAGAAAAGTGTCCTTCAATCATATATTTTCTTCCAATAAAATCCAATCAATTGCATATTTTCAATAGAAAATACCAATCAATCATGCAATTTCTACTCATATTATGATTAATCATCGTTTTTATTTATAACATATATACTAATTATACCATATATGCATGTTTTCTTCCAATAAATACAATCAATCGTACATTTTATAAAGAAAATATCAATCAATCATGCAATTTCTAATCAAATTATTTGTCAATCATACATTTTATAAATACTTCTAAGAGAAAAGTCTATCAAACGTCGATTTTATATAAAAAAATGTTCTTCAATCATACATTTTCGTGCATGCAATAGGATCAATCATACATTTTTTACAAAAAGTATCCATCAATCAACCATTTATTATTAAAAAGGGCTAACAATCGTATATTTTTTTTGGAAAAGTTTATGTTAATCATGCGTTGTGTTAAGAAAATATCCATCAATCATATTGTATTTTATATATATTTTATATATGTATAAATATATATTTTATATATGTATAAAAACTTTAAAAGGCCAAAGAGGAGTGAGCATAGCATATCGTTGGTGTCGATAACAGCAGACCACAGAAGACGAGATGAAAACTATACTATAAATTGAAGAAAGACGACCGAAAACTGATCGAAATGATTGATTCGTATCCTGAGCACAAATACCCGAAAAATAGGGAAAATTGTAGGAGAATAGTGGAACAAGTAAATCTCATCCCAATCTTGAAGGTCATCAATCAATTTTTTTTTCTCTTTATGAAAATAAGTATTCTATACCCGTAACACCAGGATTTTCTCTCTCAAACCTATACAATCACCTCTCTCTCTCTTTCTCTGGGCCCTCTTTACCAACCTAGGCCCTACCACCTGTGCCCATATACGCTGTCACAACTAATTTAAATAAATTAAAAACAAAAAAACAACAAGAAAGAAAAAACCATTTGGAATTTTACAGAATGAAATTGACCACATAGAGTTTGTTGCTGTTGTTGGTTGACATTTTTTGTTTGTTCTTATTGAATTAAAATGGTATGTGAACTAAATTCAAAATCAATAATTCACAATAACTAGTCAACTGCCAACACAATAACAAAATATTATTTACACCTACACACATTCATTAAAGAGCATAAAAATCTAGGTAAATTATATGTCTGTATGTATGCGTTTATAACCCCCTCTTTTATTGTTAACAATAGAGAGAGAGAGTATGTAAGGAGTTGTACGTACATACATACGTAGGCAACCCACAGAAATATACATCAAAAAATTGTTTTAATTTAAGAGAGTAACCATTCCATAAACAAATGTAAGGGAGACGGCCATTAGCTAATAACAACAATAAAAAAAAAAACAGTAGCAAGAAATGAGAAGAAAAAAAAAACAAAAACAAAATAATATAAAATCAATAAATAAAATCAAAAGCAATTGTTCAGTGATGCCAACTTATACGTTTTCGAGTTAGATTTAGTTTTCTTAAAAACAAAATATTAGTATAACAGGGTAACCGTCGAATGTTTCGCCATCTCTTATTGAGACTTCTGACGTACTCGGACAAACTTTGATGTGGTGTACACGCTCCCTAGATATTTAATGGACACTACATATACTGTTAGTAAATATACGCTGACATGGGGTTCGCTGTCTTTATATAATGAATATCCAACCCGGGGAACAAACATTCTTTAAAGGATACAAAATAAATCTTCCCAATCAGAAATCTTAATATTAGGGAGCTCGGTAAAGGATGTCAGAAACGTCCGTCTTTTTATGACAAGAGCAGGACACTGACACATGAGCTGAAAAACAGCCTTTTCTTCCTCCTCAGAACTACAGTACAGAAACAGTGGCCCTTAAGAATCGCTATATAGTAATAACTGGCCAAGCGATTTAAGGATAGAAATGTGTCGGTCCTCCTCTCATCCATACGTGTCCAGCACAGTCTAGCAATGAAAAGATAATTGAGTATATTTATGCCTCTTTGTTGTGCATTTATTTATTAAACTTAAAACCAAGGCATATCCAATTAGATGTGCCTTGCTTAAAACCGTAATTTTAAATATTGTTTCATTGTGTTACAAGACTTGGCATCACTGCAATTGTTGTTATATATCAGGGTTTACCAAAAATTTTTTGGTTATGTATTAGTGAGTAAGAGAGAGAAAATAAATTGAGAGAATTGAGTTATTTACAGCCATAGAAAAGTGTTTGTAATATACGTTATTTTGATTTTCATTTTATCAACTTACATATGTAAAGCTATCTATCTTTGGCTTAATAATTTTAGATAAATAAAAATAAAATAAAAAAATCCATTTTTTATTAAAAGATCGTATAGGTATCCATCTTTGGCTTAAAAATTAGACCATGTTTTTAGATAAATAAAAATAAAAAAAAAAAACATTTTTCATTAATAGAGAAAAAGCAAGCATTCTAAAGCATTTAAAAAAAATTATACTATGCGACAAAATAAAAATTGAAATACGCTCATACGCTCAAAAGCATTTTTTAACATACAATATTTTTTGAGTGTCATTCTGAAAAAAATGGTAAAGCATCCGCCGCACATGTGTTCTTGTCGCAGTCTGATCGACAACTAAATCATAAAGCACAAGAATGCGTGTGAGTTCTCTCGGCACAATTGTGCTATGAAATGGTAAACGATGTTATATATCATATATATATATATATATCATATATATATATATACATATCATATATATATATATATATCATATATATATATATACATATCATATATATATATATATATCATATATATATATATACATATCATATATATATATATATATATCATATATAACATCGTTTACCATTTCATAGCACAATTGTGCCGAGAGAACTCACACGCATTCTTGTGCTTTATGATTTAGTTGTCGATCAGACTGCGACAAGAACACATGTGCGGCGGATGCTTTACCATTTTTTTCAGAATGACACTCAAAAAATATTGTATGTTAAAAGATGCTTTTGATAATATTCAATGCCTTATATATTTTGTCGCATAGTATAATTTTTTTTAAATGCTTTGGAATGCTTGCTTTTTCTCCATTAATAAAAAATGGTTTATTTTTTTTACTTTTATTTATCTAAAAATATGGTCTAATTTTTAAGCCAAAGATGGATACCTTTACGATCTTTTAATAAAAAATGGATTTTTTTATTTTATTTTTATTTATCTAAAATTATTAAGCCAAAGATAGATAGCTTTACATATGTAAGTTGATAAAATGAAAATCAAAATAACGTATATTACAAACACTTTTCTATGGCTGTAAATAAATCAATTCTCTCAATTTATTTTCTCTCTCTTACTCACTAATACATAACCAAAAATTTTTTGGTAAACCCTGTTATATATGTACTTGTATTACAAGAAAAAAAAAGAAAAGGAAAAAGTGATGAGAACTTCCAATTGAGAATCTATTACACTTTCTTCAAGGGAGAATAAAAGAGAGAGCATTTTCTTATTAAAGCCGTTATAATGATCAGTTGCAATTTGACGATTCTAATTAAATACAGAGAGAGAGAGGATTTGAGTTGAATATGAAGGTTTTTGTTATTGTTTTGCGTTTTTGTTTGTTTTACCCGGTATTTGTTTTTTAAGTTTTCTTTTCCGCGTGTTTGTTTTCTGTTTTTTTTGTTCCTCTTCAAGTTTTAATTATTAATTTTGTTATTGTTTTCATTTTTAAGCACTTCTTTTCTTTTGTTTTCCTTTTATTATGAAGGCGTTGTTGAATGAATGGTTTTGGCTACACGTGTTTGGTATTCCGTTTTCTTTTTGATTTGTTTTTTAATTATTCTGTTATTGTTTTTGTTCCTTTTTATTATGCTTTCTTTTAGATTTTAAAATAACTTTTAAAGCACATTTGAAATAAAAAAAATTCTTAAATTCACACTTCCAACGCTGATTGCAGTCAGCTTACAACTGAAATTGAAAATTCAGCAAAGCATAGTGAAGCGCATAAAGCTATACAGAGCGAGCAGCAATGCTGGAGCTCTGCTATAAATGCTAGTAAAAGCCTCTGACTGTTTGCCTGCCTGCCTGCCTGTTTTCTTGCTTGCTTGGCATGTCGGCCCTGTGATAACCATATAATGACGAAGAGGACGATGTTTGTTGCTTGGTGTCTGCCTGCAGATGATGATGATGATGATGAAAAACTCACAAAAAAAAACCTCACATACAATAATAGCAACAAAATAAAAGCCAAAATAACAACAACAACTACAGCAACAACAGAGAAACAAAACAAATGTATTAAAAACGCTTTTTACTCTCTACCATTTCATTCTATGGTTGGATAGATGGATGGATGGCTGGCTGGATGATGATGGCAATGTTGTTGATGATGATGACGATGACGATTGTATGCACAAGCAAACAATGAATGTGTGTGTGTATATATATAATTCGTATATTTTTACTGCTAACGCTGGTATTTGCTGCTGCTACTGCTAACGAACATTGTCGCCTTTTGTATGTGATGTGTACTGGCCACTATACTACACTACACCACTCTGTATACACACGCACACAACACACTCTTACTTTTATTTGTAATGCTCTTTGAAAAAAAAAAAACCAACAACAATAACAAGCAAAACAGAAGAAAAAACAAAGTTCTTTATTTCTTTTGTTATTGTTATTATTGCTTTACGTTATTGTTGCTTTTCGTTTGTTATTTTCCACATGCTCTGGCTGTGGCTCTGCTCTTGAATAGAGTTGAGTAGAGTAGTGTAGTAGAGAGCAGTTGTTAGCCAGCCTGTATGTGTGTGTATTTTTTTGTTGTTCCTTCAAATGGGGAGTATAAAATGTGTGTATGTATGTGTGTGTGTGTGGATGTGCGTTTTCTTTCTTTTTACGTATAAAGAGTGTATTTGACACATAATGTTGGCTCTCCTGCTTTGCTATTGCTGTAGTTTATTTTTTGCTTTGCCAACCTTCCTGCCAGCTTGCGGTAGTCACTTAAAATAATATTCAGCCACTAACCGTTGCTCTGACGTAACTTTCTCTGAGAAAAGTTTGTGCGTAGACGTCTGGAGGTGGTTTAGTGTTAAATATCAGGAGAAAGGTCGATATCTTCTCAACTGGATAATGGAGGCTTAAACCTTAGATGCCTCATGGACGGTTAATGGACCTCAACTTGATACGGCGAATACAAAAAATACATTTGGCCGGTGCCGGAAGAGAGTTTACATCTATTTTCACTGATTCTTTACTGTAGGGGCTCTACAGCTAATAGGCCTTTGGGCACCTGGAAAGTGTCACAGATTGAATACTATCCATTTGAAAATCCTAAAGTAATAGGATATTTTCGTTGACATCAGCTAACACGACATTGCACTACGATTTTTCAGAGAAGTTCTGAACGACTATTCCGTAAAACGCACATCGTCAACGATTATAAACAGATTTTTACAGGCGGCTGGAGAATAAATAGAACGGGTGTATTTCACTGAATTCTGCGACCAAACGAAGCACAGTGTGTTGATGGTTATAATTATTAAAAATTAGGGGAAAAAGGCTCATTGGTGCTCCTTTTTAGGGGTTACAGCGATTTCTAACACCCATCTAGTACAACCTAAGCAAAAATTTCTTTTTCTGGTGTTCAAGTCATTGAACATGTGATAGAGATTTCACTTTGTGCATCATATAACAACTCATTTTAAAATTATTAATAATCTATACCGCATATTCTTTTCGAGCCACTATTATTGTCAGCCACTGTACCATGTGTTTATTTGGAGTTTTTGTGGCTGTTTTACTTGTCTGCTTGCCTGACTGACTGAATGCCTGTCTGGTTGGCTTGCCAGTGTTGCCTGGACGTTTTGCTTGCTTGAGACACATACATACGAGTATGGTTGCCTAAATTACAACAATAACTACAACAAAAATTAATAAAAATAAAAAAGAAGCATGAGAGTATGAATGTGTTATTGTGTAGTTAGTGTTGTGTGCCTAACACAGCTTGTGGGCAAAATGACAGGCCAGACAAACAGACAGACGAGCGAACATATTAAACACGCGGCACATGGGCTTTTTTTGAAAACCAAACCGAACCGAACTGAACTCAACAGAATAGAACACAACGAATGAATGCTTTTTAATTCAGAAAAAGCAAAACGAAAAACGGCATTAAAAAAAACCTCCTCGTTTATCACCCATCCAATACACCGACGAACGAACGTATGTTTATGTCTCCTCAAACGTCGCCCTTATCGTCGGCATTGTATAGCTTATAGATGGATGGATAGATGGTTTGTTAGTTGGATGGCTGGCTTGGCAGGCTGGCTAGCTGGTTGTTTGGCTCATTTCTTTTTGGGTTTTAATGCTATGGCAGGAGCGAACACAGGGGCTGTTGATATTATTTGTTAGTGTAACACAAACAATAAAAGCAGGGATGATTGGAAAAGTCGAAATAAAAAGCGGCAGAAACTTATGGCAAAATTGCTGCTAATGGTTGGCTGGCTGAATGACTCTGACTATGGCTGTAGCTATGGCTATGGATGTATTCGTACACGCTGCTTGTTTTGGCAAAGGGGGTCGGGCATACACATGTACCTATACACTGGAAAACAAAAATACAAGCGTTGGCAAAGCAATCAGCGTTATATTGTCTGACAGCCAGCCAAGCCAGCCAGGCAGCCATATACTCAAGACACTTATTGAACAGAACTCAACTCGAGTAAACTGGCGGGCAGCATGAACACAGTGGGACAGGGAAAACTTGAAATTGCAAATGACAGTACATTTGCCAACAAACCAGCCAACCAAAGAGCCAGTCAGCCAACAACAATTTCAAGCCAGTAAACAGCAGCAGCAGCAGCTACAAAGAATCAAAAGCAAGATAAAAAGAACGAAAGCTTGGCACACAAACTAAAAACATTTGAAAAAAACTCTCTCAGCTCTCGACATCATCATCAACACAATCACAATCATCATCATAATCATTCATTCCATATCCATTTTCATTTTCATCATTTCAAAACAAATAAAGCTCTTGTGGAAACTTTGACAGGATATAGGAATAGAGGCATAGGTATGACAATGGCAGCATAGCTCCGAAGAGGAAATCATAAGGCTTTCGTTTCACCGGCATTATAGTTTGTATGGTGGAGGGGTTGATTAGAAATGCAGTCATGATGTCGTCGTCGTCGTCGTCGTGACACACACGCAGGGTAAAATTTCATACAACATAGCAACTAAATTCACATACACAAACACAAACGCACACATCATTATACGAGGTCAGGTGGAGAAATTTATTAGAACCGATCAAAAAAGAGAGAGAGAGAGACTCATCTCAGAGTCAGTTAATGCCAGAGATGAATGCTCCTTCAAAAAACCTATCATGGTCCAATAGCAACTTCAGTATCCACACTGCTCTAGAATGGAGATTCTGCATTCTTTACTATTCGCTATGTAAAGTTCACACTTTGACGTGATATGATATGATGACACCCCAGCTTCGCTAAAGAGCAAATACAACTGAGAAAACACTTCGGGAGACCAAAACGTCAATAACTATCCGAACCTGCACCTGTCTCCGTTATTCTTATCCTTTGCATTCTACCGAAGTTAAGAATAGGTGTATCACATAATCCTTTCGACCCTCGTTACTAATCATTCTCAATTACACACACGTCCGAACGCAAACGACAGACATTCATGCTCAACTCCAGCTAGTTAATGACTATTAGGGGACCATAAAACTACTCCATAAACTCATACAGGTTTGGTTGGGTGTGTGTGTTTCCCACAAAACGCTTGGTAAGAGTTACAAATTTTGCCCTGACATCTAAAAACCAGCATGCCATGCTGCTGCTGGTTGTGCTAAAGAATCAACAACAAGTAGGCACACTGAAGCCAATGAGCCAAGGCACTCACAGTTAGCGTACGACGAAGGGCATGGGGGTAGGCAATGGCACACAGAGTAATCAACATTTGCCAAATCATACCACCAGAGTGATTTAAAAACCAACAACAATAAGAAGCAAAAAAAAACCCCAACTCCTGTAACTAATCAAACTCACTGCAGCATGGCATACATTTTCAAATACATACACTCACATTACATATAGAGACACACTTGTGTCGTTCTTCTCATACTCATTTAAATGAAAAAAAAAACGTATCACACATGTTCATATACAGCAGAGAACAATTACAACAACAGAAAAAAAATGGAAACCCGAAGCCAAATAACACGACATGTACGAGTAGTAGTTTAAAGCAATTGACGCATAAAGGCAGCCCATGCAGTACTATTTCATTGAGACACACACACACACACACATAAATTTGTGGCAGAAGAAAAAGTAGAGATCCCAGATGAGGGGGAATTTTTTTTAAGGATTTTTAGATTTGCTCTTTAAAAAAGTTTAGCAAAAACAGACTATATGTAAGCATTTCTTGAAAACTTCGGTTAGTTTGGGTTTCCAAAAGCTTTTGAAACGATAACAATTTCTAGAACAAGTCCAGAGTACTAATCTGAATGTGTAGGAATTTTTTTGTAGAATAAAACCTACATCACCATGTGAAGGTTCTCTCTGTGCAATGTTTATTGGGTAGTAAGATTTCTCTTCTGATTTCGCTGCCAGTCAGGCTGGAATCAAGTTCCATACAAATGTTAACTCAACGTATGAGTGCAATAGATTGGAATCCACAAAAGTAACCGCCGAAGAGAAAAGTCCATTTCAACGTAGAGGGGACAAATTAACAAAGAAGCCACTATGGCAGGAAAAATCAAATGGATATGGATACACTAAACTGGAGATAACCTATCCTGTCGAGACCCTATCCTTTTTATAAAAGCGAGAAGCTCTTAAGAAAGCTCATAAATTAATGATGCCGATATATTGGTATGATATTGGTTAACAATCTGGCAACTTTGTATTTTGTTGTTGCCTTAAATGAACTGAGACTTTCGGCTGTCGTCACTACCCATATGGCCCAAACTGAGAGAGACACTGAACGAATGACTTGACATTTGAAACAATAACAAATACATTTTGGTGTTGTTGTTGTTTTTGTCGTTATTGTATTTAATTTTTTTTTTTGTTATTCTTACGACTACGGAGTCAAAAAACACCTAAAATACATTAAAATGCTACGAGATGAAAAGCAAAACAACAATAACAACAACACTAACAATAATAATGCTGAAAGCTACAAAAATAACAACAATATTGGCACCTAAATTTTCGAAATAGTTTCAAAGCATCGGTGTCAATAAGCATGAAATGAAACAAATTCCAGAGACATTTAAGAAAAAAAATCAAAAAGATTTGCCAACAAAATGCTGACAAGATAAGCAGGCAGGCAGACAGACACACAGACAAACTAAGCGAGTAAGAGACAGAAGAGGACGTACATTTGATGACAAGCAAATTTCAGAAAAAAAAACGAAAAGCCAGAGAAGGAAAGGAAAAATTGAAAAGCAGAAGAAGAAAAACAAAATAACACCACCACACATCAGCATGTTTAGCAAAGTCACATATATACACACTCATACAGAAAATATTTTTATACTGCCTGTCACTAAAATGTTTACGCTTAAATAGAATTTAAAAAGGAGAGAGAGCGTGTTCAGCAGCTCCTCTTTCATAACAACAACAGCAATGATAATAGCAACAAACATTTGTAGCCAGCCTGGCAGCCAAATAAGTACACAAGACATCAGCATGTCAAGTTAACCAACCCGCCAGTCAACCAGCGAGGTAGCCAACCAGCCAGCCAGCCAACAAGCAAGCATAAATACAATAACAAGCGTTAAACAATAACAATGTAAAAATTGTAAGCCGAACAACAACAAAAAAGTAAAGAAAAAACACAAGAAAACACAACAAAGTACTAAAGTAAAGAAAAAAAGAAGAAGCAGAAGAAAACACAACAGAAACGAAACTGTTCAACTAAAGGAAGCAGTAGACGTTTACGACAGCCACAGCACACACATGCCCACACACACATTCGTACGCTCATGTTTAGTCGTAAAATGAGTTTAATGTCGCAATACGAGCAGAGAGAAAGAACATTGAAAAGGAATCAACAACAAATTCTACAAGTAGCAGAAACAAAAACACACACACTCTCACCCAACAGTTGCACGAGAGAAAAGAGAAAGAAACAAAACGAAGTGCAAAGAATGCCAAGTTAGCACAGCGAATATTTCCATATGAGAATGTGTAAGCGAGGGTAAAAAAAAAACAGCACAGGCAAGTCAGTGCTTTTCAAACTTTTATTTCGAAATCAAATTGTGCAGTTTTTAATAAAAGAAAAACAAGAATTTCCAATTTCCAGGAATACTGTGACAATGCCATGCAACAAGTCCGAAACCTGATTGACAAATGGTGTGTAAATAGGAATTTTTATTTTAAACGATTCCAAAACCACGCTTTTGCCGTTCCTGACATTAAAGAGTATTTTTGTACTGAAAATTGGAGACACTAGGGGATGTTTGAGGAACTTTCTGGGCACTCCATTTCTCAATAGTGACAACACAACGTCACTGAGCTCAATTCTCGCCAGAAACCACTTGATCAACTTTATGTTGGAGTATCAGGTATGGTATGGTTTATCCGAAAATATTTCCGATAGAAACTCATGCTATTTGAATAAGTGAGCGGAAATGTCACTGTAGGAGAATGAGTGGTACCCTCTACATCTTTGGATTGTTAAGAGACTCTTAAAGCTTTTCAGAGGAGCACGATTACCTCCAAACTGGTAGGTGTGAGTTCCTTAATCTTCTTGACATGTTAGATATCTTGAACACTGTTACACTGGATTAGATTTTCGCTCATCATGGTCAAAAGGATAACCAAATATCTGCTGATGAGACTAGGGGCGGCAAATTTAAGTAATTCTGGGAGCTTACAAAAAGCAACTGAAAAGAAATACTTAGGAACTGAGAGTTAGACTAAATGTATTGCTTTCTAACGCAACTATACACATCAGCGTCAGGCCAACCGATTCATAATCTCTAACAATGCAACGAATAAAATTATATTAATAACAAAATTAATAATGCTACTGACCAAAGGGAAATGTGGAAAGAGATAAAGAATCTTATTTTTAGAAGAAATCGGAGTGCAATAGAAACTGTGATATTTGACCATGTAGAATGTAAGGACAATTGTGATATAGCAGATAATTTTAATAAATATTTTATAAATAGTATTAAGACGATAAGAGATGAGATAAATAATGTGCAATATGTCAATAGGATAACTGTGATAAATTCCAAATTTAAATTTCGAGAAATAACATTGGAAGAATTGAAAACAATCTGTAAAAGCCTAAAGAAGAAATCGGACTATAATAAAGTATCAAGTGACATGATCATAAATAGTTGGCATATCGTCGGCAGAATATTGCTGAGGATAGTGAACAAATCACTACAAACAGGAGTGTTTCCAGAAAATTGGAAAACAGCGATGGTAACACCAATTGAGAAGGTTGCAAAAACAAAAAGATGTGATGAATATCGGCCAATAAATTCTCTTAAAACGTGTGAAAAGATTATAGAAAAAGCGGTTAAGGAACAGTTGGAGCAGTACTTAGAATCTAAGAAAATATTATCGAAATATCAGTCCGGTTTCAGAAAAAAATTCTCGTTTGAAACAGCAATAAATTATTTAATTAACAGATGGAAAAAAACAGACAGGAATAATAAAATATTGGGTATTTTCCTGGATTTTAAAAGAGCGTTTGAAACCATCGATAGAAAAATACTTCTGCGAAAATTACGAGCATATGGTATCGAAGACATAGAATTAAAATGGTTTGAATCATATTTAACAAACAGGAAGCAAATAACGAAAGTAAATGACACTAGATCACACATACTTAACAACGAATACGGTGTGCCACAAGGATCGATATTGGGAGCACTACTATTTGTCCTATATATAAATGATATGCCAAATATATTGAACAAGAGCGAAATAGTTTTATATGCTGACGATACGCTTATTTTTACGGAAGGAGAATCTGAACAAATATGTTATGATAATCTCATCGAGGATATGAATAATGTTAATATATGGCTAAAAATGAATAAACTTAAATTAAATGAAAGTAAAACAAAACTAATGGAGGTAAATTCAGACAGCAATATAACTTTTAAAATAAATAATCAAATAATAGAAAAAGTGAACGAAATAAAATATTTAGGCTTTATTATTGATAAAAACTTAAAATTTAAAAATCACATTGACTACATTTGTAAGAAGATCGGAAAAAAGATTAGTTTTTTTAGAAGAATAAGAAACAAAGTCTCAATGTTAACGGCGGTTAATATATATAATACAATAATAAAGCCTCATTTCGAATACGGTTCGACAATATTATTAACATGTTGCACAGCTCATCAAATCGAAAGATTACAAAAATTACAAAACAGGGCAATGAGAATCATACTTAAAGTCAACAGATATACGTCGATCCACTTCATGCATGAATCTCTTAAATGGTTAAATGTAGAACAGCGGCTTAAATTGAACACTCTAAATTTCATCCACAGAATTAAAAACGGTGAAGCACCAGAATACCTAACAGAGCAAGTATCGTACGTGAGGGAATCTCAACCATACCACCTTAGAAATGCGGAACATTTTAGAATAGAAAGGGTATCATCATCAGCAATGCAGCGGTCACTATTTTATAAGGGTTTTCAACTATACAACTCCCTTCCAAATAATGTGAAAATGGAACGTAATTTTTATATATTTAAGAAACATATTGCTTTTTTTTGTAAGCATAACATGTGATAATACGTAATTTTATGATATATAAGAAAAATATTGTTTTTTGTAAATATAATTAGTGAAAATATGTAATATTAAAAATTTTATATGTGATGGAATGTAGTACAATTGCTTTTAAAAAAGTATTTTTTAATACTAATAAAGAAATAATAATAATAAATAATAATAAAATTTAGTGGTTTAGAGCCCTTTTGTGGGATTAATTGGGAATCAGATTGTTTTGAGTACATAAGCTGAGGAGACAAACTGAAACTTAAAACTTTTGGGAAACCCTGGTTTTTCAAATGGCTCCACAGTAATAATTGTATGCCATAGCATGACAAGCTTTTACGTTTAAAATTACGTACGACGTAACAAACTTACGAGACAATCGTCAAGCCAGAACAGTAATACTACAAGAATGGAAATGGTAGAGGAAAGAGAAGAGATAAAGGCAAAGACAGAAGAACTCAACAGGACCATATGTTTGGGTTGAGGTTTATGTTTTATACGCTTCATTTTTTTTTCTTCTCTTTATGGATTTCTCTTTAGTTTTTTTTTTTTTGTGACTTTGAAGCATGAGTAAAAGGAAGGAAACGACTTGAGTTGAATATTGTTGCTATAGTTTTTAGTGTTGTTGTTATGGTGTTGACGACTACAATAACAATGAAGAACAAAATGATGGTAACGATAATGATAATGATGATGATTATGATGATTTTAAAAAACATTGTGTGGTGGTGCTTGCTTTTTTTCTGTATATTTTGCGTGTGTGTCATTTAGTCAGTCAGTTGTATGGGCAGCAGTTAAAAGCAATGAAAGAAAGCAATCAAGACACGTACATTCATGGGCTTATATTACTGCTGTAAAGCTTCCCTTGCTGCCTGCTCTATTCACTCATACAACAAGCCTGTCAGCCTGCCAAACAGCCAACCAACCATTAAGCAATTGTCGTCGTCCGTCGTATAAAGCTTTAGTTTTTGTTTCTGTATCGTGAATATCGAGTCGAGTATGTGTATATGTATGCTGGTAACACAACGCTGCTGAAGTTATTAATGCGATTCAAGGGTACTTTGAGCTATACATAGGTACAGAACAAAGCTAAGCTGTTTGCATAAGAAGCATGGGGAGAGGGACTTATTTGTAATTTCAGTTTCTTGTACCCTGCTGCCTTTTATTTCCGCCTGTAGCTTTGCCAAAATGTCAAATCATAGGAAAAGTCCAACAACGTTTCTTATGTACATACTTACACAGATTGTGAGACGCTTTGGGAAAAGAGTAGCGCAGTAGAAGCAAAAAGAAAGGTTTGTGGGGAAACTCACACAAGCTGTTGCGCATCCCTTATGAAAATGTTAAGAAATGGTGGAAAATGTGCTAAGGGAAAGGGTAAATGGTCCTTCGGTCTAAGTTCCTTTCAAATACTTCTCTTTTTATATTTTTGGCTGCTTAACAAATTAATTTGGGCGGACTGAGATGCAAGGTTTAGAGATTCTTAAGGCTTTTGCCTTAATACGAAAAAGAAAACTTGATAGGTTATCATGAAACCGACAACCTTCGAAGAGTTAATTGGTACTTAAAGCCATTCAATAGACCACAATCATCTCAAAAATGGTACGTGAGTGACGAGACGTTATGGAAATTTATCACTTTTACATTTGGTTGGGTTTCTGGACATTAAGTTTACAAGGGTAATGAAATAACAGGCCATCTTGCGAAACGAGAAAGAATCACATATTGCCTAAACAGCACTGAGCCTGTCTGCGGATTTTCTTAGAACCACAGAAAGGAAATACATAGAGACTGAGAGGAGCTTACATTTGCTGCTTCCGCTGTTTGAATTTGAGAAACAAAACAGAAATTTTTTCCAAATGGGTTCGGGCAAATGTCATAAGCTGGCTGAACAAAAGCTTACGAAATTGAAACTCCAAGTTGTGAAGCAAAAAAAGCCAAAAAGAAAAAAACATGCTGCTAGAAAATGATGAAAAAGCAAAATCAAAAGCATAAGAGAGTCAAATTGACGCCTGATGGCTGTTAAAACTAAACGTTGTTATTAAAGAACCTGATAATGATGATGAAGATGACGGCCAAGTATATGATGGCAATGGTGATGATGATGACGATGACTACGACGAATATTGAGTGAAGCAGCAGCAGCTTTTTTTCTTATTATTTTTGTGTACATTTTAGCTGGTGTATGGCAGTTTCATTTTTCTCGTTCTGTTTTTTTCTCGTTTTGTTTTGCAAATTGTGTGTATGACTCACTTAATGGCGGTTGGGTCTGGCCTGGCCTGGCTTGTTCTGTTCTGGTCGTTGGAGGGTCGTTAAAATGATGGAATTGCAGCAGTTTGGTTTTTTGCTTTTGCCAGGCAGCAAGGCAGGCAGTTAGGCAGGCTGTTTCAATGGATAGCTGAATGGCTGTCTGGTTGGATGACGACTGTATGCTTGAATGAATGTTTACTTAAAGCAGAATGTGTACTCATAAGGAGGAGGGCAGGGTATATGAATTTGTCAGAGTATATGCAAGGCCTGTGTGGCAGTAGTTAGACACACAAGCAGTCCAGCAAAACAAAAAAAAAATTAAAATACACACAAGGGTCATAAAACACAGCATAGTGTGCCAAGCAGCCAGCTTTTTTCCTGCGTTGCAATGCTGTTAAGTAAAAAAAAAAAACCCCCAAACTCTCAGCCAATAATCAAAGTCAGCCAACCAACCAAACAGCCAGCCTGCCAGCCAGTGTCATTAAAAACAAGGGAGTTGTAGCAGCATTGCAGCAATGATGGCTGGCTGGCTGGCTGACAACGGCGAGCATTATACCCAAATGTGGCAAAGAGCGTTCCACACAGCTAAGCTATGAAATGTTTGTATATCTGTCTGTCTCTATGCCTGCCTGGCTTAATTCAGCTGTACATACATATGTAAATAAATGCAGGCATAAACAATTTTTTCAAATAAATTTGCAAATGAATCGAGAAAAAGAGAGAGAGTGAGTGAGAGAGAGAGTACGAGATGACCCATTCACGCTACGCCAACGTCAAATCAAACCAAACCACATGGCATACACCACCAGTTCATATCACTGATTGTTGTTAAAATTTGCATTCAAATATGGCATGAGTATCGTCATCATCACCATCATCATCATCATTATTATAACCTAACACGGGCTGTAACAACTACAAAAATAAAATAAGAAAATAAAAACAACGTTAAAACCCCAACAATACATAAAACAATCACAGCGACTCATTGGCAGCAGGCAAACAGTGAGCAAAACGAAAGCAAAAAACCTATAATGGTGAGGCAGTAAAATTCGTAATCAACTATTCAGAGAAGCGTTGCTGTATCCAGCCACAGCAGAGAACAAATTTAACCAGGTTGATGCAGCCTGTCTAGTTATTTATTCACTAAAAATAAAACAACAACAGCAACAACGAATATGTCAATGAGATTCTAGTAGGGCAATAACGACTACGTATTGAGCTAAGTAAGCATGCAGGAATAACAACAGTTGTAATCCAGTCTACTCTGAGAGCAATTACTGGGTATTATGTTAGCTCGAGACCGGTAGTATCTTTCAGAAAGACTTTTAGAAAGAAAAAAGAACGCCCGAGATGGGCGGCCTCGGAAACGCGTAGAACGGCGCGGAAAATCTGCTGGTCACAGCAGGATGAAGAGCGCACGACAAGTTCGCTAAAAATCCAGATAGAAACGTTCAGTATAGTTGTCGGGGACATTATGGAACATTGTATTATAGATACGCATAGGACACGCAATGGTCTTGCGACACCTTGCTAATTATTTCTGAAGAAGCTAGTTATTTCTGAGGAGACTGTTCTTCATCTACTAAGTACATGCACGGCACTATATCAAAGGAGAAAAATGCACCTTGGCGCGCGATTTCCAACAATAAAAGTTTATTACTAAAAAGTACGAAGTCGCCGTAGTCTAGTAGGTAGTGTGTTGGCTTATTAGACTGAAGGCCCGAGTTCGAATCCCAGGTCAGACATCAAAACGGTAATATGAAAATATTTCTTCGGAGACTTCCTCTCAGCAGATTTCTGGCAAAAACCCTGAGAGTAAATAAAATTGCCATGAAAAGCTTCTCAAAAAACTGTCGTTCGGAGTCGACTTTAAACTGTAGGTCCCGCCACTCATGTATAAAATTAACGCACACAACATAAGTGGTGTGAGAAGCTAGGTCGTAATCCTGACTGAAGGGTTGTAATGACCAATTATGTATGTATGTACTAAAAAGTATACAATATTTTAATGATAAACTAGTAATCGTTTCTATTATTTTTTCCAACACTGTACATAGATAATCTGAAGAAATTGACACGTATTAATATTGGCAGTCATATTGGTAGCTCTCTATTGCCTAAGTGTGTTCATCCATCTTCCTTAAATGGTCAGGTACCTCTAGCACATATCTACCTACCGTCTGGAAAACTTTAACCAAGTTTTTGTGGGAATCATTGCAAAGTTTTCCTTAATGACACCGAACAACATTCTAAAGTTTCTCAAAGGAACAGAATTGGGAGAGACATTATAGATCCATCGCGTGTAGACTGAGAGAAGGCGTGCCCCATCAATCTGACATAAAAAGAAAAAATTAGACAAGATAAGTAAACCGATCAAACACAGTTCCTGTAGCGTGAAGCAGTATTTCTTTTTTTAATTTCAGTTCGTTGGTGTTACTAAAAACCATATGGCTGGACACAATGTAGCCTGGGTCCGTTCGTAAAAAGCTGAGTAATAAAATATATGTGTACGGGGATATGAGGATATGATATACATATATTTAAGAGGCCAGCAATAATAGCAATAACAACAACATCAAGAAGAATCAACGACCACACCAAATAACCCCAGCTGTAGTAATGAGAGTCGTAGTAGTATGAGAAAACTAAACAATTTTTTGGGCCAAATGTTTAATGCATTGGAAGCAAATATTCAGTTTTTCTTTCTGTTTTTTTTTCTGAAATATAGTCTCATACATATGGACACACATGTGAAAGAAGAAGAGAGAAACAATGTGGAAAAAATTATTATTGATATGCAGCGTAACAATAAGCTTTTAAATGCAGGCGGGCTGGCTGGCAGGCATAGGCATACTACGGATACCGCGGCAGGCATACGCTTCTTTCTGGTGTCAGCAAAATGTAGCAGCATAAACACACTCTGGTGATTTTCACTGCCTTCTCCTTCTGTTCCTACTGCTCTTCTAGTAGTAGTGGTGGTCTGTTCAGTGTTAATATTTGCTAATGGTTTACGAGCATGTATTCAGTATATGATGCACACACATACACACACACACACACACAATTCTCCTGTTTTTTTTCACTTATTTTGTCATACTTTAGTAGAACAAAAAAGCCTATGTATTTCACTCAATTACATAGTTGTTGTTTTTTGTTAATACTTCCGAATCGATAAATTTCATACATCCATAGAATAATATCCACTGTATCCACAACCGTAAGAAATATAGGCGAGGAAACTGATTTAAATGACGAAGCTAATAGCTTTCTCATCGACAAAAGGAAGAAATCATCGACAAAAAATGCAAGTCATCGACCAAAATATGAAAGTCAGCGACAAAAAAATGCAAGTCATCGACTGAAAAACCAAAAAATACAAGTCATCGATCAAAAAATGCAAATCATCGACTAAAAATATGCAAGTTATCAGGCAAAAATATGCAAGTCATTTACAAAAAAAAAATGCGAGTCATAAACCAAAAAATGCATATCAAATTAGAGGACAATAATATACAATAACTGTGACTTTCTAGGGGACATTGCTGACAGAATTAATCAAGTGCAAACTGTTTTATGTTCATTTCAATGAGTATGGCAACACAGGCTTACGCAACAAGTTCTGTGTTTTTTTAAATTAAATTTAGTGTATAGTCGGTATTACTGTAAGGTTACAGCACGTGGTTATGGTACTACCATATATAGAACACCCGAAGAAAGATTCAAAAATTTGTGAGCAAACACCTCTCTCAAATTTAGTGCCTTTGGAAGACTCAATGGATTATAAATGACCAATCGTTTAATATTTCTAACGTTTATCTGGCAGAAATCTAAATTCGGACGACAGTGTGGACAAGGATTGGTCATGTTCTTAGAACATTCGCAAAAGATATTGCGAGAGCTATGCTTGAATGGAACCCACAGGGATCGGTAACCTGGAACACAACGTAAAACCTGAGTTCGTATTGAGCTTTGAATGAATTCACTACTAAAGGAATGTCTTGGAATCAGATTAAACTCATTACTAGAAAATTATGATCTGTAAAATACAGATTAAATTTTATTAAATTATAAAACCCACCACGTGTTTTTTTTTTTTTTTTTTTTTTTTTTTGTTAACAACACTTGTTGATAATAAATTTAAAAATTTTTTCAAGATATACCTATTGTATATCAAATCAATTACATCAGCGATTATTTGTTTTTGTTTTTATTATTGCTTTTAATAATTGCATTTTAAAAACAACAAAAACAAACAATTGTTAAGAAATTAAAAAGAAAAGCGAGAGTAAAAAAAAGAGGAAAAATATTTATTTTGTTTGTTTTCGTTTGCCGAATAAGAATGTTTTTTTAATTAATCTTTCAAATTCTCTAGTCATATACATACAGTGAGCGTCAAAAGAAAGTGTACACTATGGATAAAATTCTAACAATCTCAACTCAAGTTTTCCACTTAAGGAGAGTGCCCGAAAAATTTTTACAATATTTCCAAAATTTTCTAATTCTTTTCTTCTTGTTTCAATTTTAAAAACTGGCAATAAAATAATTTGAAAAAAAATTAACGGTAATTTATTAATGTATATTTTTTGAATTGAACACTTTCTTTTGACGCTGACAGTATATGTACATACATTTATTTACTTTTTTTTTTTTTTTTTTTTTTGCTAATTTTCCTTAAAAACGGAATAATAAAATAAGTTTTTAAATTTTCTATTTTTGGTTTTTGTAAAAGAAACCAAAAAAAATGCGCCATTTTTTATTTTTCTTCGTAATGATTAAAATTTTAAATATGAATAAAAGTATTTTGAAACAATCATATTTTAAATATAATATTTAAATACTACATTACAGTTCATTAACAATAATTACACTTCTACGAAAGCGTTTTTCCCTGTTGTAATATTTATTGTTCCTAAAGGTTAGAAATTTTTTCGCACATAAAATATACACAGAAATCTAAATGAATAAGTAGAACTGGGTCACTATGTTATCTCACTTCTTAATTATGATTAATAAATGCAAGTGGCTATCGCATTGAGAATAATCAGAAAGTTTATAAAAAAAATTAAATCAAAACCAATGGCGCCTATTTAAATGCTTCAAATAAAACGTTTTATTAACACATGCTCAAAAAACGTGCACAGAATTATCAATCTGTCACCGGATTTTTAATTTAACAACATTTTAGCTATTCAAAAATAATAAATTGTCGTTTCAATTCTGAAGTTAATTACATATATGCAGAATAATTTCAAATTAAAACTAAAAAAATAATTTTATTCTAAAATTAGAATTCAATTCCCATTTTTATCCTTGTTTATGTTATTTTTGACTGTATACTGTTTTTTTTTTTTATAAATATTAGAAAAGAAAAATTTGTTCTTTTTGTAAATAAATTAAATTGACAATTTAAACATTCGATTCGCAGTAGAAATTTTTGTTGGCAAATTTTCAAAAGAACAAAGACCAGAAAGATAAGGCAGACAGACATGTAATAAAAATTGTTTAGAATCTGCAACGAATGCTGTAGATGGCTACTATAACACATTAAAAGCAAAACGTATAAACTTGTCTCTGATTTGAGTAGTGGATTGAAGAGAAAACCCGGGTTAGTGAAGTACTAGTTAAACTTTTACAATGGAATCGCATTAACTTTCAATTAAATAAAAACTTTCGTTCGGTAGTAAGTATAAAGCTACGACTTGAAGCCAAAGGTTCAAAAGACATAGCTGAAAAAACTAAAAGCCAAGCGATTAAGTAATTATTTATTTATTAACACACCAGATGCTTCGGTGGAAATGTAACCAACGACCACCATTTATCACACTAGGATAGGATAGCACACTAAACACTGGTCTACTCTGTGTCATAAAGTATATTTTTTCTATTTGTTTAACATACTGCTCCTATATAACGCCTCTCCCCTTTGGAGTACATAGCAACTAAACGAAACACAAAGGTTATGCATCATAGACCAGGTTTAAGTTCGCAAACTGTTTATATAAAGAAACGCAATTGTTATCATCTGGTTCCAAGTAAAATCGTTTGGCTTCATTTTAAAGGATTTTATATACATGGCTACTGTCTATCCGCAAACTATGACCAATCCATCCTATGACCGTTGCAATATTTCCACATACATATGTATATAGGCATTTATAGGAATCGTGTTACATCCTTGATATAATTGCAAACACATTGAAGCAAAAAATTCTTAAATTTACATGTCACAGACTGGCTCAGAAAAAAAAACCCAGACTGTTTAATATTGTGAGCGTTACCTGCCAACTTTCGCTGTCATATCCTATTCATAATCTTATCCTCTCCTTAGTCCTTTAGTTTGTTAATTTCTTCTCTTTGCGCATTCTGCGTTTTGTGTTTTACAATAATTTTTAGGGCAATCTGCGTAATTTGAACACCCCCAATGAATCTGTTTTGGTTTCTGGGTAGTTGTTTCGTTGTCACATAAACTTCTGCTTATTCGGCAGACGCAGAGATCTCCACACACTTTTAAAGGAGGTATAAAATTGCCACGCTATGTTGATGCGATTGAGTATTACGGTACCCAAGTACAGAAGTCGCCGTAGTCTAGTAGGTAGTGCGTTGGCTTATTAGACTTAAGGCCCGAGTTCAAATCCCAGGTCAGACAGCAAAACGAAAATATGAAAATATTTCTTCGGCGACTTCCTCTCAGCAGATTTCTGGCAAAAACTCTGAGGGTAAATAAAATTGCCATGAAAAGCTTCTCAAAAATCTGTCGTTCGGAGTCGACTTTAAACTGTAGGTCCCGCCGCTCATGTATAAAATTAACACACACAACATAAGTGGTGTGAGAAGATAGGTCGTAATCCTGACTGAAGGGTTGTAATGACCAATTATGTATGTAAGTACAGAAATTTATCAGCATACTCAATGAGTTTTCCATTCAGTACGATGGTGATTCGAATTGCCGGTCAATATTACCATGACATTGGTCTAATTTTGCTCAAGAACGGTACACTATGTTGTTGCACTTATTACAAGGTCAAAAAACGACATAGACTTTGAAGATATGTACATAGTATGTATGTCAAGGTTACGCAAGGCAATAATTAAAAAAAAAAACTCCGGTTCAGGTCTTTTGATCTTTTTCTCATTCCTAAGCAGGACTGAGATTTGTAATGAGTGAGAGGATATAAAAAGTTTGACGCTGGAAAATCTAAAGATCTCATCAAATATACTTCTAAAACTAGTAAAAACGATTTAAAACTAACGTATCATAATAAAATGTTATAGAAAATCAGCGCAGTTTTATTGAAATTATTTTCATATTTAATAATAAGAAAAAAATAAATAAATAAAGCCACTCAATTATAATCAATGTGGTATTAATTTCTATAGTGACACACTACTTGATAAACACAGAATGCATTTCTTTTATTAGTTTTTAGAAAGTTTAAACAAAAAGAAATGCAAAATAAAAACAAATTCAAAATAATTTAAGACGGAAAAAGGAAATCAACAGTATAAACAGTATGAGAAACATTACAGACAATCATATCCGATTAAAGAATACCCTAAAAAAAATAAAGTAAAGTTCAGAATGTCTCGGTGGACTCAATGAGATCACTAATAAAAATAAAAAGGCATTGATTTTAAAGGATGGCAAGCCTTTGGAGATTAGCAAAAAAAATGGTAAAATAAATGTGTCATGGAGCTTACTCATGGCCGAAAGTTTCCATACATATGAATAGGCGAATCAACTTTTATTAATTATTAGAACGCTCCAGCAATATTATGTGTTTTTACAGTTATATCGTTAATGGCGAAATAACGAAATTGTTCGCAAAGGAAACGATTTCCTTTTGTGTTTTGTACTGTCGTGCACTAAACTACTGGATCATGGAATGATATGCAGCCAGAATTAGAGCGTAAATATGTAAAAGCGGAAAGACTTGGATGACTGGGACATATACATAGAATGACTAAACAAGGACAGTCTTTGAAAATAGATGCTGTCTCCCCTCAAATTAACTTTCAAGTGATATTTTTTCTTCAAATCCTTATAATCATGTTATAAATAATGTATAAAGTGGAAAAAAGGCAATTTTGTAAAAGAAATTCTGTTAGAAAACACAATTCAATACACAAAAAGAATAAATATACTATTTTAAACAATATTCCTTAAAATATTTAGATAGTTTCTAACAAAGTTTAACAGAAATTTCCAGAATTAAGAAGGGCAAAGTTTTCTTAAAAAATTCTTTAAAATCACAATATTTTGTACAAAAATTTCATAGAAGATATAGAGAAATTATTTCTTTGGACTTACCATGTTCATAAGGTGAAAAGGTGCCGGCATCTATATTTATATAAGGATCAATCTTTATGGAAGTCACATCCAGGCCACATTGTTTCAACAGTGTGCCAAAGGATGATGCAATAACGCCTTTACCTACACCACTTATAACACCACCGGTTACTAAAATGTATTTCATTTTGATCACTACAACAACAAAAAATATATTAAACTATTATTAGGATTACACATCAATGTTGTGTGTTATAATATTTAAAAACGAACCTTTTTTATTACTTAAAATTGTTTCAAAATAATTTTTATTTATTTTATTGTAGACGGACGCTTTTTTTCTTTTCTTGCTTTTCTTTTTCAATAACTGGTCAATCTCTAAGCAAAAAGTAAAACAAAAACAATTTCTTGCTTGCTGTTGTAGTTGTTGTTATTGTAAGAGACGTCTTCTCAATGGGATGCTATGCTAATTAAACAAGCCAAGCAACGCAAAAAAACACGCGGTTTGATTTTAATTTCTTACTGAATGTTTGTTGCTCGGTGAAGGGGTTGTGGGGGTATAGTGCACTTTTTTTATAAATTTTATTAGCAACAACAAACCATTTTTTTAATTGCGCTGTTTTTATTATTTGTTTAGCAGCATTTGATAAGCTTGAAATTATTGAATTTTCCTTTTATATTTCTTCTATTCCTTTATATATTGTCTTCTCTATTTTCCAGATTCTATTCTTTTATACCGTTTTGTTGTTGTTATTATTTATGCTGTCTGTCACGTTTTTTTTTTAACACAATTCACTTTCTTTTACTTTTCTTGCTTTAGTATTAATAATTACTATTTTTTAATATTATACACAACAAATAACGTTTTATTGTTTAATATATTTAAGTTTCTTGTTTTAATTTTATTTCTTGCAAAAATTATTTACCGTCCACGTTATTTGCACCACAGAGTAACATTTGCACATGTTTAACTTGTGCTTAGCGTTGCCAACTATTTAACAACCATATGAACATATGTTGCGTTTTTCTTTTTACCGTTTTTCGTTTAACAAAAAACGCTAGATGCTTTACCAAAAGGCGTTTAATTTAAAATTTTATTCAAATTCTTTTAAAAATAATTAATTTTAATGGTATGGTTAAATTTAAACATTTTTTAAATGATATAAAATCTATGTAAACTAAATAATTTTGCTAAGTTTCTAAACAAATTTAATATTATTAAATTAATTTTCTTTATATGTAGAATAGATCACTGAAAGGTCTTCACTCTTCGTTCATTGCAGTCACTTTTATAAAAATGGGTCAAATGAAGCACAATTATTAGGAAAAAATTAAATATCACAGGAGAAATGGAAAGGAAGGAAAATAGAGGGGAAACTAGCCATATCAAAATGTCTGCATTATGACTATTTAGTAACTCTCATATACACTAGGTATGGTGTTATTTTCTATCACCAGCTTACTTGCTTCATTAAAAATTCATTTCATTTTGTTCTGTTTTGTAGTCTTCTCTTTAAGCACTTTATTATTATTGTGTATCGAATCACTTTGTTTCGTATCGTTTTCGTTTTGGTTAAATATTAAATGCAACTGCCAATTAAATAATATTTAAAAATAATTATAATAAAAAGTATACAAGAAAATGCTTTTTAAATCAAATCGTGAAGCATGATAAAATAAATTAAAATATTAGTGAAGCACTTGTCCTGTAATTGTTGTTTCCAGCATCTCTTACTTTGTAGCTTCTTGTTGTTCAAACAAAGGATACTTTTCCAAAATTTGAGTCCATTGCAATTTGCCGGTCGATAAATCCTTCACGACATCAATTACTTCATTGATGTCCACACGTACTTGTTTCATGCTGTTGCGATCCCTTAAAGTAACGGTATGAGGCTCTTTGAGTGTATCAAAATCAACGGTAATGCCAAAAGGTATGGCAATTTCATCGGTACGAGCATAACGGCGACCAATAGAGCCACTGGAATCATCTACTTTGTGGGAAAGTTCAGCCTTAGTTAAGGCCTGCGACAGTTGGCGTGTAAATGGTTGGAATTCAGCATTATTGGATAAAGGCAAAATGGAGCATTTTAGAGGAGCCACCACCGAAGGCAATGTAAAGTAGCAACGTTGTTCATCGCCATCACGACAAAGGAAATTCTGTTCCAATAAAGCGTACATGATGCGGCCAATGCCAAAGGAAGGTTCTACTACACTGGGTATGATTTCCTCTACATGTACAGTTTTTGTCGAATGCTTGACGGATATGGTATCAGAAGTGAGTTTAAAGCTGGAACCCTCATTTACATTAAGTGTATATTCCTTAGCTTCAGTTAATTGTTGTTCCACGGTTTTAATATCATCTAATGAAAGCTTGCTGAGAGCATCAGTTATGGTTTTGGCATCCTTTTTGAAGGTTTTACCCAAGGCTTGTTTATTGGCTACAATTTCCGATACCTCTACAGTTTTGGGAGCAGGCAAACGTTTCTCAGCCACTAAACGTACGCCAGTGGCCTGCATATGCTGGCTTAAATCATAGGCAGAACGATCAGCACATCCCACGCATTCTACCCAACCGTAACTGGTCAAACACTCAGCATCCCAACAATCACAAGCATAATGGGCCATTTCATTGCTCATATGCTGGCGAAAACGCAGACAATCGGGTTTAATGCCTATGGTCATTAAAAATTGATGAATTCTGGCCATATAATAACCCAAGGTTTCATTCGCTACTAGACCAGACTTGACTGCTTCACCTATAGTCAACTTTTGAGCTGATTTGCCATCCATTTGATTGCAAGCCGAGTACAAAGTCATCACAGTATTGGCTACCAATTCAAATTTTGGATGATCTTTTAAGACAGGATCACAGAAATGTTCTATTTCAGCCATGGTAAACTCTCTTACACGAATTAAACCAGAACGTGGTGAAATCTCATTACGGAATGAATTGCCTATTTGAGCCACAGCAAATGGCAATTTGCCTTGGTTGAATTCCAATAAACGTTTAAAGTTAACAAAGATACCTTGAGCAGTTTCAGGACGCAAGAAACCCTTTACCAAACCAGTTGGACCAATTTGGGTAGCAAACATGAGGTTAAACTCTATGGGTTCAGTCAAATCATTGCCTGACAAAGGAGACTTGATATTGAATTTTTGTAATATGGCAGCCATTTCCTCCTTATTCATACCATCCAATTTAATAACAATGTCCTCACATTCAGCTTTTAATTCCGCAGAGGCAGTTTTCTCTTTGCTTAGCTTTTCCAAGGCATTCTTAATCAAATGATCTAAACGGAAACATTCACCAGTTTTGGTATCCTTTACCATTAAATCAGCAAATCTATCCACATGACCGGAGGCTTTGAGTACGGGCTCAGGTGTTAAAATGGAACAGTCTACCTCCAGCATTTGTTCTTCCAAACTGAAAAATTGACGCCATAAGGAAAGAATATTCGATTTAAGGGCACAGCCCATGGGACCAAAATCATATTGGCCGGTTATGCCACCATATATAGCAAAACTTTGATCGTAGAAAAAACGTCTTTTAAGCAAATCCTCCATTTTTGATCGATCAAAATTCACTACATTGGGTGTCAATTCCAATTCCTTATCCTCTAAAGCCTTTTTGCGCAATTTCAATTCGGCAACTGCCTTCTTAACATCAATTTCAGCAGCGCCATTTGCTTTCAGTTCACGCACCAGGTTGCCTTGCTCCAAAACCAAAGCTCTCAAAGGAGCCAATTGCTCTTCCATTTCGGGTGTAGCCATACTCTTCAATTGCAATCTAACGTTTCTCTTGGTTTTCTTACTGCCCCAATTTTGTTCAGCTAAAGCTGTTTTATTTCTTATACTCTGATGCAAGGGTGATGCAAACAATCGTGGGATGATTTCACCACCAGTTTTATATGAAAATTTTCGTTTTTGTTTTTCCTCTGCTGCTGCTGTGACTGCTACGCTGGCAATTGCTTGATATTGTTGAGCTAATAACGGCTTTAAATTTTGCAATTTCCAGGGAAGATTATAGATTTTATTTAACACCTGCAAAGACATTTAGTTTCTGTTATTATTTTTGCAATTTTTAAATTTACATCACAATTAAAAAAAGCCGGAAAATCGAGCAAAAATACAGTTTTTGCCAAAAAGAAAATTTACCTTCACACATGTGAATAAAAGAAATGACAACTAATATTATGACGGTGTTACCAGATAGAAAAGCAGTGGAGTGAAATGAATATTTCTCATCTATATGTAAAAAAAAGAGAGTATAGAAACAGGAATGGAAATTAAAATACATTAATATAAAGCGTGAAATTTTCTTGCAACATTTATAAGTGATAAGTTATATAAAGAAGAAAAAGGAAAAACCTAAACAGTACATTTTAATTTTTAATAATTGCTATTTATATTTTTTAGGCAACACGGCTTTTTTTCTATGTAGTAGAGAGCAGACTTCCAGCTCTGCTTTTAAAAAGTGGTGCCAAATTTTAAAAACAATTCAGCTGTTATTTCACAATATTTTCTTATAGAAGAAAACGTAAACAAATTGCACCACGTGTGGAAACGGACTACCAAAAATCAGTTTTTTTTTTCTCTTTTCTTTAATATAATTTTGTATATAAAGAAAACATTAATTAACAAAAATCTTAAGTTAAAATAATATGTCGGACTTACATCAGTTCAGTGATGCTGAGGAGGATGAAGAAACTCCTAAACCCTATAAGGTAGCGATACTCTGCCTTACTCCTGCAAGCTAGTGAGGAAATAAAAAAAATTCTTTAAATTTTAGGAAAATCTGGTGAATGATTTTAAAAAACTTACCGTAAAACACGTTATGTTCAAGGATTTAGAGGAAAAGCATGTAGACTCTAAAGACAATCTGCAAGAGAAGATATTGAATCAAAAAGAAGACGACGACGACGAAGAAGAAGAGGAGGAGTATTACGATGATGATGAAGCCCAGGATTATGATGATAGCTATGACTATGAAGAAAACTATGCGGGCTATCAGAAGCAAAACCACAATCAAATTTCTTTAAGCACAGGTGGAGGAAGTGGTGGTGGTGGGAGTTTTAATGCCGGCCAACGTTTAAGTAGTTATCAGCCCAACGAAAAGCTTTTCACACGCTATTCGGCACGCATTAATGTAGAAAAATACGATCCCACCACAAATATGTCTGCTCAGGCGGCCAATCGTTTGGTAAATTTCGGTTCCAAACAGGATAACAAAGTGAAAATACGCGATAAACATGATCGTGCTACAGCCGAACAGGTTATGGATCCAAGAACACGCATGATTTTATTTAAACTTTTAAATAGAGGCTTAATACAAGAGATTAATGGCTGCATATCTACAGGCAAAGAGGCAAATGTATACCATGCCTTGGCCCGTGATACGGACGATGAGTTTGCCATCAAGATTTATAAGACTTCTATTTTGGTTTTCAAAGATCGCGATAAGTATGTCAGTGGTGAGTTTCGTTTTCGCCATGGCTATTGTAAATCGAATCCTCGTAAAATGGTGCGCACTTGGGCTGAAAAGGAAATGCGCAACTATTTGAGAATGTTTAACGCTGGTGTGCCCGTGCCAGAGCCAATTTTATTACGTTCACATGTTTTGGTCATGCGGTTTTGTGGCAAAAATGGCTGGCCTTCACCTAAACTAAAAGATGTAGAGCTCACCACTTCCAAAGCCCGGGAACTGTATAGAGATTGTGTGGTTTTAATGTGGAAAATATACAACATGTGCCGTTTGGTTCACGCTGATTTATCAGAATTCAATATTCTAGTACAAGATGGCCAATTAATTATCATTGATGTCTCCCAATCTGTGGAACATGATCATCCTCATGCTTTCGATTTCTTAAGAAAGGATTGCACTAATATTTCGGAATTTTTCCGCAAGAAATCCGTTGCCACCATGACCGTTAAGGAATTGTTTGATTTTATTACCGATCAAACCATAACGGAAGAAAATATGGAAGCCTGTTTGGAAAAGATATCGGAACAGATTAAAGATCGTGATTTTGAGGCGATTACAGCTCAAGAAAAAATAGACGAAGCCGTGTGGCAGAATACTTTTATCCCCAAACGATTAGACGAAGTGCGTTACTTTGAGCGAGATGTAGACAAGGCGAAAAAGGGTGAAAAGGCCAACTTGATTTATGGTAAAATTACCGGCCTTAATGATCAATTGGAAGTACAAAAAGAACCAGTTATTTTAAATAATCAAGAGGCAAAAGAAAATGAAAAGAATCATAAAGAAAATAAATCTAAAGAGAATAAGGATTTGAAAACAGAAGATGAAGAAGAGAATGAAGACGAGGTCTCCGACTCCGATGGGGATGATGATGAGGATGACGAAGATACGAAATTTAAAAATTCTTCGCGACCCCGTGATGAATCTCCCGATAGTAAAAAGGCACGCAAGAAGGCTGTTAAAGACGCCAAAGCAGAGAAACGGAAAGTGAAAATTAAGAAACATGTCAAGAAACGTAAAGAAAAGGTGGGCAGCACAAATAAGAAGTGAAGCGTGAATTGTATTTAATTTTTAACTTTCTAAACCTTACCTTGTATATTAACTTTGTATGTGATTTCATTTCTTAAAGAACATTTTTTAAGTTACAACACATTAATTTTTAAAATAAAAATTTTCCATGTAAAGATGAGTGAAGAATAAATTGGACAAATTTTCTATAGAAAATGCAAGTTATCGATAAATTTACTGTAGAAAATCTAAGTCATCCACAAATTTAAGGTCCTTAATGGAAGCAAGGACCCATATATGTATATGTGGGACTGGTGTTTCACTCCTTTTCGCAAAGTGTGTAGTCACATGGGCAAGCCGGAGTCTAATGCCATGGCGGAAAATATTAAGTATTTTAGATCGGAGTTTCTTTAATGGCTTTGATGAGTTGTTCTCTGTTAGGATTTCTAACATTAAGAGTGTCACCTCTGGAATTCTGCCTTTTTTCTTTATTCTTTGTTTCTGTGTGTTCTCTCTTCGCCTTTTCAAGCACATTGTTTCCCTTTTCTTTTATTGGCATTAAAGATTGGTTAAGGACTTATGGAGACGACGATCGCGAACAAAAAATCAAACACGAAAGGATGTTCAAAAGCGAAGATAACATATTATTTTCATTAATCTTTTGCTTTATTTATACAAATATTTACATGCTTTGTAAAACTATCATTAAAATTTATCACAGCTTTTATTTTATTTTTTTCTTGGTAAAAAAAAAACGTAAAGAAAACTTTAAAATTAATTTGAGACCAAACCTGACTGCTTATTTACTAATAAATTATGAAATACAACCCTTTTACATGAAGTACAGCGACCCTGTGGTTATGGAATGTTGTCTGTTCTGTTTGAAATAGATAACAAAAAAAAATTTAAATATCCTGCTTACGTCTAATTCCGCCCTTATGTCTTACAACGCCTTCTTAAGCTAAGGTATAATAAGGATCTGAATAAAACTAATAATAAAAATAAATAGAAAAATTGCTGTTGTACGGTGGCTTTTTCCAAATCTAAAAATCTCAATAGAACACGAGGATCACTGAAATGACAATAGATTTCACTGCAGTCCAAAGTTTCACGGCCATAACCGAAAAGGGTTAAAACCAAAGCCACTACACTGTCACGCATAAAGCTGGTTTTCATGGATAAATTCATGAAATCGGGGATTTGGGGAGCAAAATCGAAACCATAAATAGCCAAACCAATAAAACAGGCTACAACCATAGGACCCACCACAGAACCGTTCTAAATAGGGAAAGAATAAAAAAAAATACGGAGAAAAAATATACAATTAAAAGTTTTACACAAAGAAAAAAAATAAAAAAATTCCTACCGTTACGCTAAATGTAGCACCTACGGTCAGGCCTAAGCCTTCGGCCACGAATGAGGTCATTAGACCTATTGCTACAAATAAGGCAAAACGCCACCATTGTGGTGGAAAGCCAGTCATCCAATAAATAATGCTTAGATACAAAACGTTGTATAAAATCTAAAAAAAAAAAACAAAAAAAAAGTAAAGAACGATTTATTTTTAAACAAAAAAAAAAAAAAACAAAACAAAAAAGCTGTGATAAATTTGATTCATTTATAGTCTTACAAAGTACGTTTCAATTTTTGTATTTAAAAGTAAATATAAACCTATAAAACCAATCTTGCAATCTGCAAGAAGACTCTCCACTATGTTGTGTGGATTTTTCATGACGGAATAGGGCAAATTCCAGGTTCTCCAGGCTTTTATGGACCTGGATGCCTCGTTCAAGGACAGAATAGTTGCTCAAAGATAGTAGAAATCTATCAGGCGGAAATATTAACAGAACATTTTTTTGTCACGTTCAAATTCGGACTAAAAATTTTATAAAAAAAAATAATTGGCTGGTCGATATTAAAATAATAATTTCTCGGTTGTAAATTTTTGTAAGAAAGTATTTTGCGAGTTTAAAAGCTTTAAAGAAGTCAAGTTTAACAGAAAAATTAATTAAAAATATATTTTTTGACCAGAAAAAAAATTGTCGGATAAAATTTTAAGAGAAAACATTTGTCGGATGTAAAGAATATATTTTTCAAATCAAAAAGGAAACCATTTTTAACAGAAAAATGGATTAAAAAAATAAAAAATTGTATATGAATATAAAAAAATATTGTCGGATATAAATTTTTGTATGAAACCATTTAACGTGTGTCATTTTGAATACAAAAAGGATTTTTAAAATATATTGTTGAGCAGAAAATAATTTGTCGGACGAAATTTTAGGAAATCAAATTTGTCGAACCTATCTTAATACTTTTAAATTTGAATTGAAAAAGAAATGATAAATACCTGTAGAGGCAAACGACTGGCGGTCAGTGCCATATAATACGGTGTCAGGGTATACCAGTGATTAAAGGTTTCCTTTTTCATAATTTTAACTTCGGTAGGATCTAAATAAAACAAAAGAATTCATTTAAATACTGGGTTACGAATAAAAAATTTACATCACAACTTACATGTTAGTATGGGTATGGTAACCTGGGTATAGGCAATCACCAGTATGGCACTGATGCAAAATTTTAAATGGGAGAACATATATTTGCCCTCATTGCCCAAATTATAAAAGAGTAAACCTGGAAATGCCAGTTAAAAAGAATTAAAATTAAACTTTTCCATGGTGAATAATCTAAGCAGATAAAGAAACGAAACTCACCAAAAAAGAAGCCCACCATTACGTGATGTATCATCTGTATGATAATGGGTATGCGGGCTCTCAAGATGCGCAGAAACATAACATGAAACAGCACAGAGAATTGTGTGAAACCGGAAGTGCGTTCAGTTTCAGCTTTGGTTTTAAGGCTTTTCGCAAATGCTTTCATATGATCGAACAGCAACGTGGTACCACCGCTCAATAATGTATCACCCGTGGGAGTTTTGGTGAACAAAGAACTAAGGCCAGCTGATTTAATGGGTTCCGTGAAAAATGTGGTAACTGCATGGCGAAAGACGTAAGGGTCATCGTTATAAGATGGCGTAATGCCATCAGTATTGCCTTTAGCATTTGAGTTGTAAAGTGTAGGAAGAGACGCTGTGGTATAAATTAGTTTACCATTGTCGGTTAGAGAGCTTAAATTGTTGACCAGTTCGGCTTCCTCAAAATCGCACAATTCAATGACTATAGAAAGAGGGAGAAAAGGATTTAAACATTAATTTTCTGTCATCAGGTTCCTTTTCTTGTACTCACTGTAATCCGAAGGTGTATAATGCTTGGGACACTCCTTCTGGGCAAGTCTTAAAAATGACACCATAGCCTTAGGCAGCCCTTGATAAACACATTTCCCTTGGGCCAATACAAAAACACTATCGAAATACTGAAATGTTGTAGCCGATGGCTGATGTATGGTACACACTACGGTATGGCCCTGTTTGGCCAAACGACTCAAGAGTTTGACACATTGTAAGGCGGTAACTTCATCCAAACCACTGGTGGGTTCATCTAAAAAGAATATCTTGGGATTGGCCACCAGCTCCAAAGCTATTGATAAACGTTTCCTTTCACCGCCACTCAATTTATTGGCCATTACCGTACGCCTGTGATTTAAATGGAGATTCTCCAATATGTCTGTGATCATTTGTTCACGATTAAGGTCCCGAGATTTTTTTACCTTCAGATCACAGGCCAGACGCATTAGTTCCTCTACCGACAGCAAGGTTTGATGATGATCTTCTTGCGTAATGTAGCAAGAGTTTTTACGATCGATTTTTAAGTGTCCCGTAATGCCGGTGGTGCTGGAAGGAAAAAAGAATTTTAAATTTTTCTTTAAAATGCAGGGGAGATAATGTTGTCTGTAGAAATAAAGAAAATGAAAGGGTTGAGAAAGAAAAATAGACAGAAAAAAGTGAGAAATAGAGTAGGATATAATATAATATATATGGAGTCTTACGTTGGATTTAACCTAACCCAACAGAATCATCGTCGGACAAAGAGACCATGCTCGGATAATTAGAAGCAACAATCGAATTGTCTTCAGAAAATGAACCTAACCTAGAGGAGGAATTGAATATCGGCTTCCTCAATGGAATCCAACCCTCTTCTGCCGGACAATAACAGAGAAGGTATTCCATTGTCTGCAAGTCCTCTTAATCCCTTTATACATACATACATGATTGGCCATTACAACCCTTTAGTCACACCACTTATGTTGTGTGCGTTAATTTTATACATGGGTGGCGGGACCTACAGTTTAAAGTCGACTCCGAACGACAGATTTTTGAGAAGCTCTTCATTAGAATTTTATTTACTCTCAGAGTTTTTGCCAGAAATCTGCTGAAAGGTAGTCGCCGAAGAAATATTTTTTTTTCATATTTCGTTTTGATGCCTGAACCCGGGCTTTACGTCTAATAAGCCAACACACTACCTACTAGACTACGGCGACTATATCTCTTTCTACCCTGTGGAAATCCTGACATTGTAATATCCTGTAAGGAAATAAATCATACTGTGGTCTACAGAGGACCATAGGCTTCTAGCATCCCCATCTATACTCCCAGCGACTCTGCTTCATCTCCCGATGAATTCTTAGTAGAAGCAGTTTGAAGGGTTAGGACAAACATCCATAATACCAATCGGATGAGAACCCAGTCTCGCAAGGTTCTTAGGAATACAAAAATGCCCTCAGAACAAACAGAGGTTAAGCCGATCCAGTCCCCAAAGCTTCTACACAGTCGAAATTTACACCAGACCGACCCAATAGCCATTTATTTACTTGACGATTACGACAATATTATAATGACTACGATCAAGTTTTTCAAGTTTTTTTTTGTTGTGTGTGTTAATTTTATCAATGAGTGGCGGGACCTACAGCTTAAAGACGACTTCGAACGAGAGATTTGAGAAGCTTTTTACCTGTCGAAATCAAAGTTTCAACAGAAACCAATTTGTGAGAGATCGAAAGGGATTTTATTAGTAAAAATTATTGTTCAATTAAATTTGTTTTAAAAAAATGTGTTTGTCTATTTTGTGTTCCAAAATTAAATTGTGTTCATTCAATTCTTACCAATAACCAGAAATAGCATTTAATAGACTACTTTTGCCGGCTCCCGATGGTCCCATAATAGCTGATAATTGGCCATTACGAAAGCTACCGCTTACACCTTTTAGTATTTGATGTTGGCCCACGACTTTAACTGCAAAAAAAAGGAATTAATTAAATTCAGTAAGTAATTATTAATAACCTAATTTAAAAGATACATATATAGTATGTGTAATCATTTAATTAAGACATAGAAGTGCATAAATGAAAGTATGGAATGTAATAAAGAATGATTAAAGGCAATTTGTATTCATAAATAAAAAAAATTAAATTACACAATGTTTACACAATTCATTACAGACAAGTTAATTGTTAAGGAATTGATTGCTTCTGTACTTAATTACATTGGCGCATTCTAAACATGATCTTCAGGTCATTTATATATGTAATTTTAGAAGGTTGGACAATTAAATTTTAAATGCCTTTAAAGCAATTACAAAAACGTTTTGCACTTTATTTTTTATTTCATTTTATGGTCAGAATTAAAATTGATAAACAAGCAAAAAATTTCTTTTAATAATAATGTTTATTAAAATAAAAGCAATTTTTTTTAATAAAACAAAGATTACAATCATCAAAATATACTTAAAATTCCTAGGCACGCCGTTCTATACAATTTGTACTCCCTTGCTAAGAAAAAAATAAAAAAAAAAACAAAATAATCAAGCATGACACATATACCCACCACCCCTCACTTACCCAAACAACCATTCCAAAATAAATTGATACAAAAACAAAGTGTAACAAAAACAATAATCGTAAAAATAAATATACAACCAACAGTAACAGCAACAACAAATACAAGTGCTTGCTCTTATTATGAAATTATAAAGTAAACAGAACGTGTAAAAATCAAGAGTAAATTAAAGAGACAATAACGACAACGATTACAATGAATAAAAATCAAAACACAGACATATTGGCGTTCTGAATACCGGTACCATACAGTGAAACAAACAAGTTAATGTACACACTACTACTACTACCTACTTTTAATGAAAGAAACTTATGAACATATTCCGTAGGTAATATTTATAAAGGTGACATTATAATGTAATGCATCTAAGAAAAATAATTACAATTATTAGTAAGATTAAGAAATTAATTATAAGGTTTAGTTAAGCTTAATTGGTTCATACTGTACGTTGCAAGAAACATGCAATACATAACAGTAATTTTGTTAATAGTTAACAGACTACTTAAGTTACTGCAGTGAGTAAGAGAGAAGAAGCAATTCCCACAAATATTGATGCAACCCATATCTACTTTCTAAAATAAAAACAAAACCCCAAATTACTCATCTGTTTACCAACACTGTATCATTTAAAACAAAATATGTATGCAGGCTACGCTAATATGTGTTAGTAAGGTAGTATTGATAAAATGAGAGATTATTGAGTTCAATGGACTATTAATTAATGCACGTACATATAACGCATATATTAACCCTTAAAAGGGATTATTAAGCGACTACTGGTTTTGTTTTATTGCGGTAAAATGTTTATTTTAAAAATTTTTCCGTGGTGCAAGAAATATTACAATATTTATAGCAATTTAAGCAGACACTTTTATAACTTTTCTTATTTTTTTTTTGTAAAGAACAACAGAAAAATATGCGTAATAAAAGAAAAAATTCAAGAAAAATAAAAATTTATTATACTGAGTGAGGTATGTAGCATGTACCTGCTCTGAAATGTAATGGAATTGCGTTTAATTTCCTTATTGCCAGCAATTTTTAATAGATCTTTTGTTGAAAACTTAAGAACTCTTTAGGCTTTTTATAGATCTTTTGTCTTATAATGGGCCATTTAAAGGAAATATGTGATTAATTAAAGGGCTTTCCATTTAGTGATTTCTAAACCGCAAAATCTTGCAAAGCTGTTAACCACTTACAAATACGGATCATAAGTAAAAATATTCAACATTTTTACTGAAAACGTAGTGATTCAAGCGTGGCTGGTTTTGTAGGAAAAGCAAAAAAATTGTTAACATTTTCAATGCCATGGAATAACCCATATGGTGAATATTAAATAAATATTAAAGCTTTAGGGATTACTCATATGTTGAATGTAATGCATATCCGTTATAGTTTTTTTTCTTTTTGAACATTTAAATACAATAAAATGAAATAATATTTTCAATAAAATTTTCTCACACTTATCAAGGCAACAACAACAGCAAGATATTCTATTTATTTATTCTATTCTAGTCTATTCAATTGTATTTATTTATTTAATATCGCAATTTATAAATAAACAAAATCGTGCTTATTACTTATCTGCCTCCAAAATCAAATTTAATTGAAATATTGGCGCATGAACGATTTCTAAACGATTTTATTGTAGATATATGATTTGCAACAAAAAGAAATAAGGCGTTAAAATTGAACAACAACCTGGTATATGTTAATTAAAAATAATTTACTATTTTTATCTGATTGTTAATAACTATGACTTGACTACTGTGTAAATATAGTAATAACTTATACAATAGTGTGAGGCATTAAGGGTATTCAATAAAATTGCAAAGTTCTACGGACAAAACTATAACCTAAGTGTTTACTTAGATTATAAATAAAACATCTATTGAAATAAAACACTCACAAAATTTAATCATTTTGAAAAAACTAACTCTCTATGGTGTTCAACCTATTAACGTTTGTTTAATCAATCTTAATGAGATGAAACGTGATAATAGTAATTTTTTATTGTAAACAATAATTATTCATTAATTTTAATTAACCACACTTGTAACATGATCTTTTAAACTATTGAGAAACATATAGACAGCGAGACAACAACAAAATTAATTAAAAAAATATAAAAATCCTATAAAAAATCAGTGAAAAGTCAAAAGATTTATTGATAATGCTTAACGAGACAGGAGAGGATTTATTAAGTGACGATTGAAAACGTAAATTATTAACATGTAAGGGAAGTGATAAAAATTTAATTGACTTAAGAATATATTTAAAAATCAGATAAATTTCAATTCCGCTTGGAAACATGGTTTGATAGCTGTCAAAATTATACAGAATATTAACGGATTATTACAACATCTTTTAATGGAATTTGCCAAAATGTTTTTGATCCTTGACTTTAGGATTGGTATTGATATTCATGATATAACTGAAGGGGGTTTTACAAATCCCCAGTCAAATAATTCAAACTACGCTTAACCTGCCTGTCAAATGGCTGTAGCGTGCCTGTTAATGTAGTTTGGCACTGTGAGTTCTTGGCGTTTGACGCGGAGACAAAGAAGCATTGTTTTCAAACTCAGATACTGATTGGAACCAGTTTAAAGGCTTTAATAGAGTTCTTACAGTCACACTCGTGACTTACACCGACTTATTGGCAGCTTCACGATCAACGAAAATCGCATAGGAATTCGCACGAGAAGAAACAAAGTCAGTCATGGCCAAAAGTGGCTATAAAACAAATATCTCTGCCCGATAAACACTACACTTGCCTTATTAGTATAGTCACGACTGTAGGCTTTCAATTTAAATACGCATCAGTTAAATGACCAGAAACAAAAGATCAAAGTACGTTTGAAGACTTTAAAGTAATAACAAAAACCAGTAGAAATTAAATTTTAATTTCCATTTGAACTCAGTCAACTGGCAACTGGGTTAAATATGCTTTTTGAATTCGAAATGCAGATTAAAAAATGCAGGAATATTTTGAAAAATTCAAATTAAATTTAAACAACATTTGACAGAATAATTCATAGCTGATGACTGAAAAGAATAAAAATTCCATATTATTGAAAGTGTATCATCGTCATGTACATAAAACTGTGGTCACGCATTAAAGTGACGTCAGGAATTATGTATTTATGGGATATTGGTTAGGTACGAGAAGAGACTTGGCAAATAAGTTTTGCAGCGTTTGTAGATCAGTTGAGCAGGAAGAGAATTGTCCATATTATTTGCCAACGTTCGTTTGATTTGATTTAGTAAAACAGCCCTTCTCTCCTATCCCACACAATGTGCCTCATCAGATACATAGGTCAGAGACATTACGAGATAAATTCCTAATGCAAGTGCATTCATTAATATAGCAATGGAGACGATAAAAAATTAAAATTATAAAAATAAATTAAAATGTTTATTTCATTTCGGACAGATCATTAAAAACGCTACCAGGTAGGTAAATATGTAGTAATTAAAAATCTAATTTAATTTGGACGGGTTTTATGTACTTACGAGCACACTATCATTTTTATTATTAAACAAGCAAAAACAGTAATTAAAAATTATTGCAATAATAAAAATACGTACATCGTTATTGTTAAAATTAAAAATATTAAACAAAAAAATAATTAAAAAACAATTTCAACACAGACAGTTTGTTACTAACGTTTAACGCTAAGGCAAAATTACTTTTGGACTCAACATACAATAGAGATTTATGAGTAATAGAGAGACTTAAATTGACAGATTCGATATATTTTACGGGGAGTATACATACATCCTCAGCAGAATTAATGTAATTGCTTACTCAAGTCTAGAAGCAGATACGAAAATTACTTGTCGCTAAGGAAAATCAACTTCTTACCAGAATTCTCTACATACTGCAAAACATTCAATTTCCCCGTTTTTTTTTTTTTTTTGAAACAACATCACTTTACATTTTTTCACTTTTGATCATATTTGTTGGTCGTGTGGTAATACATATATTGTCATGTTGTTATTGCCAATCAACCAAATAATTTGCTGTTAACACAACTCAAAACGAGTTGCAATTAAAGCTTAAACATCAACCACAAACAAATGAAGCAAGTAATCCACAGAGTGAGTGTGTGCGTGTGCGCGTGAAGCTATTCAGACTATAGAAACAACCGTTAGTCGGTATTGACCAAATTTGTAATACTCCGGTTGATGTTGAGATTATGAAATGCTGTGTGATCTGTGAGTTTTGCAACTCGGTTTTTCTGCGAACGTGTCTAAAACTGAAAACAAGTAATTTCTGGTTGCAAAATATTCTTAAAATGGAAGTAACTAAAGCCAGAGGTGACCATATGTAAGTAAGCACGAGTTTATTGCTCTATTTAAAATAAAGTATGCCAGAATAGAACAGTTCAAAAGGCCAAACGTAAAAATATTATTGCTTCCTTGGCAATTAATCTAAACAAGAAAAAAAACAAACAAATTTCAGATGCCACTTGTTTCCTCTATTTTAATAAAAACTGCCAAACACTGGCTGCATCATTGAATTTTCAATTTTGAATGTCATCGTTGTTTTCAAACGCTCCTTCACCAACCCCCCCAGACATAAATTTAGTCACTCTCACGGCTACCGATTACTGTTTAATATCATTGGCACGTCCGGTGCGTTGTTAGCGGCAATTAAATATTTTAAGCAGATTAGCAAGTTGCCTATAAAGTATATTCACATGGAAAATTGATATTTCCATAGTAGCTATGGGAGGATTTTGCTTTGAAAATGAAACAAAAACAAAAATAATGTTGCAGTTCTCTTATTATTGTCATCTAGAGATGCTAGAGTACTACAATCATATGACCTGTTTTACTGTCTGACCTCCATCTATTATACATGGTATCCCTATAAAGTCTCCTCCGATCTTGTTGTCATTTTCAGGTTATTTCTCTATATGTGTCAGAAAAGATAACGGCTGGACTAGTCCTTGATAAGCAACCGAGTGTTTTCTTCTGAGATAAATTTATGACGCACAGGTACAATTTTCTTGTAATTGAGGCAGTTCTTATCCTGAACAATTCAACTTGTACAGAGGGAACAAAATACTATCTGACAGTCAATGAGACTGACTGGTCAATCTGAATCAGCTCGCCATGTAGGTATTCACGACAATGCAGAGACAGATGAGCTTGCAAAGAAGAGGACTTCCACAGCGCTTATAGAGTCAGAACCTGTCTGTGAACTGGGAAAAGAAGTTTAGTAAGGTATACACAGCGAAAGGGAAAGGAAAAAAAGAAGCGGAGATTCTTCTCAAGCCACATGTGTTTCGGGCAATTTAAACTTTTGTTAATTAATGATAATGAGAATATCGCCCACACAAAATTAGGGTTATTGCCTCAGAAAACACAACTCACTTACCTTAACAAGTAATAGATCGTGTAATTGAGCAACGAATAATTAGAAAATCGATTACCCATCCATTTTAATACTTTCATATGCTTCAACTTTAATAGGATTATCAGTTTGAATTAAATATGAGATGTAAGTCGGTTATTATAATCAACGTCATACTGAATATAATTTAAATTTATTACCATGTATTGTAGCTTTCTGTTAATTTAATTAAAACAGTTTGGCTGGGCTAAACAAATATTCCAGCACTAGAACGCGCTGTAGGTATTGCAACGTAATTCCCAGTAATGAGTGTTAAACAGAGTCATTTTGTTTAAAGTTTATTATTTCTTCGGAGAACTACAATTTACATAATCTAAATATTACAATGGGTTATCCATTTAGGGGGTTTCAAAATCGTCAAAATGGCAAAGTGTGTTGTTTACGAATGTGTATCGTTAAACAGCCTATAAACGCGTGACTGGCAACGAAAAATTTATTCATTACGGCAACACTAAGCTGATTGCGATACTGCCCAAAGGTAATGTATTTGATGGGATCAGAAGTATTTGATCCATTATGTACTGTTAAAACTGAGCCAGCCTATCACAAGAGACCTGTACAAACAACAAACAATTCGTTTGAAACATGTATTAACAGAAAAATGTGAAGGAATATGCAACCAGAATATGAATCCCCCAGAAGGATGACCCTTTAATGAAAATAATAACTATATTTAATTAAAATCGATTAGTTTTCAAAAACTTAAAAT
Organism: Sarcophaga caerulescens; assembly: GCA_927399465.1. NCBI lineage: Eukaryota > Metazoa > Arthropoda > Insecta > Diptera > Sarcophagidae > Sarcophaga > Sarcophaga caerulescens. The sequence continues at coordinate 4,495,916 of OV656867.1, read as the reverse complement.
ACAAAAGCAAACCACAAGAAATAAAACTGATAATTATCGTTGAGGTGTCTATAATATTTGATGGATAACCTAGACCAGTAGATATGAGATTAGTCATGGTCAAGGTTAAATATATTCGCTTATGTAGACAACCTGTTAACCTGTATTTATTAATGTATGTATCCGTATTTGTGATGTCTAGTCATCATATTGCATTAATATGCACCGGAAATAGCGTGAAACTAAGAATATTCAAAACTGATGAAAGAGGGACCGCTGTCTTCATACTGATTTTGGAAAATGCTTCGCAACGATATTGCTAGTGCACAAGGGATGGAAGTTGCAGTCAGAAAGTCAACTGATATATGGAGATTCTTCTGAGACCGAATGTGTTTCAGAAAATCTAAATTTTTGTTGAGTAATTATAATAGGAGGTGATTTGAAATTTTTCAGGACAAGTCTGAGGATACACACTTGAGATGAAACCTATTTCAAGTGTTGCTCAGGTTGAGTATCAAATATTAGGCAGGCAGATACATTTACTGACACAGAACAACATTCGGGAGTTTGTTAGAGCAATAGGATTGCAGGATATATTATAAGGATACACTATATAAATTGAGGACAGTACATTAGATCGTAGGACACTAGCATCTCTACATGTCCTTGATGTTTAACGCGGTAAAATTTAAAACACTTCTTCTTCAATTTAAAATAAAAAATACATATACTTTCAAAGGCATGTAAATGATTTATATGTTTTAGTTACCATCTTAGGGTTTAATTATGTTAAAATAAAATTGATTTACTCACCAATGTTCTTTCTCAACTCAACAGTATAATAAACATCTTGAAATTCAACATCCTTTGAGTCGTTCATAAACGATGACAACTCCATGATGGTTGTTGTGGTGATGCTGTTGTTGGTGATGTTAATGAATATAGCAACAGGAACAGTAAGTGAATATAATCTCTCTCTATTCTCTAACTGTGGAGAATATTAAATGTACTTTTAAGTTCTCTCTGCTGTAATAATTGTTTTTCTTTATTTTGAGGCTTGTTTTGATGTTTTCTGTGGTATTGTGTTTATAGGAATTATTTTTTTTTTAAATACAAACGAATATTAGCGGCTTAATGCTTGAATTCACCTTTTAATTATTATTAATGGTTTTGTGTTATTGTTTTTATCCATAAAGGTTGCACTCTTACGTGTTTTCAGTGTTAATATGCTTCATTAGCAACGTGAGACCGAAACATGTTTGTAATAGTAACAAATTACTGAAGGGAATGCAATCAAATCACAATTAAATTAATCTTTTGAAATTAAAACTGAAAGAAAATAGAGAAGAACAATTAGAATTAAATTATTTTATCAGTATAATTATACAAATTAATTATAAAATTGTAAATATACTATATACATACATATATATACATATTTGAGATAACTGTTCATTAGCAACACGTGAAAGAAATTTATTTGAAAAATGTATGCAACATCGGCAATTAATCAAAATATTGCAATTGCAATAAGCTCGAATATATCGATATTATAAACTATATATCTTCATAAGGTTTTATTAAAGTACTTATGTATTATACTACTACATATCTACGGATTTAGATACCTTTTTCGCTTCCTACTAAAGTTTTTTTTTTTTAACATTTCCATCCACTCTAAAACGTTCTGATAGATTTTAGCCTCACTCAATGCAACAGTGAGGTTAGACATCAAGTGGTGTAAACAAGAGAACAACACTTCATACAAAGTGGTGAATTTATTGATTTGTTTGTCACTTTATTTGATCTTTCTGCAGACGTTAGATTAAATGTAGACGTATCGGGATCTGGAAATAATCCAACAACGTCTAGTGGTTAGGTATCTCAATAGTTTGCCAACTGAAAGTAATTTTGGCGTTCTTTTTACAGTATTTCAATCGATATCTCAACACTATCAGCTGTATTGTAGTTGGTTTGCCCCGGTGTACTAGAAACATTTTGTATGCCCACCAAAAATTAATTTAGTGAGATTATGGTCGCGTGAACATCATTGCGTCTAATGGACAACTGCAAAACGTGAAATTAATTGCTTAACTAACCCGTCTTCTCAATAAGGTCATAAACAGATAGTGTTGGTATTACAGCTGGACCTTGTGGGATCCTAGTAAATTATGTTTACTAAAGAGGCTGCCAATTCAAACTAACCTTTCCCTTTTATAATGAAGCTCCAGTGCGAGACCTTAAAAAAGAACCCAACCAGTTTCGATTCATTAGTAAAAATGACTGTAGTAGTATTGGCTGTTCCCACTGTTCTAAATATAAGGCCCTATCGGCAACTAAAACCTCGAACCCACAGTCTCAGAAGCAATATAATAAGTAGTTCGATTTAGAACTTCTTTTATCACCACTGGAGAAAAGACATTCAGAATGTCAGAGTAACCGCTATGCCATCAACCTAAACCTACATCATGTGATGGCATTACGGAGCGTATATTATGGCCTTTCGCCCTCCTTAAAAACACAGCACTTAGGAACGGCTGAACACAACTCTTGAGGACTTGACAGGGATATCAGAGAAAGTTTTTGTTTCTTAACGAGGTGTAAACCAGTTACGTTAAAATCATTCCGTTATACGGCGGTCACATGTTTCCAGAGTTAAATGAAGTAGCCAGACAGAGACAAGTTTGGTAAAAATCAAGAGGATTTTTGCTTATCATGTTGTTACATTAGTAAAAAGAAGAAAATAAAAACTGGATTTGTTAATAAAATTTTGTTTATTTAATTTTTTTTTTAAATAAAAATAAAAAAGAAACAAAAACTTTCCAGAATATTGTTACGCTTACAAAACCCATTAAATAAAACGTAAATACTGTGGCTGTGGTAAGCCCTTCACGGATTTCACCGCTCAACACTGAGATTTGTATACCTAATGTTACGGAGCTGTGTTGCTGTTGGAAGTAAAATGTAAAACAGAATAAACAAAATTTCCATAAAAAACAGAAATAAACAAAAAAATCAAAACATTTCGTAGAAACAAGAATTTGGAAAAGAAATTAAAAGAAAAAAAATACGGAAATCGAAAACGGGAGTAAAAAACAATCAACAGCTGGGCTCTAAACAACCAACCGGTATTGTCAGTCTAAACCAGCCAATCAACCCAATATTCCCTCAGGTATTATTGTGTTTGAATGATAATTTTCAAAATAGCTAATGATTTAAATTAACAAAAGAATCTATTCTACACTCTTTCATTATATTCCTTTTGCTTTTTATTTTATTTTTCTTGAAATTTTTTTTAATTAATTGCCGATAAAACAAGTTCTTCTTTGTTTTTTTTCTCTAATTAGACGGTGGTTTTGGATGACGTTTTAAAAAAAAAAAAAAGCGCAGGGGTTTTACTATCAAAAAATTTGTTTTAAAAATAGTTTTTAAATGTTTAACCGCTCAAAAGCCGGTATTAATTTATTCACAAAATAAACAAAAAAGAACAACAATCTAAAAAAAAACAAAAGAAAACATTTTAAATGTGAGACATAAAATGGCATATTTAGCATATTTTTGCATATTTTAACATATTAGATCACAGCACATATGTATCATCATAATTCATTGGTAGTGCTTATTTAAAAACCAAAGTTCATTTAATTTACTTTTCCTGTAACGGGCCCTGGCCCTCCTTGTAAGGTATTACTGTAAGGAATAGGCGCAAACAACTCTGAGGGTTTGACATGGATCCCAGATAAGATTTCATTAAATCGTCTACGTTGTTAGTCGTTTGCATTCTTCCACAACAACCGATTAAGTATTATGGGACTCGGTTGGCCAAAGCGCCATGCGTAAGTTCGTTACAATTCAGTTGTCTCTGTAAAACTATTGCCTTTTCTTGAGGCATCCATTTCACCAACAATCCGAAGTTGTTGCTGCTCTTGTTTATGTCAGGAGTGCATTGGACTGTCTCTCCTATACGCCTGCATGACTAAAGTTGAAACGTATTCCAAATTAACTACTACAAAGAGGGCTTTTTTTAGGCGTGTTAAGAAGTGGTCCTGTAATCTGTATCGCAACAGATCTCCTCTCATTATCAATCAGGAGATTTACTATGCAATTTGTATTGTGGCGGACAGTACACCAGAAGACAATCAAATTAGATTGACGCAAAACTGCCGCAAGAGTCTATCAATGATTATAGACATGAAACAGCTGAAAATTATTCATTTTATAAACGCAATCAGATTAAGTTTAGCGTTTAGTAATCGAGCCAAAATCACAGACAATAGCTGGGATCAATAGTTGAGACGCGTTTAGACCAACCAAAATGGCCCCAAGTGCTATTTGTACTCAAGTAGGGGAGCGATCTAAGTCAAATAATAAACGATTCTTGTTTTAAAATTATCCTAAGTTTAGAGTGGCAAACCGCATATTTATTTGCTTAACAATTGAATTAAATTGAATGGAATTGATTTGAGTTTCAATTTGTGATTTAAATCGCTGTAATCTTTGTTTCGCTGAGTTGTGCTAATAAAAACAAATGAATTTGTAACGCCGCTTCTGAATATCCACTTGAATTTGTTTGAAGAATTTCAATTCATGAAACACTGATTATTGAAGGGTTTATTTGTTTTGATAAAATACATAAAAATATAAAAATAAAACTGCGCATTTCGAAAAAATTTTTAAAGACTTAAATCGAGTCCAAAATACAATGCGATTCTAAACATAAAGAAAGAAAAATAAATCCTAACTCATAAATTCATTATTTTACTCTCTAAAACTGAATGTTCTGCTATTTGTATATTAAAATTGACCCTGAGGGCAGCTGGAGCACATAATAAAAACTATTTATGTGTGTGCAATATTTTAATCTTTAAAACTTAAAAAGAAAATAATAATAATAAAAAAAATATACGGGAAGACAACGTGCAAAGTATAAAGCTGCGAATAGGCGGAATGTAAATTGAATCTTTTTTAAATTTCAAAAAAGGCCACAGATTAATTGAATTGAAATTGGAAACAGTGCAGTGCAGTGCAATGCAATTTTATTAATCAAACTTCAACGTGATTAAAATAGAAAAGGAAAATTACTCACTACCTATCAGTTCTATTTTTCCAATAAAACGCATGCAAGTCAAGTCCCTGATAATGATTTTCTATTTACACTATTCAGCATGTCTGCTATCTAAAACGTCTAGTCAGTAGACATATTATTCTAACGTCCCGTCTCTTTCTTCCGAACCCATTTGCTGGTGAGCACATTGGCAAACGCCACATCCTTGCAATGAGAACCAATTCTAGCAAGGAAATGAAGTAAAAAACTGTACTAGATAAAGCGAAGTAAGCTATGGTCTCCACTTATTACCCAGTCCCTAGTGATAGTACTTTCTCTATCTAGTTTTGACATATCCGTGGGCACTCCAATCCGAATTGAAAGTTATCCACTATGTCAGGAGGGTCTATCTGCTCCCTTAATAATAAATAATAAAGGATAATAAAGGCTTCGTGGACTTTTTAGCCAGTGATTCCAGAAGTTCTATCCTTACCAAAAGAGGAAATACATTAAGAATACCGGAGTAATCGCTCGTACTAATTTCAGCGGCGTGATTCCATCAGATGTAGGCGCTACCGGCTGCAAAGCTCTTAATAAGTCAAGAGCAACTCTCCTATCCTTTTTTGAAAATGCTTCAGTTCTATTTCTTTCTATCCTAGCGGCCATTGGTTCGTAGAATCCGGTTTTATTTTGGTTGGATATGCGTTCAGCATCCTACAGAATCCATAAAGTAGAGAGAATTACCCTTGTCCGCCTTGGGGACAGCTTTCGCATTCAGTAATGTTTGGCACACGCACGTTTAGGATCCGCTTTAGGACACAGCAGTCTAGTGATTTCCTCTAGTTGTTACATTACTTTTATAACACTGTATGGACACACATACATATGTATGTATGTAAATATGTTTCTACTTTTAAAAATTGTTTAGAAACTAGCCTATTTAATGCTTCAAGGCCATTAGGAATCCCACACCTGTCTAAAGTTAAAATGCAAGTCTGTCTGCTTTAGACCCCAATGGAAATAGGTATATAGAAAATTCTGATTACAAAAAAGCTATATTTACATATGTGCAATTGAAGAAATAATTTAATTACAAAAAAAAGTACAATATCAATTTGCTTACCTTTGATTTTATTGGTTTTAAACAAAATATTCCATTGCAAATTAAATTCATTTATTTATTATCAATTCATTTGTTCTTTTTCTTCGATTTCAATTAAAAACACCATAAAATATCAAACAATTCAAATTCTAAACACTTTATTTCTCATTTTTAATTGCAATTGTTAAGTTTTTCAAATAATTTCTTAAAATATTTTTACAATTCCTTTATTTTTTGTATGCTTCTTATTACTTTTCCTTTTTTTGTTTTTTCTTGTTTTACTGCCAACCTCTTACGCGTACCGTTAACAACTGCTTGTGTAAAAAACAAAATTTCAACTAAAAAGCACAGCTAGCAGACCAATACAACCAAACACATCATAATTCTATTCAAAAACAACTACCACAACAACACTGAAGGGGGAAAAAAATCAAAGCAATGCATATCAACAATAAACACACGTTACAAACATTCAATAGAAAAAAGTGTAAACAAACCAGTTGTTTAGCCATCGCATCGTAAACATAAAGCAAAAACAGAGAGCCAACAAAGGGGATCATATAAAGAGAGAATAAAGAAGAGATCATAACAAACAAGTCCAAATAAGAAAACATTAATAAGCCAAGCACATGATGTTTACAAACAACAGTGTTGCCGTTTTGAAATATTTCTAACAAAAACTGATTGTGTATGGTTAATAACAATACTGTTAAAATAAATATTTAAATTGTAACGGTATAGATGTAGTATACATATCAATCACCCTGTGTTGATATATTAATACAGAAGCGCCATCCAATGAAAAGTAGTAAAATGAGACACACAAAGTACTCAACATTAATAAAGGCTGGTGAAATAGTAATTTCCCCACCACTATTTTCCCATTTAAAAAGTTGGAAAAAAGAGAAATAAAAAAAATTAAACATTTTTTCAAAACAATTTGAATTGGATTTGCATGATATTAGAGGGGAATAAATGAAATGCTTTTAGACCTGGTTACAGGTCCACTTTTTCTTCATTTTTTTTTGTTTGTTTTATTGGTTAAAAAAGAAATAACAAAAGTGATGCTATTTTTAAAAACAAATATTAACAAAAATTTCTAACACTAAATAAGTAAAAATGTCTTCTTTTCTTAAAGGAATTAAAAGTTATTCGTGAAAAAATAAGCATTATTTTGATTTTTTTTTTTTTGAGCATTCACGTGGTGAAATTTTGCAGGTGGTGGGAAGTTCACAAACCGTTCCCTAACTTCTAATTCCTTACGTAATTGTTCGTGTTGTTGGTTGACTTATTTTCATTTTTTAATACTAAAATCCATAGACGGGTGATATTTAAATCCAATTTTTTTTAATTTCCATTAAAGTTTTGTTTGTAAATACCACCCCATCCATGTTCTTAAAAATATTTTTTTAAAATTATTTGAGGCAATTCAAATTGTAGTGAAATGTCTAAGTTTTTTGTTTCTTCTTTTCAACAATTTAACAACTATAATATACGACAACACTGTTTAATACTTGAACAATATGATTCCGTGTTACTGCTACTATTTGTTAAATGACTATAATCGTTCGTCTGCAAATATATAGAGAAAAATATAGTTGGGGTGGAGAGTATAGTAAGTGGTATAAGTACAACATACAACAAGTAATTGGTTATAAATTAAATATTCGGCCGCTATAATAGGTGCTTGCTTAAGATACATACATAAGAAAATATTTCTATGGACCCTTTAAGGTGAACCCAATATTCCCTGGGAATTCACTAGTAACGGGTTATCCATTCTTTGATATTCTATTGATATTCAATATAACTTTCATAAAGCTATGATTTCGAAGGAACTTTTATTTCACTGACCATTACGTACGGAATACAATGCTATTTAAATGACTGCTTCAGGATTGAGCTAGTTTTAAACCACATTTTCCAACATATCAGGCGAAATCACGGCGATTATTGGTTTTCAAATACTCCAACGTTAGGTTATTATCCCCACAGACATTGATTTTGAAGTAGCCCCTACAAAAAAAAGCCTAACGGCATCAAATCTGACACTCACTTCTTCCGAATGCAATAACTTTTCCACGATCACGTTGGGTTCTCCCAGCCACAGGTCGTTCATAAGGACCATAAACACCTCACAATTGTAGATAGTTGGCCACACGCGCTAATGTAGTCACATGTTCTCCACTAAGTAAATGAAACATCTTTAACAGATGGCAGCCTTGCCTGACCGGCGATTTTTAACCTAATTAAATGGATAAGCCGTTACAAGAAAAATAAACATTTCCAGAGAATAAAAGGTTCACTTTTAATTGGTAATAAGGGGAGAATTTAAAAAAACAAATTAAAAAGTGCATAATTTAGTAATTGAATAATTTTTAATTCTCTAGGAATTCTAAAACTTAGTTTTTTGTTTCCACAAGACATACACGAACACTACTGGCCAATTGCTATCCTTTGGCAAGAAAGATATACAATCTAGATTCTAATACCACCCGCAATGAGTGTGTTAATTTTTATTCCTCAGTTGTAGGACATACAGTTTAGCATCCATTCCCAACAACGGATGCGAGAGGCTTTTTATGGCAATCGGTTTTTATCAAAGCTTTTACCAGGAGACTGCTGAGAGCGGGAATTTAAAAGACTATTCTAAACCATAGTTTGTTGCAAAGGATGCAATCCCGGCAAATACCCTTGCCAAGAAAGGCAGAAGGAAGTACTAGGCCATACACTTTTCATCACTTTGACCGACAAACTGGCAGAACTTGTATAACATGGCGACGATTAACCGAAAAGAAATGCGAAAAATTAGCGCATCTTGGAAAGTTAGAGTTAAGATTAGGCACACAAAATCGTGTCAGATGGCTGAAGACTCTTATTGAGCAATGTGTTATGCACAATGTGCTGCTTTCCCAGCTACTTAATGGCATGCCATGAGTCTCAAGGACCTTATAGACGTGTTCGGAAGAACATTAGGAGTTGTAAGTTGGACATCCAAGAATATTTGACTCAAATATTGAATGTCACCTCTATAGATAATGCTAAAAAGGCACAATGAAATATGTATCAATCACACGATAAACAGCTTTAACCCTAACCGAGTTTGGTGTGGCCAATAGTAAATCTCAAGGAAGACTAGGGCAATTCTAGCTTAACTTAGATGCAGCTTCAGCGGGATGCAAACAATACATATATCTCGCTAGAATTTTTCTTAGTTCAATGAAATTAATGCTTGATAAGCCGACAGGAACCTTCCACCCACCGCCACCCACCTCTTCAACTTTATCTAGAGAGAAGCACAAAGGTGACACCAGCTGATTTATGTGATTATCTACTCGTGTGACTAATCATGTCAAATTCCGGATTGTTAACTACAGAAGGGGTTTGCGGAGTTCAGAAGCCAAAGATCACAAGATAAAAAGGCATGCTCCAAGGGAAAGTACTGTCACCTATTTGGACTCTCTACTGAATTACCAAGAATCAGTCGACATACCCCAATTCGACTGCAGCCTAGGGTGAATAAATATTGGATTGTCGAGTTTAGCCCCAATATGAAGATTTGTAGCTCTGCCGAAGAAGCTGTGTGCTAAAAACACAGTTTAGATTATTCACACACTTATGTAAACCCGAAGATAGGCTCTGTCGCTATCCATTCTCTTTTCATGATATTGTTTAGCATGTTTAGCAATGATTGATTGATTGAACTTAATAATCGTAATCTATCACACTACAAATGGACTCACAAACTCGCCATTCTATAACCTATGGGTGAAGTTTTAGACACCCAACAAGCTTTAAACAGTTGTCAGAGGCGAATCCAGAGGCTGCGAGTTAGATAGTTAACCTTTAATAAATTTGTAAATTCAATAACAGCCTCAATCTCGAGGCTTAAATGACAGCCTAATCATCAGATTAGGAGGCAGTAGACTAAAATCATTTACTCTTCGGATGCAATTTGATTAATGTAACCTCTCTAGAAAGGATAATAATATATTTAAATAATATAATGCTGAAAAGGTAGATTTCAAAGCGTTATCGTTTTTTTTTCCAAATAAAATTTTTAAATTTAGAGATTTTTGTTTTGTTTTCTTTTTTTCTTCTTTTGTTTTTCTATTGTTTTATAATATTGAATTTATGCTTTATTTTTAATAGTAATTTTTAGTTGTTTTTTTCTTTTTTTTTAATCATCAATGATTGTTACTGTATTTTATTTAATGCCAATAGTTTAAAAGGGACGTGTAAGGATAAGCTTTGCTTTGCATAAAAAGTGCAGTTTTTTTTTGTATTTCGAAAACTAATAATTTATATTCTAAATATGTAATAGAAAGCATTAATTTTGGTATTAAAAAAAAAAAAAAACGAAAAAAAGAAACGGGGTGGTGGTCCTGTAGGAAAAACAATGGCTTAGTAATTTAAATATGTATTGTTTTAAAGCATGTTTCTGTTTGTTTCAGTTAAGTAACTATAATTAAATAAATTAAATTACTTAATTTGTTTTTCTTTTTAATAATTATTGTATTATAAGTTCTAAGCTGTAGTTGGTTGGCTTTGCTTGATTTTTACTGTTAAAAGCTTTAAAGGCCGTAAAGAAAGAATGAAAAAATCGATTTAATTTTGCTTTTTTTTGTTTTGTTTTTAATTTTCTTACTGGCTTTTGTTTGCTTTACTAGTTAGTGTAGTAGGTAGGTAGGTATAGATGTTTTCAATTTCTTGTTTTGTTTTTCTATTTGCTTTTGTCATTAAATATTGGGCTAAAGTTATTTCTTTCTTAAGTCAGCTTAATTTACAAGACAAAAATTGTTTAAAATAAAAAACAAATTAATTTACCCATTTGGCCAATATATCCTGTAATAAGAAAAACAATATTTTTAATCAAAAATTAACTCATACAAAAAATAAAATCTAAATTAGTTAACTTACCTTAACGTCATCCATTTCTTCATCGGAGGAAGAGTGCGACAAGCCATTGTAGGTTTTGAAAGTGACATTTTTCATGAAAGATTTTAATAAACTGGCACTCAATTGGCCAAATTTATAGGGTACCACCGGATCAAAGTCACCATGACATTGGAATATCTTTAAAAGAGAACAAATTTCATATTAAAATACTTTCCATCTTCATTTAAAAACTTGTAATACTCACTGGCATATCAGCTGGATTTGTTTTAATACCCGGAAATTGTTTATGTAATGGCAACCAACACGATAGTGCCACCACACCAGCCAATGGTTTGTTGTACGTTAATGCTGTATACAATGCCAAGGCACCGCCTTGTGAAAAACCACCCAAAACAATACGTTCCGATGGCACGCCCTTCTCAATTTCCGTATTGATCATGCTTTGTATGTTTTGTGAAGCTGACTTAATGCCTTCCTCGTCTTCGGGTCCCGAAATGTCTAAAGTCTTCAAATCAAACCATGATGGCATACGAAAACCAGCATTTAAAGTCACCGGTTGAGTGGGTGCTGTGGGGCATACAACTTTCATGCTGGGTGGCCTGATAGCTGCCAGAGCACTGCTCCAACCGTGCCTAAGTAGTAAAGAAAAATGGAAAATATTTTCATAAATTTATTTTCGTTTACATTTTCTTTGTTGTAATAACCGTCCATAGCAGCGTAGATATGCTGATTGGTTGTTGGAGCTACAGGATTAAGAAAGTTAAGAACTGAACGGCAAGCAGATCAACAAGATCGTACCATGAGCCACACAAAATCACCATTTGGTTTTATTGCATGAGAAGTTTCCAAAAAAAGCAATTTCAAATTTTGACAATGGCGATTAGACATCAAGACCATGAGATTTAAAATCGCTAGGCTCTTATGGAACTATCTTAACGACTGTGTTAACATTTACCAAATTATCGCTCAAAATCTGCGAATATGTAAGTGGGCGAAAACTACTACAATGATTAACGACTTCTGTTTATTTACGGTTCTAAAGACTCATCTACTGAGAACAAGCCACAGTGGTTGTCGGTTTATAAATTCTAAAGAACTTGCATGGTTACAGAGAAGAATAGTACAATTACGCCCCCAATTATTCTGAAACTAGTTGTCAAGAGCTAGGAATAGGTTCCTGAGAAAAATCATTCTAGATTGTTTAACGTCAAATGGCAAGAATTTGAAAATAATGCTAGTACGTTGAGCTTTTTTTTGATTCAGTGGCCTACTGACAATAAATTGCGTTTTAAACACTCTTTCTGAGGACTTGAAATTGACGAGCAGCTGGAAACTTCATTTTAAGAAGGTTTGCTGTGCATTGTGGATGCATCTAATACTGGCATCACTCATGACACCAAGATACATAGCTAAAATTATTGCTATTATCTAACCCGTCCTAATCTGTCTTATGACCACTCTCGAGTAGGGTACTCAGTAGGCAAGGTTGGGCGTTTCTTAGCAATTCAATGCCTACAACAAAACTTTGTTTCCTTTACATTGCTTTGCCTCTAAGCATTTTCTACACATACACTCGAGAAACAAGGTCAATTTTGTTGGCACTACAATGACAAAATGAAAAACTTAAAAAAAGCAACAAAAATAAGAAATACTATAGGCGTTTTCTTTAGAATAAAGCAGGCTAATGATGAACCGAAACAAAAGCAAGGGGAAGACAAACACATAATAATTGATAAGTTATAAGCGTATGTACTATCAAATCTAGTCAATAAACATGGACAATAAATTAGTGATAAGGCAGATAGACACATTGAAGTAATAAGAAAAAACTAGGTTAAAAGAAAATTGGAACTTACCCAGTATCACCCAGACCATGCATAAATATAAGCTGTAAGCGAACAAGAAAAACAGACGGAATAAAGTACTGGAGAGTAGAAAACTAAGAAAAGCAACTTACCGTAGAAGTATGTTTGGCTGTAGCCTCTATAATTACAGGAGCAATCGACATGTTGGTGATGTTGGTGGCAATTAATATGATTAAGACGATGATGAGAAGTAATACAATTAAAGTTAGTTTAATACAACAATTGTTATGGAAAATTTGTTTTATTGGTTGAGGAATATTTATTGTTGCTGTTTGATGCCTCTATTGCTTATACAGGTACTGGCTGGCAAATTGCTTTCAACTGTGACTGCGACCGTTTGTCTTCTATGTCTAATGGAACTTTAAATAGACCCACCACAATCCGTTTGCTATTGTAATACGAAAACCAAAAAAAACAACAATAAAACAATGTTTATATAAATTATTAATTAAGTTATTAATTATGAATCTTTTTACATTGAAATTTTCTCCCTTAATTTATTATAATTTAAATTATTACAAAGTATTCGAAAAAGTATAAAAAATCGATTTATTTTTTACAAATTTTTTTCCGGCATTTAATTTACACACGGTACCAGAGAGAGGGAGAGAGCGAGAGCCCTTATTACGTTGGCAGACTTTTTATTTCCCACGTAATTTTTCCCGTTATAAATTTTATTTTTTTCAATTTTAACACTTCTTATTATTAAATTATGAATTTTTCTTTTAAATATTTCACCTTTTTAATTCAATTTTTATTTTTTAAAGAATTTTCTTTAAAATATTTTTACTTTCTTAACAAACGGTAGTTTTTTTTCTGGCTGCGTTCACAAAAAAATTTTTTTTCACATCAGCTGTAAAAAGAGAGACGAAGAAGAGAGTAAAAAATCTGAGATACAATAAAATATGACATTGCGTATTTCTAGTGTTGTAAAGTACTTAGATTTTAACAAAAATAAATTCCTTTAAACACAATTGTGTTAAGGTTATTTATAAATATCGTATTGCGGTTACTACACAATTCTTTTCAGTTTTTAAACAAAAACAATCTTATAATAAAAGCACAAGTGCAGTAAAGAATATATAATTTTAAATTATTTTCTTTCTTATTGATTATATATATAAACAATAAAAAGGGTTTTAAATTACTTAAAAAAATTTAAGCTTTTCTAGTGTTGTTAAGTATTTGGTTTTCTATAATAAAGCAGTGTTGCTTACAAATGTTTATTAACGGACCGTATAAATTGTTAACACTTAACAACACTAATTTACTAAAAAGAAGTGTTTTAAAAGCTTTTTTTACGTTATACTCAACTTCTTTACAAAAAAGTATTTAAAAAAATTTTAAGCCTACAATATTGCAAAAAAAAAAACTCACTGCGATGTTTGCTAAGATCAAGTGTCAAAAGCAGAATTCAAAGAGATTCTTCACTCCATTTGACTCCCTGACTGACCATTTATATCCGTGCGAAATTGGAATACAATTCTCATGCATGGCCCATTGTGCCTCGAAGTTTCGATCGCGTACAAGTATAGAGAAGTGGTTTTTAATGTCTGCACAGTATCGAATTGGATACAAAGTATATCTCTTTGCGGCCGACTGGTCAGTGGAATGTACATGGTTGTTGGTTGTATAAGAAAGGATAAGGACTTGATAAATCAAAGGGGTATAGATTTCAATTTTTTTGAGAAACTTTTCATGACAATTTTATTTACTCTCAGAGTTTTTGCCAGAAATCTGCTGAGAGGAAATCGCCGAAGAAATACTTTTTGTATTTTGTTTTGATGTCTGGCCTGGGGCTCGAACCCTGGCTTTTTACGTCTAATAAGCCAACACACTACCTACTAGACTACGGCGACTTCATATATCCAGTTTCTAGTGTCATATAAATATCCTGATCCTGTACAGTTACTTTTTGCAGACATACTAGTGAATATGTATGTGATCCTGAAAGTGTACTCTAGGAAATAAGTGAAATAACAATTACTTTTAAAATTTTTGTTTTGATTTCATGAAATATATTTTATTTTTATTTGTCTTTTAGCATCAAATATTTTTTATATTTTTTTATTTTTATCCTTTTTTTTCATTCTTAGACTGTCAGTAGTTTTTTATTTTATATTTTTTTTTTATTTTATTTTTTAAATTAAAATTCATAATATCCAATGCTTGGGTTAATTTTTTTTTTGCTCTGCTTTACTGGCTTTACCACGTTCAATTATTTTTTTCAATATTTTTTAAATAAATTAATTCACATTTACAATAATATTTTACGTTTATTTTTATGTTTAATTTGTTGATTTTTAATGCTTAAAATTAAGCAAAAATTAAGCGATTTTCTTGCTGATTTTTTGTTTGTTTTTGTTAAAAGTCTTTATAACATGTAATAAGTATTTGTTTTTATTTTTTTGTTAAAGTTTTTTCAAATTTTTTTTTTTTTTTGTTAATTTTTAAATTTTATTTATTTTTGTTCATTTTTTGAGTTTTGTTTTTTGGTCATTTATTTTTAATAAATTTATTTTTTTGTTGGTAATTTTTTTTTTTTGATTTTCTTTTAAAAATATTTTTATTTTTTATATTTATTATTTTTTAAATTTAATTCATAGTTTAGAAATATTTCTTTCATATTTTTTAATGATTTTTCTTCATTTTAAAGATGAATTTCTGTTGAAAAAGGGCGGGTTTCTTTTTTATGTGAAAATGTATATTTTTTTAATTTTTTGTTTGTTTTAAATTTTTTGTTTTAAAGCTTATTTTGAAACTTGTTGGCGCATGATATTTTTTTATTATTTTATTTTAAATATTTTGTTTATTTAATTATTTTTTGTATATAAAACCAAATTTATAAATTATTTTTTAATTAAATTTTTTTTTTTTAATTTTAAGCCATTTCTTGTGGTTATTTGTTCATGTTTTCATATAAAATTTGTGTCTGTATTTCTATTTTAATTTCATATGAAACTACTTTAACAAAAATTTTTTTAATATTTTTTTCTTTAATTTAGAATACCATAAAAATAGAGAGATAGAGTTAAAGAGTAGTTGCTTTGTACAAATTATAATTCTTTTTTATATTTAACACTGTGCTACAAGAAAAGAAAAATATATAAAAAAAATCTCTTTTTTTATTTGTTAACTTTTGTTACACAGTGTTTTAATTCTAAAACATAAATCATGTCTTTTATTTTAAAGTAAATATTGAACTTCACATCACGGAAACATATTCAATAGAAAGCTCGCAAAAATATGTGTATTAGCCTTTAAGGCTGCTATTACTATCGTCCACAAAGGTGTTTAAGACGTTAAATCACTTCCTAAGAAAACAATATAGTTGTTGGGATCGTTGTTGGTTGTCTGGAAAAACCACAACTATTACAAGTGCAGTAGCCGGAGGTCGAATTGACCCATTGTACAACGTCCTAGCTTCTCACACCACTCATGTTGTGTGCGTTAATTTTGTACGTGAGTGATGGGACCTACAATTTAACGTCGACTCCGAACGACAGATTTTTGAGAAACTTTTTCATGGCAAATTTTATTTACTCTGAGTTTTTTTGCCAGAAATCCGCCGAAAAAATATTATTTTTTTTTTCACATTTCGTTTGATGCCTGACCTGGGATACGATCCCGGGCTTTTACGTCTAATAAGCCAACACACTACCTACTAGACTACGGCGACTTCAGTCAAAGAAGATACACTATGACACAGTCGATGTTAGACCGTTGGACAATAAAACAACAACTTGGTAGATCCTGTTGTTTGAACTCTAAAATGAAGGTCTACTGAAGACCCTATCGTAGATTGGGAAGAAACAGAATGAACAATGACCATCTCGAGAATTTGTACAGTACTGTACAATTTGCAAGTTTATGCATCAAAGGGGCTTTGAGTCGGTCCCAACGATGGAAATAACGCTTAATATGGCTATTCAAGATGAGACTGATATACAGACAAACTTTATTCATATGAAGAAGAATTTTAGTGCAGGTTACCTTATTACTTAGTATTTTATGATTTTGGGAGGTATTCTACATGCCTCTGTATCATTGCTCAATGTTTTGGGAAATGATACCATCCGCCTGCAAGTTGTTATTCTTCAAACTTAAACTCTGTGGATTTGTTCAAAAGTTAAACTACATTTTCTTATTTAAGAGTGTGAGTCATTTAAGTGAAAAACAATTTTTGTAAGTTAAACTTACTTTAAGAGTTAAGAGTTTTTAAAAAAAGAGAGGAATTGTATCCGTTTCCTTATTTAATTTTTTTTGGTTTGTTTCTTGACTAAGTTTGCTTGTAAGCCAAGCCTTCTAAAAGTTGTTTAAGCGTGAGTTGTTGTTTTTAGTTTAAAAGCTAAAGTATACTACTTAAGTTTATTACAATATTACCTACTAGTAATTGTTTAAAGGTGAGACCAACTATTTTTAGTTTATTATAATATTAAAGCTCTAAGTCTAGTTTTCATAAAACTGTCTACAGTTTAAGACTAACTTTTGCACAAAAAACAAAACCAGAGTTTAAGTTTGAAATTTTCCAGTTTGTTGGAGAAGTTTTGAAAATATTTTCATGACTAGGGAATATGTTTCCTTTAGTATAGTTGATAGTATTATTATTCATAATATAATTAGATTTGTTTTTAATAATAATAATAATAATAATAGTATTTAAACATAAAAATCATTTGTTGTTGAAACTTAAAAACTAAAATCACAGAAATTAGAAATTTGATTTTTTTTTATGCTTTTTTCATATTTTCAACTGAAATTTCTATAACAGGAACTAAATTTGTTTGAAAAAACAGAACAAAATCAAAATCTTTAGAAAAGCAAATTAATACACCGTAAGAGCAAGAAGAGGAACGCTCCTATCCCCCCTCTTAATCAACTCATGTAGTCAGTACCTTAGTTTCGTTTGTTTTGAGTATTAAACTTCAGTTTTAAATAGTTTAGAGAGCGTTTAAAAAAAAAGAGAAAAACTTAAAAATAATTTAATCCAATAACGGAATTATTCTATAATTAAACAGCGTGGCAAATGATCTTTTAAATACTCGAATAACTCCTGTGACGCGCCCGGACAATTGGTTAACTCCAATTCTTGCAGATGCCTTAGTTGTATGAGACTTGAGAGTCCCGAAGAGGTTAGCAGAGGACAGCCGGCCAAAGAGAGTACCTGTAGATTACGCATTGAGCATAGATGTTGTAGACCAAAGTCACGCACCTGGGAACACCAGCGCAAAAAGAGTGCCGTTAACGAAAGCATTGTAGAAATATAGCCCACACCAATATCGGTAATATGGACACATCTGGAAGGAGAGAGAAAAACATAGAAGGGAAGGCAATTAGTTAAATAGGAATAAGAAAATTTAGGAAATAGGGGGTTTATAGCAATTGTTTCCCCTCCTCCTGCTTCCCATTTTGGTAACTAAGCGCTTCACCTTAGTACTAGGATCATATGATCAATTGTACTCCCCTGAATCTTTATAGGGTATCTCTGTATTGTTTCCTACAAGCCTATAAATTTCAGGATACTGCTCGGTATGCTCGCAAGTGTTTCTTTCTGTTGCACAGATTCAAAAAGTATGTTCCGATGATTCATGCTCATCGTCACATAATCTGCATCTTGGGATCTAGACAACCGAGTTATTAACCTCAGGATATATCCTGATAGTCTAAATGTGCGACTCAAATCTCCTCTTATTGTAATTTCCAAACAAAAGTTTTGGTTGCCTTAACCCTTTTGCAACGGATGCCGTGTATAGGCGGCAGTCACTTGGTACATCACAGCCGCTAAAATCGTGTAAATACGTACGTCAGTTACTTATTGGTCCACACAGACTGACACCACGTATACACACGCCAGTCATTCATTGGCTCAGTTTCGTTTTCGTGAATGATGACGACGGTGTACATATGTGGTCAGTCGCGCCGTCACGAAATGGTTTTAATCCGCTGGATTTGAGAAGAGTCTTTGCCTCTCCTTTAGATAATGATATGACATTCGAATAGCCAGTTTGTATCCTGCACTTGTATCACTTCACACCATTTAGAGTTTGTCACTTTAGTGACAAATGTCTTCTCAAAATAAAAGTGATACATAGAAGGAAAGGCCATTAATTAATCTACTTTCCCACAACCCTAGTAAATTATCATTTCACTAGTCTAGGGATTTCCATTTCTGATTTGACGAGTTTTAATGGGTTTTGAAATCAAAATTTAAACGTGTACATACAGCATATGTTCACTTACCTATCCAATGTTAGCTCCTCCAGTTGATTTAAATCACAGGCAATATATTCTAATGATGCATCGGTTATACGTGGACACCAGGATAAATCTAAAGCTCTGAGTTTTTGTAAATTTTCCGCTATTAATTCGACACCATCGTCTGTTAATTTACTGCAACCCGATAGACTTAAAACCGTTAAATGTGGTAAAGAATGGACTAAAAATAAAGAAGAAGAAAATGAAAATTAATTTTTTTTATTACAACAATACTACAATAAAAAAGAAAACTTATTGTGTTAAAAACAATTCGCAATTGCTAACACAAACGAATTGAATTGCGATGCGATTGAAGTAAATCGATGATGATGATGACGATGATGGCACAATTTGTGGTCAACATCAACGGATTGGGTTTGCTTTGGGTTGGGTTGTCATAAGGTTTCCCTGCTTTAACAACTTAAACTAATGCCCTATAAACATCGTTTTATTTTATTACACAAAAAAAAAAAAAAAACATAAAAAACAAAATGATTTGTAAAGATTAATTTAATCTTAATATATACGCTGGCACTCATCTCCTCTGCACTTCCCTCTCAATACTCTACTCACTTTCATCTTTTTATTGGTTGTCACATACAAAGCTTTGGTTTTTGTTTTCTTTTTTTTTCTATTGATTTCTGTATCACTTCCCATCACTCACTTACTCAATAGTATTTCGTTGCCAACAATGTTAAGACCATCATGGAGGGAAAGGGAGGAGATATCCCCATGTACATATGTACCCCACAGATTCTTAAACGTTTTTTATTACAAAACAAATAAAAGAAAATCAATTTTCAAAAGATTTTTCTAGTTCAATAGAACATTTTGTGGTTGAATTTATATTGTAAAGGTATAAAACCATTCACTCACCGTGATAGATTTGTGGATTTACGAATGATGTTTGTTGTAATGAAATAAAAGTGTATTGGTCTGTGTTAATTGTGCTTTAAAACATATGTAGGTGTTAAGAAATCTTAAATTACGTTTGCACAGCCTGGCACTCCTTCTCAGCAGTCACTTCAATAACCTCGAATTGTCTATTTGAAGACAATACATTTCGTAGACACTTTTTTTCTATATATGTACCTTAGTATCGATTTCTACTCTCTGATATGGGATTGCTTCAGAGAGGATCATATCAACAATTCACTAAATTCTGTGATACCTTAAGATTTTGTTCTATTCCTCTCTCTTTGACTTCACTATCACTACTACTACTACTCTTTTAAAGATGAAAGTAATCTTTGCCATTCATATTCCTAGAATCGTGGCTCTAGGCCAGGGATGCCCAAAACTAAAACTGTAGTAGTAGGTGCGCGAGAGAGAACTGCACTGAAAGAAAAGTTATGTAAACTGAAATAAAATGTACGGAAAAAATCCAAAAAGCGGAATTTACAATAAAATTTGGAATAGAAATTTTTCTACAATGGCGGCTTCTAAAGATGCCCCCAATTGATCAGTGCGGCGAATAACACTACTGCGTGACAATGGAAGATTTTCGATAAGCTTAAAATTAAGTTTTTGAAAACATTTATTTAAAATTTTTTTAATGAACTCCCCATCAGAAAATGGTCTACCATGCCTAACAATATCCAAGCTTATTAAGATTGATAACTCCATTTTTAACATTTTATTTTCTGAGGTTTTTTCATTGTTTTCTTCTTCAAGTAACCACTCATTCAATTTTTCCAAATAAATTTTTTTATTTTTACAAAATAAATCATTAAAATCATCCATATCACTATGATAAGAACAATAGTGCCTTCTAAAAGCATATTCTCTACATTCCTTCAATATTTTATAACATAAAATGCATTGAGCATCAACAAGCGCATTTTTTTTATCATAAAATATGTTTCGTAAGTCATACTAAATTTCTTTCAGTGCTTTAAGCAAAAAAATATTAAAAAAAAATCGTACACCCGCTACGCATGTGCATTCGTCGCTGTCTGAGTGACGACTAACCAAAGAGAATAAGAATATGTGTGTTTTTAGCTTGCGCAAAAGCACTATGAAATGGGCATCTATGCTCTAGGCTTATACCTTATAGGTGCCTTCTGAAAAGAAAGCTTATCTGTAAGTAAAATACCTTGGTGAGGATGAGGAAGGGTTTCAGCATACTGCACATATACATATATAGGAACAGAGGCCTTCTTTCAGTAGGTCTATTATTCTGTGGTCCTACCGGTTTTCACGTAATATATGGGTCTTTGTAGGCGATGAGTCGGTGGAAATTGCTGAATAAAATGTAAAGATTTGTCTCTATGGTCAAATTGGTTGCCGTTAGGAGTACTCCTAAAATATCAAATTCCAATAGAGATGGTAGTTAAAATAATGGTGGCAAGAAATTTTTTGAGGTTATTTGTATGGAAGTCGCCGTAGTCTAGTAGGTAGTGTGTTGGCTTATTAGACTGAAGGCCCGAGTTCGAATCCCAGGTCAGACATCAAAACGAAAATATGAAAATATTTCTTCGGCGACTTCCTCTCAGCAGATTCCTGGCAAAAACTCTGAGAGTAAATAAAATTGACATGAAAAGCTTCTCAAAAAAACTGTCGTTCGGAGTCGACTTTAAATTGTAGGTCACGCCACTCATGTATAAAATTAACGCACACAACATAAGTGGTGCGAGAAGCTAGGTCGTAATCCTGACTGAAGGGTTGTAATGACCAATTATGTATGTGTATTTGTATGGAGGTTTGCTACTTTTTCACACCATCCTCGTAATTTTATATCAGTTTCATGTTAAACCGCTTATTGTTTTTTCTACGGATTATGCCTATTTTTTTTCCAAACGGTAATACGAGAGCTTGTAAAAAAATTATTCAATAATTTAATATTTTACAAAAACAAAAAAAGACTTAAAAGATTAAAAAAGAGCGCAAAAAGTAATGTTTTTTTCAATGTTTTAAAGCTTTTTAAATCCTTTAACTAACGCTCCCACACAGTATTTTAAAAACCGTACTCATGCTCTCTCTTTCTCTCTCTCTCTCTCTATCTCTCAATGGGTTTCTTAATTTTTGTTAGACTCTTTGGTTAAACTGAAAAAATAGAAATTTTTTACTTTCGCCTACTCTTTAGTTTTTTTTTTTAAAAGCACACACTCTTAAAACCTTATAATCCTCTTAAAAAATACCAACAGCCACTACGATTTCACAACAACAACAATACATAAAACTAAAAACTATACAAATAAGTAAAATTAACAACAACAACAAATTTCAAAATAAATAACCAACAATAACGAAAATGGCCATGTTTATAATCTTTAATCCTCTTTCTCTTTCCATAGGGAGCTATGGTAGATAGACTCTCTTTTATTATACATACTCGTTCGCCTAACAGCGAAACATCTCGTAAACCTGAATTGCATGGTACATATGCGTATGAATGCAAAATAATTATTTATTTAACCGAAAAACTAACAAACAAACACACATCCACACAAACACTTGTACTTAAAGGGATATTTTCTTTCAAATCTAAAAACAGTAGCAGCCAGCCATTTTGCCCTTATTGCTGCAACAACATATCAGGCTTAATGTGTGCTTGTTTATATGCATTGTGTTCCTACTCTACGCTGGATGGTTAATCTCAAATGAAATTTTTATCTTTATAGATCCCATGTGTATGAGAGCATACATATGTACATACATATATAAGTCATGACTCATGAGTTTAGTGTTGGTCTAGCGGATTGTGTGTAGGGGGGGGGTTGGATTTATGTGTACAGTAATGCAAAGGGTTACCAGGTTATTTACGTGAAGAAAGAGTCAAATAAAGTGGGATTTTTAAAGGAAAATATAGAATAAAACAATTTGAACGAAAACAATACAATACGTATACGATTTTATATTATAAAACCATATGATTTTCATACAAAGAATTTTATGAAACTTTTTGAAACGTAACGTATTTATACAATACAAGGCACTGATTGGCAACTTTAATGCCATTATAGGGCTAGAATTAATTATTCTTCGAATTAGTTGCAGCACAGTCGATTCCTTTGAGGCAGTTTTCATCAACTTTTTTGCAAATTTCGAATTGAATGGCAAGCATAACTTGACGAATGTTGGTTTTCAAGTGATCAAACATTAGGGAATTATACGTGTAGACACGGAATTTGACGTGTCTTCACCAAAAATAGTCTAATGTTGTCAAATGGTATATCTGGAATATTCTCATAAAATAAATCTCACAAAACACACCTTTCAGTAAATAAATAGATAACCCGATATATTTTCTATTTAACAAATCTGGCAATTCTATTTTATTTTTTTTTTTGTTAATAAACTTAATAACTTAATGATCGTCTCAACAGCTGACGAGTTTTTGAATGTCAAAATTTTGTTGTTTTTTTGTTTGTTTTGTTTCATTTATAAACCCTCATATGTACCGGATGTATCCTTAAGGATACGCACTCTAGAAATTCTTCGGGATTACTATTTCAAAGCCAATTTTATTAAAATTTTTGCAAGATGATTAATAATATTTAAGCCTTTAACACTAAATACATATATCTTTTAAACTACAACCTAGATTTACTATATTTATATTTATTTAGACGAGGCTGATGAATTACCCAAAAAAAGATTTCGGTCTCTCCAACTAGGTGCCACAGCTATGACCAATAACAAATAACGTTTGCATCTGCCATTTTTATCGATGGCCATATAAAAACATGTTCTTTAGATAAAGTGGATATGTTATTGACTGCATGGAATAATTTTTTTTTAATTTATAGGTGCCCCACTATTGCGTAATTAAGCATGACATAAAAATCAAAAGAAATTTAAATATATAAAATTTATTTAGTTTTTTTAATTGCTTTTATTAATTTCCTATGGAGGTTTGAGGGTTAATTTTTTTGACATTCCGCGTACTCTTTAACAAAAACAAAATGCCTGTTGTTTTTGCATTGTTGTATTTGTTGTAGAGACGCTCATACCTATTGGATATGCCTTGATAAATATATTTTAAAAATTTATACAGTTTCGTTCCTCAAAACATGAACCAAAAATAGAGTTTACGCATTATAAGAAACAAAGATAAAAACTATGGCAACTCTTTTAAATGGAAGAATATTTCCTTTTATTACACCAAAAAGAAACGATTACTTTACTCTTCTCTTTTAAAGAGAATCTTGAATAGTTTAAAGAGCGTTGAAGCGTACGTATTTTCGTGTGTGTGTGTATTGGTGAGTGGTTGAGCAACTATTTGGTTAGCCTAAGGACTACTGCTATAATGTTTATATATTTTGTCTATTGGACTCTTTTTAATATCAATAAAAAATATACATACATGTGTATATGTGATTACATACATTGTTTTTGTATTACTAAGTATGCGTGGGTGTGTGTGTTTGTTTGCTTTGCCTAGCGTTTGGTTAACTGCAGTGCCCCAGTTTGCATTAAGACAACATTTTAACAATGTTTGTGTGTCGTCTCCTTCTTCGTAGACTTTATTTCTCTTTTATTTTAATACCATTTTTTATTGTTCTTGTAAGAAAGAAAGAAAACAATACTTGTTATGGCTTTCTCACTCTTTTTTTTTTTTGCTTTTTCTCTTTTATAACTTTTGCAACATTTTATGTATTTTGTTATCGCATAGTGCTGGGGTCGGTTTTCAACATGTGTTAAGAGTGCCTGTGCTTTAACGACCGAGTGTGTGTGTGTGTAGAGAAGAGGTCATAAGATGAAAATAAACCCACCAACTGAATCTATTATTTTTTTCTTGTCTTGTTATTGTTGCTGTTGCCACATTTTTGCCTTGTTTTTTACTTAAAAACTTTTGTTAGGCTTCTCACCAAAAACAAAAACAAAAAAAAAAGAATAAAAACTCAACAACATACAACCCAGATCAAATTGGTTCAATGCAGCACCCATCGCTATAAACACTCTTATTAACATACACACCTAAAGAGACTCTAAAACTTAAACCACAAAATATAGATTTAAATTACAAAAAGCAGTACGTTAAATGAATAACAACAACAATAACAATAAATACAACAAAAAGAAAGAATAAACGTAAAAACGCATTTCAACTGCATCAAATTAAAAAAGTTGGAATTTAAAAAAGGAATAAAAAAAAACTTTTAGGGCTTAATATTCAAAAACAAATTAAATAATTTCAAATTAATTAAACACTAACTTCAAAAAATATTAGTAATTATTGCAATTATTATCGATAACTATTGCAAGAAAAATGTTTTCGATATACATATGCACTTAAGTATAATTTCGATAAAAAAAATTTAAATAAAAAAATTGTCTAAAACTTTTGTGGAACAGGAAAATGCTGAAATATCGTTTAAAATATTATAAAACTTTGTTTTTACAACAATAGAAAAAAACGATAACTTTTTGTAAAAAAAAAACGGGAAGCAAAATTGTAGAAATTAAAACATTAAAACAACATTCTTATGTATTATAAAAAAATCGATAACATAAATTTGTTATCGATAATAACAAGTCATTGTTATCGATAATATGCGTTTGTTATTGATAAACAATTAAACAAATTTTCTTATAAATGCATGTTATTAATGAAATTTCTATTATCGATAAAAAATTCTGTTTTTATAATAAAAAATTGTTGGAGATTAATTAAACCTTAATATCGATAAAAAAAAAGTTCGCCAACTTTTTCTTAGCGATTTATGACATGCATATATAATAGAAGTAAAATATATTTTCAATATAAAATACAATAGCATTCTTTCATTTTTGTTAAAAAAAAGTATGCCATTTTTTAATCGATAAAATGGCATCAGTTATCGAAAAAAAAAATGTATTTTCATTTTAATATTTGGAGAAAATATGTCAAATTTTTTGCTATCGATTGCATATATATAACGATAACATTATCATATATTTTTCCTGTGCTATTGATTTCATTTCAGCTAGTTTTTTTGCTGATTTTGAAGGTTTCATCTATTATAGAAATATGATTTTTTTCTCTAACCCGTAATTAGAATTTTAGGTCAAGTATATACATACATATGTATGTATATGTATGGGTGTAAGTGTGAAATTCTTTATTATTAATAATGAATCCCTTTATTTTATTATTTTCTAAACAAAGTTCTTTAATTTGTTACACTCAATACAAATATTTTTTCATTTCATTTGTAAGTAATTAAATACCACGCGGTCTTGCATTATCTTTCTCGCTCTTTCTCCCCCTAACTCTTTACGCTTATAATAGTTTTCATAATTGTTTTGATTTTCTAAAAGAAAAACCGCAACTAATACAAAAACAAATATTAGCTAAGTGTACAACACACACACACACTTATACTTTTTAATACAATTCATGACGCCAGCCATATTAAATAAAAAAATCTCTTTATGACTCACGACGATTTATTAAAGACTCTCTCTTATATGGTGAGTAAGCATGTGTTTGTGTGTTTTAAGTGGGGGAGTTAAAGCAACACTTAAGAGCGAGAGTTTTTGTTTTTGGTTTAATGAATAAAAATCTATAATGGAAGTACTTTAGGCGCCGTTATTTGTTTTTTTTCTCCAATACAAATGAAAAACAAACACTATAACACAGGAGAGTTATGATTAAGGGAAGTATAGCTTTTGAAGAAAAATGTTAAAAATTGAAAGGGAAAATCCATTTATTTTTCTATTTTAGAAATAAATTTATTTACGAAGCATACCTTCCTCTCTGTATATGTGTGTTGTTTGTTATTATAATCTTAGTTTAGTCGCTTATAATCTCAGTGTTATTGCCAGAGTATTGATTAGATTGTGTACAATTGTTTTTTTTTTATTTTTTCAGCAAAGAAAACCATGTATTGATTGTATTTCATTGCACAGATCTTGTAATTCATTATTAAGAAATGGAAAGAAAAAAAATCGCAAAACTACTACAAATTGCGCATATTTAGTAAGCGTTTTAATTCAGTTCGTAAATCATTATCTTATCAGTCTTCAAATAGTCAAGTTTGTTAAGCCTTAAGCTTAGATTATTTATTTCATTGATCTAGAAATTCAAAAAATAATACAAAAAAAAAGTGTTGCAAAGTGTTTTCATATTGATGCTCATTGTTACAATTTTATTTTGTGACCGACACTAACGGGTAAAATATTAGAAAATTGAATTTTTCTATGGGTTTTCAATGTAAAATTTACTCGTTTTTGCGATCACAAATTATAAAATTGTAATTAAAACCAACAAATTTAAGTTAAAAATAAAATTCATTTCTAAAAGAGTGTACATTTCAAAAAAAAAAAAAGAATAAAAATAAGAGACGTTTTCTTGCCTTGAAAACCAAAAACGATTTGTAGAATGCCAGGAATAGTTAAAACGATTCATAAAAAAAATAAAACCCGGAATTAAATTATAAAATCGATTTTATAGCGGTAATCCAAATTAAAACAAAACGATTATAAAAATTATATTCTGCAACACCATTAATGATGCTATATAGATTACTGCGATCATACCATCTATCTTTGCGGAGAATCCCTAAAATGTCACTGCCAATCTTGTTGCCCGGCTGAACTTTAAAATGTTGATCGGTGTCAGTAAGGATAACTTAGCTGCCTATGTTCTGATGAGTTCTGATAATGCTTTCTCCTCATCACAGAAACTATATATTGGGCTTATGGAAAGATTGCTATTCTAAGCAAGTGCGTAGGGTCATAACACCATATTCTCCACGGAGTAAGACCGCTCCAAGATGTTAGCAGAGCAGACTTTGTTTTCAAATGAAACAGAAAAAGCGTGAGAACTATGCCAGTAGCAGTTACAGATCACTACGTATGCAATAAGTACTTGTACAGGATGGTTATATCCCACACCCAAGTATTTGTAGTTTCTACTGTAAGGAAGAGGAGTCAATGGAGACTAGAGTACAGACTACTGCACGCATCTATGTTGGGTGAAAATTTCTTCAATTCTTTTTCCGAAACTTTATTCTACTCTCAGAGTTTTTGCCAGACATCTGCTGGGAGGAACTTGCCAAAGAATTTTTGTTTTCATATTTTAATAAATTGATTGATTTTCCCCCAAAATCTCTACAAATTATCGAGTCAAACGCTGCAAATTTGCTATGAATAGCACCATTCTAAGCGTGCTTAATGAAGTCTGTAATTGCTTGATTTAAACAAAATTTTCTATTAATATTACGTATACGCCTACGAATAGGAAAAAATTCCTTCAAAATCTGAATGAATGAAATTTTTGTTGTTGTAATTTTCTCATCATATTTTTGAAATTTTAAATAGATTTGTAGTGTCCAACGTTACACTAGGTTTAGGTAAAATTGTCAAACGAAATCAAATTGTTTCAAATCATTTTCAAATTCAAAATACATTCACATATGTACGTTGGCTGGCTGGCGGGCTGTTGGCTTAATGCCATATGCTAAACGACACGAGACAATGGGTATTATAATGAACGAAAAAAGATGAAAAAGAATTGAATTGAAATAGAAATGGAAACAGAAACAGAAAAAATCAACATAGAAATCGCTCATGAATATTAGACGACGATGACGATACTTTATTAGATTGTAAAACGGTGTGGTTTTCTTCTTCTTCTATTCCTTGGCTATTGTAATACATTATTTGGCAGCAGCAGCAGCACACTATCATCACCACCAGCACCTTTTTTGGCCAAATCATGGCCTTTAAATTGTTATTATTGGCCAAATATTTGAACATGAAAAATCAATGAATGTATCAATAGTTATCGTAGTCATCGTCAGTTCGCTCGTTTGAAATTTTTGGATGAAAGAATTGTTGAAACAACAAACAGCTTTAAGGCAAATTGTTTAATAGAATTTCTCAAAGAAGGAAAAATCAAATCAAAAGGTAATAGAATTGGCCAAAGACGAGAATAAAACCCGTAAGGTAGAAAAAAATATAAATAAAAATGTAAATCTGGCGTATGATTAATATTAATTGAGTGTTGATAGATTTGGAATACCTCCACATAAGTATTCACACATGTTTTCACTTCACCACACATACTCAATTGAGGTTTTTGCTAGAAAATAGTCCTTCATAACTCCCCACGTATTCATATCACTGCTATATATGTTTATTTCTGCGTACATGAGAGGTTTGAAAGTGCTTATTAATGACAATAGGGTGTCCAACTCTGTTGAGTCATTAGAATGGAAGTATAGAATATAGAGAAATATAGGGACTTGTTCCCTATAAACTCAAATCTATAATCCACAAACTTTACTCCCACAACCTTTTTTTTAATTCCAATACCAAAAAAAATCCTTATTTAGTGCACAACATTATCAATAAAAAACTGCCTTACCAATATTTTGTTAAGCAGTGTATAGCTGTGTTTACTGTTAATCAGAGAGAGAGAGAGAGAGACTCATGCAGTAACACTCACTCGTTAACATTCACTTATTAATTACAAAAACAACAAAATTTGTTTCCTTTGTTAAAGCAATACATTTGTTGCACTTTATAATTGAATTTTACTTTACCAACACTGTTTTGATAAATTTATGGTATCTCTGTTTACTGTTAATCAGTGAGAGAATCATAAAAGAAGTTTCTCTCAACTATGTACAGGCATTTATAAACGTGAGAAAATTGTTTATGGTCTGGCCACAACCTGTGCTTAGTACGGAGAGAAAGAGGGAGAGTTGTTACACACTAATTATTTACAAGTAAAAAGTAAATTTCTTCTAGTGTACGACTACAATTTAATGTTACCAGTAAACGACAATACTGTTATAATCCTGATCTCTGCCTACTATTATAAATATGTACGTATGGAATACTTTGTTATATTCTCTCACACTTTAAACACATACAATCTTATCAAGTAAACATTGGCCTTTACCGATATTATGTTAAATAGTTTAATAACAAAAACAGTGTTGGGAAAACGTTTTTGTGTTCAAGTAAACAAATATCCCATTTAGTGGATGAAATAAAAGTATTTGTGATCTTTAATAAAGAAAAAAACATAAATAAATAAATTTCTAAGCATTGGGAAAAGCTAAAACAATTTGTTTTGTTTTTCTTTAAAATTAAATTTTTGTTTTCCTTTTTAGAATAATATTTGATTTATAAAATTTTTTGTTTAGCGTAAGTGCATTTTAATGTTGATATAAATTACCGCATGTCATTTAAAATGACATTTTTAATTATTATGAAAATATCATGTATGAGTAAACAAAAAAAGAAAATTTATACATACTTCTAAACAGGGTAATAAAACAAACATATTTATTATAGTCTAATATAAATACTAAAATAAAAACTAATAAATCGCTTTCGTTTGATTCTCCGCACCCTGTTTTACAAACTGACATTTTAATCATATCATCACAAATTGTCTTTTTTTTTTGTGTTCTTTTTTTTTGTTGTATTTTTTGAGAAAATGCCTGACTGAGCACAATTGTCAACAACATTAAAAACCATAACAACAAGAATAAAATAATAATAATAATAGAGAACAAAAACAAACATGAAATATCATTTATTAACATGAAATCACATACACATACTGCCAAACCAACAAGACAAGCCAGCAAAAGCAAGCAAACAAATAAAATAAAATATTTCTAATTTATTTTATTATTAAAATACCATCAAATTGTACAAACAAAATTTGTAAACTAATTTATTTGCCTTTCTTCATCTTAATTTCAATAATAATAATCATCATAATATTAATAAAGAAACAAAATTAAATTTGCATTGTATTTGCAGCATTGCTTTGTCATTTAAAAATGACCTTAACAAGGAGAAAGTAAACAACACAACACATCCATCAGCATTGTTTCCCACAAATAGAGAGAGAGAGAGGGGGGGAGACACACTGAAGAAATTATACATAAAGTATAGAATTTAATGGAAGAAGAATTTCAGCATTATTTCATATCAGGAGAGAGTAAGCAAACATTATATGTGGAGTAAAGATTTTAATTGAAGAGAAATTAAAAATATGTTTTTGCTGTTGTTGTATTTTAAATGACCATAACAAGGAGAAAGCAAACAACAGCCATAAACATGACTTCAAAGCCTTCGAAAAAATGCAAAAGTGTATAGAGCAGAGCATACGTGGATTAGAGAGCAATTATTGTTTTTTTTTTTTTTGTTTTATTAGCATTGCAGTAAACAGAAAGCTACGAGCCTGTTTTTCTACCGTTATAGGGAAATTAATGGCGATATTTGTAAACAGTGATCTATGTATAAAGACAATTTAGAAGAGAATTTTTCTTAAACAGTGTTTGAAAACGTTAAATTTTTTGACGAAAGAACGCTATGTACGTACAAAAAGGACATGTAAACAGTACAGTCGAAGGGATGCACTTTATGAAACGAAAAAGCAAATGTTATGATGGATTTTTCAAATTATTTTAATTAGCTATTTAAGAAACAATGTCTTATTAAGGAAAAGGTTTGAAAAAATTTAAAGAAAATACGACTTAAAACTCTTAAAAGGTTTTGTACTTTATTATCCTAAATAACCATGACAATGCAATTTAGAATTCAAAATGTCACACTAAATTAAATTATTTTAACAAAATAAATATTTAATTCATTAAAAAAATATTTACAAAAAGAAAAAAAAAGAAACAAAACATAATTTTCTCTTCTTTTTTGCTTTCACAATTTTTTTTTCCATGTACCCAACATACATACATACTTACATACACCTTATGGTTTCTTAATACAGCCTGGTAACCATGTTGATAATGAAATTTCAATGGAATCCATAAATTGAAAAGAGAAAATAACCAAAAAAGTTCAGTAAGGAAGACAAAGAGAGAGAGAGAGAGAGGTAGAGCGCAATTCAGAGAAGAAAAAAAAGGACTGAGTAATGAAAATATGAAAACCGTTGCTATAGTTACTTAAGCAAGGCCGGCCTAATTGTAATATGAACAGGAATTTTTAGGAATAACTGTGAAAACAGCCATGGAAATTATGAAATTCATGACATTGAGAAAGATTTTCTCTACTCTTATTGAGTATCATAATGAATAACTGATGACGTATAATTAATATTAATTAATTTTCACAACAAAAATATTAAACATACGCTTGGGTGTACGGATTTAAATTTTTTCTGTATAGAAAAATAAACAAAGAGTATTAAGGCATTAAGATTATTTAAATAAGGAAAATACATATGTTTTAAAGATAGTTTTATTTTTGGTTTAGGAACGTGTATTACTCATAGTCTGCAATATCTTTCCAACACTGTTTAAAACTAAACTCAGTAAATTTCCCAATTGATTGGTTAAAATCTTTGCTAAACCCTGAACTCTGTCAGAGAGCAAGAGACTCATACAATCAAAATTTTCTTTGCCTTACCAGCAATTCTAAAAACCACAATTGTTTAATAAATAAACTCCACTTTACCAACCAACACTGTTTTAAACATAAACTATGTCTACTACACACCCTTTGTCTACTGAAAGTAACCACTGTTTACTTTCAATCACAGAGAGTTACACAGCAACTTTTTCTCTTTGGAAGTTGATCGCAAAAATTAAACATATTTGTAAACTTGTTCACATTGCGAGTAACACACTTTCAGTTTAATAAACAAACAACACTTTCATCAATGCTATTACAAACGTAATCTCTGTTTACTATTAATCAAAGAGAGCAACAACAAAGAACTTGCACTCATCAAAGGCAATTGTAGAAACCAAAGGATTCATTTACTTTGTTACATATAACACATCAAACGTATTCGTTTGTAGAAATAAAAAATGACAGTTTATCGACACTGTTTGAACCATATTATCGGTTTTTATTAATCAAAGGCATAGGGGGAAAGAAAGAGTCATACGTTAACTTCTACTCTACTTTGTAAGCAATTACAAAATCAAGAGATTCAAACGTAATAATCTCTCTCACACGACTACTGTTTAATCTTCGTTTACTATTAATCAAGAGAGAGCCGCATACACCAACCAACATTTACATGCAATTACAAAATTAAGGAATTTGTTGTTGACTTTGTCAGACTAATACACCTCTTTTGTTTTATAATTAAACCTATACTTTACCAACACTGTTTAAACCTTGTACTCTCCGTTTACTATTAATAGAAAGAGAGAGAGAGAGAGACCGTCAAATTACCGGCAATTGTTTACTTTTAAACTTAAAGCAAGACAACAACAACAAACGCATAAACAATAATATTATAAAACCTGTTAATATGAGTGTTTATCAATACATATATCTTAAAGAGAAAACAAAACAAGGAAGACTGTTAAAAATAGCAAGCAAATGATCTGTTTACATAAAGTAAGTGTTGCCATAGGGCATGCAAGAGGTTATGAAGTAAAGTTATGTCTTTCTTAAATAAATTTGTTAAAAAACATAATTTAGAGCACATTTTTGTAGCAATTTTGGTGGTGTTGGCAGGGATTCACCTGCTATGAGTTGTTCTATGTTTAAAAAGTAAAATAAAATCTTTTTTAACCTATAACTAAAGCCGTCTAAAGCAAAAAATTGATCTTAAGCGTCCAGCTTTGGCCAATAGCAGTGGAATAACGTTCTATCGTAAGGGATTAACGAGATTACAAATAAATTTGAAGACACTGAAAGCGTTACAGATGTGATCAGGTCTGTAAACTGAACGGTATATGGATACAGGAAGATGGTGCTACAAGCTATAGAACTCTATTGATTTTGGTTACCTGTTTTAGGGAAGAAAATTTTCCACCGAGATTATGCAAATTGTTGGCATTTTTTGTAGGGCTACATCAAAGAACGGATCTCTGCGCTTAATATCCCTGCGTTTGAGTATTTGAAGGCCAACATTCGGCAAGTTATTGCCGAGATACTATACGAATTGTGCGAAAAAGTGGTGGAAAACTATCTCAAAATTATCGATTTACTGCAACCATTTCATGCTATACAATTCAATTTTATTTTCGCAATTTCTTTCACAATTACCTGTTCGTATGAGTATTTTTCCTTGTTTACACTTTACGTATGATTATTTGATGAATTTTTTTGGTATATTTTTTCTTAAATTGATTGTTTACTAAATAAATCCCTCTTAACCGGTGCCAAATTACGAAAAGAATCAAACAGACAGTAAATTCTCGTTAATACAGTCAAGACAAAATTTAAAAAAAATTTCTTTAAAATCAAATTTTTTGTGTAATTTTTGTTGAAATGTCTTTGTTTTACAAATATTTTCGAATATTATGATTTATTTTAATGGGTTTTCTATTATTGCACACACACACACACACACAAACACACACACATATATAAACACACTGTCATTGTTATTATTAGATTAAGAGCCAAGAAACTGCCACTCGCTGGTACGGCAGACAGCCAAATTTTCAATTCATTTTTAAAGTTCAAGGTGTATGTTGTTGTCGGTTTTTTGCTCTTTGTTGACCATGTTATACAATTGAACTTAGAAATTCTTTAAACTTTTAAGATTGTAAAGTATTTTAAGCAGTTTAAAGATCAAAGAGAATTCTTAGACTCCAAAAAGTTTTCACAAATTAGAAATAAATTGCAGGAATTCTTGATAGAATTGTCTATTTTGTCAATATTATGTTGATTAAGTCTAGCAAACTCGTCTAATTAAATGAATACAAGTCTCATGAATAATTACACTATGCGACAAAATAAAAAAAAATTAAATACACCCGGCTAATCTCATAGTGTAGGATGTGAGTTTTGTTGAGTAGATCTCAAAAATATTTTTTTTATATTTCTCGAAGCCTCCAAACTTTTTTTATTTGACAAAAACTGTTTTTTTAGACTTTACGCATAAACTTCTGGATTACTCAAACATTTCTAACCCGATTTTCAAAATTTTCAATCTTGTTGGAAAGGAGAGAGATGGACCTTTAAAACGGTATACATATATTTATTATTTGGCTTAATATGCTATGAGTTTTGATGAGGTAAACTTGGAAAATGCGAATTTTTTTCATATTTTTTCATCATAGTGTAGGATGTGAGTTTTGTTGAGTAGATCTCAAAAATATTTTTTTTTATATTTCTCGAAGCCTCCAAACTTTTTTTATTTGACAAAAACTGTTTTTTTAGACTTTACGCATAAACTTCTGGATTACTCAAACATTTCTAACCCGATTTTCAAAATTTTCAATCTTGTTGGAAAGGAGAGAGATGGACCTTTAAAACGGTATACATATATTTATTATTTGGCTTAATATGCTATGAGTTTTGATGAGGTAAACTTGGAAAATGCGAATTTTTTTCATATTTTTTCAAGTTTGTCCGTTTATAGTAGCAAACTTTACTTAAAAAATATGAAATAAGTGATGACATTTTGAAAGTGCATTATCTTGTGAAGAGATTGGCATTTCGTTTGATCAAATCGGATCAAACAAATTACCATAGTTATAATTCAAATAGTATAACAGTCGTGTAATATTTTTTACATATGTCATCACATCAAATGAACTTTTAGTTCAAAAATTTTCAGAATTATTGAAGGATCTTGATTGTTTATTACAAAATGTGTCAATTTCCCGTTTGAGCGACTACCAGAAGTTGGCCAATGTTTGCGCAAAGAGAAATAATAATATTTGCAAAAAACACAAATATTAGCCGACTTCTGGAAGTCGTACAAACGTGAAATGGACACATTTTGTAATAAACAATCAAGATCCATCAAAAATTCTGAAAATTTTTGAACTAAAAGTTCATTTGATGAGATGACATATATAAAAATTATCACACGACTGTTAGACTCTTTAAATAATAACTACGGTAATTTTTGTCCGATTTGATCAAATGATGACTCAATCTCTTCACAAGAGAACAGACTTTAAGAATATTATCACTTATCCTATATTTTTTTTTATTAAAGTTTGCTACTATGAATGGACAAACTTGAAAAAATATGAAAAAAATTCGAATTTTCCAAGTTCTCCTCATCAAAACTCATAGCATATTAAGTCGAATAATAGATATATGTACACCGTTTTAAAGGTCCATCTCTTCCCTTTCCAACAAGATTTAAATCGGGTCAGAAATGTTTAAGTAATCCAGAAATTTGTGCGTGAAGTAAAAAAAAAACAGTTTTTGTCAAATATAACAAGTTTGGAGGGTCCGACAAATATAAAAAAGGTATTTTTGAGTTCTACTCAACTAACTGAATAACGTGGACTATGTAGTTACTCGGGTGTATTTTCACTGTCGCACCGTGTTATTTGTTATGGAAATTACTCAAACTACCTTTTCTTTGTGATAATGTAATATTTATTTGCATAATTTTCAATATTCATTTGTTTATTACTGTCATTTTAATAACGAAATATTGTCTTTTTTTGTTCATTAAATTTAATGTTTTAACGTTTGTAAAACACAATTCAATTATTTTTAATGATTAACCATACAAAACAATGGGAAAAAAACATACAAAACACCCACCACTACACAATTCCCTTACAATTCAAACACAGTAATTTGTAGTGACACCACAACACAATGGTGACACTGTTTTTCATATAACAACAGTTGTATTCATATACTACACTACACATACATAGAAGAAAAAGTTCAGGAGAGCGAGAAGGATAGGGATATAAAATAATAGAATATTAAGTCTCTCTACAATTGCTGAGTGATGAGTGGGCGAATTAAACTACTTAATTGCTTACGTTAAAAGGAAAACAAAAAAAAAAAAATAAAATAAAATCTCACACGGATGGAGAAAGGGGAAAAGAGTTAACCCTCTGTAATAACCAAGGAAACATACAATTGAGTTTTAAAAATGAGAGAGGGAGATTAAAAATTAAGTCACAACATATTTAATGTTGGATTTATTTTTCGATTTCAAAAGGACTATAACCGGACGCCGGCACAAAGAGAACATGATAAAAATGTGAGTGTATTTGTGAGAAGCATGTGTTAACCCAGGGGAAAATTGTTAGTAATATTTCAAGTGTAACCTAATATTTTCAAGTGTAACCCAATAATATGTTTATGTAGTGGAAAATATAGAAAAAATGTACAGCGCCAAATCCCTAAAGACAGCGTATTTAACTTGACAAATATTCTTTCAAAAATGGAGATCATTTCTCATTGCTATTAGTGAATTTCTTTGGAAAATAGTTTATCCTAATGTAATATTTTTTTTGGGTGCATAATTGAAACCTGAAAAAAGCGACATGAACTTTCTTCTTTAGAAGCTGACAAGCAACTGAATGCAATTTTGCGCTCTTTTTAACGAACATTGTTGATGTTCGTGTCCTATGTGTGTAAAAAGCCGAAGATGTTCGACCCCCGGGGGCTATTGGTGCCGACGTCTGACTATAACACACACACATAAAGACATGACTACGATTAAACTTTTATTTCATTATAATGTTTAAACCTTGCCATTATTTGCGAAATATTTTAATTTTTATTTTCGTCAAATACAATTTTGTTACCAACAACTTTGTTTCTATCAAAAAAACCTAGTTATTGAAATCTTTATTTGTAAAAGAAATCGTGTTATAAAAATATATGTAAGCCCTATAAAATGGGCATCATTAGAATATGATATTTAAGTTCAATCATAACCTCATTTTTTTTTTTTTGTAAATCAGTTTTTGAAAATCATTTCGTATAATTATTTAAGATTTAAACAAAACTTCTTACATTTAATAATTATAAATACAAAATTTATATATTTAAAATATTGTTTTCTGCCCAATTAAACTCTAAAAGTTAATTGAAAGCCTTAAGAAACTACTATATTTCTAAGCACTTCTATTCTAACCTCAATTTATAGATTTCTAAAGCTTTATTTTCTTTTTCTATGTGTAATACTGTGTTACTCTCTTTCAAAATCATGTTCTAATCACTTTAAAATATTTAATACATTTTTTCTCCCTCTCTCTCTCTTTCAACTTGTTTGCTCAACATAAATAAATTGCAAGAGACTCTTTTGAATATATTTATTCCCTGAAAAAGGTGTTAATGTTGTTGTCGTTCTCTTTTTTTCTTTACTTTTGCAGTATTTGTTTTGTTATTGTTGTTGTTGCTGTTAACGTTACTGTTTTCAACTAAAATTATTTGAAAGTACATAATTCAGGCATGTGGCATTATTATGTTTATGACAGGCTCTATTTACTATTTACTGTTATTGTACTTTCTCTATCTATCTCTCTCTATCTCTTACACTTTTGCATTTGGCTTCTTTTGAGATCATTGCTTTGATGTTGTTTACATGCATGCATACGTGAGTTTTTAGAGCAGGCAATTGAGTTTTATGAACACATCTACACACACAAGCTCGTTTGCTATTTGCTGGAATGAATGCACACACACATACACACATTACTCTTATACGTACTACATTTGTATTAAGGCATGCATTTATCTAGTCTTGTTACAAAGAAAAAAAGGTGTGCAGAATGATGACGCAGAAAACAAAAACAAAACAAGCATGAGTTAAACACTCTTACATACACGTACACGAATACCAAATATTGTTGGATTGTAAATCTTACTACATATTTGCTTGGAGATTTATGTGTGTGTGTGGCTTAGTCAATCCTATATCCGTTTATTTTCCCTTCTATTATAAAAAGAGCTGCTTATTTGCGCTGCTATAGTGTATGTATGTGAACATATGCTTGTATTTACTTTGTTTCGAAATAGGAAATATTTTTGTTTGTTTCATATTAATTATAATGACAGTAGGGTTTAGGGTGGTCATAAGTTTAGCAGAATTTCTCTTAATAAAATACTTGAGAAAAAAAATTATAAAATATTAAAAAAAAAACTTTTTCTATTTATTAATTTCTATTGAACAGAAAGGTCTTTTTTAGTATAAAAGGACGGATTTAAAATTTTTCAATAAAAACTGTAGCTCTCTGTACCTCTCCAAAACTGTATGCTTTAAAAGCATTTTTTTTTTTTTTTTTGTATAGACTTACAGTTACACATACACGCATACAAGTACGAGCCTATTAATACATGAACACATACAGAGAAAGAGAGGCAATTAAATGTAGGATTTATTTCGTGTTATTTTTTGTTCTTTTTTATTTTCGTTCGTAGAAGTAAGTTCAAGTGGTTTATTTAACACACAGTTCTTGCGTGTATATATATGTGTGAGTCTGTGAGTTCCAACCCAAGAGAATTCAAATAAATGCACTCACACATACATATGTATATATGTATGTACATACGTATGTATGTATTTGTACATAAATGTAGTATGTACTTACATATGTATAGGAATAAATGAGCATATGTAACTGCATACATACATATGTATGTTTGTATGTGTATGCCTTTAAAAAAGGTCTTTTTAATTGTTTGCTTTTTTTTCTTACTGTTTTTCTCTTTAAATTGAGGTTAAATTTTGTCTCTGTAGGAGAAAAAAAAGCAATAAAAAAATACTCATTTCTTGCAGTCAATTTGCAAAAAAAAAAAAAGCGCGCGTGAGAGAGAGATTGATGTTTGAAAAAAAAATATTATTTGAGAATCCCAGTAAAAAAATAAAAAAAAAATCAAACAAACGAAAACTAGTGGTGAAAAACTAGAATTTGTTTGCAATTTAAGAGCCTGACAAAAAGGTTATAAAATCTTAAGCATATTTTAAGGGGTCTCAAAAATATTAAGTTTGCAGTACTTTAAGGCTGGTTTTTATTAAATTTTCAATATTAAAACAATCTTTTAGGTTTTTTTCTGTTCAATTTATTATATTTATGTGTGCACTGGTGGTCTATAGAAATGAATTCGCGGATCCACAATTAGCGGGCGTTACACTCTTATTCAGGCGACATTCAAAATAGTATCGTTACCCTATTTTACGTTTTAAGAGCAATAAACAGTGTTTGGGATTCTTTGCCCCACCAGCCTTACAGTCTAGACCTTTACTCCTTCCTCTACCATTTATTTCTATCGCTTTTTGAAATTATACACCCAAGTATTCAGCAAAAACTTAACGGAAAAATAAAATAAAAATGTTTTCTTTGCATCTGTACAGCTTAGCGGTGTAAGTGGCATCATGGGTAGTATCAACAAAAGTAAAATATACGTAAACAGTTGCCTACTTTTAGGTGCAAAAGTGTTTTAAGAAGAAAGAGAATATGTAACAGAAATAACTTTAAGCTTGCGTATGTATATACATACGTAGACCTTTGCCAGGGTTAAGTATCCTGACATAAGAGAAAATACATATTTTAAGTGAGATTGTGTTTGATAAGCCTTTAAGTAGGCTATAAAAATACAATATGCATACAAGCTAAGCAACAATGAAATTTATACACCGTTAGGCTTTAAGACAAGTTATGCGAAAGCCGACGGCATATTAAGAAAGTTTTTAAAAAGTATTTTCTGAAAGCGTCTAAATTTAGGCTATATTTTTAGTATTAAAATATAATGTTAAAATGCCTTGTTATAGGCAACTGAGATGGGAATTGTGGTGCATATATATTTAGGTGTGGGATACAATTTTACCTGAGAATGTTATGATGTTCTCAGAAAGTCAGGCTGCTATAATGCCATATTTCTACGATGTCCACCACTCGCTATCCCTATGCATAGACACTCGGAAACTATGTTTTGGCTATCAAACTGAACAATTTCGTGCGTGAACCGTCCAAATGGCTCACTTTAGCTACAGTATCTTCCTGGATAGAGAAGAGCGGACCTGCCCGACTACTGACCAAATTTTAAAGTAAGAAGGTCAGAACAGTTAATTTTCTCTATCTTTTGACTACTTACTTATGCCTAGAGTTTCCATAAAGTTTCTTTTTGGCAGCGATGGCATCGCCTATGACGTCGATTAAAAGAAGTAATCTCGACCACTACTCGGAAAGAAAAAATTTCCCTAAAATTCAATTTTCACTAAATTTTTGTGAGCCTAAAAATATGCTTCACTTTTATATTTTGTATATTCCTTAAAATATGTTTTATTTTTTGCCCCTTTTTAAGCCTTCAATTTGGGCAAAAAGAAAATATTATTTAAACCGATTTTAATATTTAAAAATTGACATTATCCTTCGATTTGCTTTATTTCGCTGTGATTTTCTTGTTCATTTCTTTCGCAATTTTTTTCTTGTGTTTGCTACACTTCCTACAAATCCTTGAGACTTAAAACAATGAGAGAGAGTAAAACAAGAAAAGGATAACAACAACAACATATGTTGTAGGTGGTATGTTTCTTGCCTAAAGCTAAACAGATGATGATGGATGATTGCCAGTGACGACGAAGCAACAAAAAAGAAAACGGAAAATGCCTTTGAAATGTAAAAATCTCATTTTTTTTTTTGAAAGTGGCATAAAACAAACAAAAAAGGCCTTGGGTTTATAATTAAAAAAAATAACTCATGAAAATGAAAGCAACAACCAAGACTTTGAGCTAAAGATTTTA
The DNA here is from genome assembly GCA_927399465.1 of Sarcophaga caerulescens. Taxonomy (NCBI): domain Eukaryota; kingdom Metazoa; phylum Arthropoda; class Insecta; order Diptera; family Sarcophagidae; genus Sarcophaga; species Sarcophaga caerulescens. The sequence continues at coordinate 4,454,436 of OV656867.1, read as the reverse complement.
AAAAGTCATTGAAAAAATCCTTTTTAAAGTCTTAAAAAGTATTAAAAACAATTTTTTAAGCTTTTAATAAATTTTCCAAGACATTTTTTTGATTATATTATGATTTTTTAGTTATTTTTTTTAAATTAAAATAGTTTTTCAAACTTTTTTAAAATTATTTTCTTGATTGCTTATGTTTTATAACCTTAAATATTGCTACTCTATGTAAAACTTAAATTTTATTTCCTTGAAATAGGCTTAAAATTTATAGTGTTATTTCAAGTACAATAAATGTATTGATATTTTACACGTTTGTGTATGGGTTTTTATCAGCCCACTATTATCAAACACACCTCGTTTATAATTTCCCTTATGCATTATTAAGTTTATTTATTATGTTTAAATCTTAATTAGTTCCTCTTTTATGTGTTTAACCTCTCTCTCTCTTTTAACTCTCAATATCAATAGCTAATAATTACATTCATATTTATGTTATGTATTTATGCTAACAACAACAATTTTTCATTGAGTCACCCAACCCTCTCTCACTCTCACTCTTTATTTGTTTACCAAACAGCAATTTTGTATACTCTCTGTGGTGAAATAAAATTTCAAAATTTTTATTTTATCATTAGCATTATAGTTATCTTATTGAGACTTCAATGTTAACTACAATATGTTAGTTTTGAAGTACACAATACTCTCTCTTACTCTTGAACTGTTTGTGATAGTGTTGGTAAACACATGAATATATAATTATTGTATTACATTAACTTATTACAACAACAATTATGCTTTTCAATCATCATTAACAGATTTGAGTCATTAGTACACACAATTTCTCTCGCCCTCTCACCTGTCAAAAAAGAGTTTTAATTTTTTTGCAAGTCTCTGTGGTGATATAAATCGGAAGATTTTAATTTCTTTTTTACAATTTTTATTTAACCAAAATGATATTCAATAAATTTATACATTTTTTGTTTACTTTTTCATGTTTCTTTTCTTTTCGTTCATTTAATTAAAAGCCGTTATTTTTTCAATTTAATTCTTCTAATATAACCTCACATTCGTTTAATATACTCTTTAACATGTAATATCGTACATGTTTGTAGTTTTTTCTTGCTTTTACCATCTGTTAGTTGTTATTTTTCTTTCTTTTTCTAACAGCAAAAGTTTTAATGAAATTCTAACATTTCTAAACCACAGAAGGTAAGAAAAACAAAAACAAATTACAACCTGTTTTTAACCCTGAACATAAACACATACATACACACACACACACTAACACAAATATACAACAAATGTGGTTTTCGTTTTAATGGCTGCCATGCACGTAAAACACGACAACGTAGCCTAGCCGATGATGGTTATTATGATGTTAATGACAGTAGTAGTAACAACAACAATAACAACAATGCATAACAAATATGCAAGTTCATCACCATAGAGAACCTTTTTTTTGTATTTGTTTAACCTTTAACACGCAATTGAGAATCCAAAAATGTTAGCAACACCACCAAACTCTTGCAAATGACTACTGAAATGTAAACAACTGTAGACAACAACAAAATATAAAAAATAACTGTAATGTGTACGAGAGAATTAAAAGCAAAGAGAGAGAGAGGGAGAGAGTAAAAGGAAACATATCGCCCATTAACTTCAATAGTAACATATAACACTCAATGATTCAAATTCCTGTTATCCAAATATAACATTATTCTACTCGTTGTAACACATATGGCTCTCCTTAATAATCCTGTTTTCCGATTTAAGCTACTATTGAGGAAAATGAGCGATATATTGAAAGGAAAAAAAAAACCTGAAGTTTGATCGCAATTGCATGCGGTTTGTCTGTTAATAAACATTGTTGTAAAGAAAAAAAAAATTTAAACAAATTTTTTGTTGTTGTTCCCTACCATTAACGAGAAAAAGGTAAAAAAAAACCAATTTTATTGTTGCCTATACAAGGTTATATTTAAAGGTAATGCTTTTTCGTTACATTTGAAAACTGTTCGAGTGTAGTAAACTGAAGGTACCAGTGCATAAGAGAAATAAAAATAGAGAGAGAGAGCGAGAGGGAGAGGAATTGTATTAAAAAATGGTAAAAATGCAAAGGTCTCTGTGAAACTAAACAGAGTTTCTTCAACTTCTAAGCTTAGGTAATACAGTGCATATGGGGGTATTTGAGTAAAAAAGAATTAAAGGCAGAGAGAATTTTATTATTGTAACGGGAATTTCATTAAAAATAGGCAAAAATGCAGAAAAATAAGCAGAGTTTCTTTAACTTTCTAGGCTTCATAGGCTTAAATTCATATTGTTTTTCCAGAAATATTTTATCATAGTATCGATTAACGATTATAACGACTTATATCCCCTACAAATTTTTTATTTTAAACTGTGACTACCATTTTTTATGGCTTTGTCTGACACCGTTTGAGAAATTATGATGTTAAAGCAAGAACAAAATATATAATTGAATATTACGGTCGACTGGAAGCATGCAAACAGTAGTAATAGGATATCAAGATCCGAATTGTGCCAGATACCAACGACTTCTGAGTCTTGGTAGGAACTATTTTACTTTGCTCGGACGCAATACAGAATGCAAAAAAAAAAGAAAAACGCAGTACAACATGGTCCATCATTCCATCATCATAAAGAAAAATTCTTGCTTTTATTTTATTTCTCTTGACCCACTGTTACCCCCCTAATAGTATTCTTTTTAACCACAAACATTTCATAACGATTTCGAAATGGATTTTTTGTTTAATTGCCAAGGCAGCCAGCTATCAGGCAGAAGGCAATGGGATTTTCTGTGATTAAAAGCCTTGAGGGAAAATGTACAAAAAAAAGACTATCGTTTGCAATTTAAGTACTTTTTTTAAATTAAAATTAATAAAAAAGAGAAATAAAAAGGGTAAGGAGGGGGGGTATTAGCAATAAAAAATATACAAGCACTTACCAATATTAACAATGCCATGATTGGTTAATTCCCAACATGATTGTAAGCGTAATATACTTAAACTATGACTCTGTTTAGGGGAAAAATAACCCAAAGCAGCATCTGTAACATGATAAGCCTGCAAAAGAGATGCACAGAAAAAAAAAAAATAATAAATATTTCAATATGAAATAAGAAAAGGAAAGAGAGAGAGAAACTTACTTGTAATGAAAATTCATATAAAGATGGCAATAATTGTGCCACTGCACCCACAGCCTCATCAGCAATATTTATACAGTCGGCCAGAGATAATGAAACAATGCGTGGCGTTAAACAGGCCCATAGGCCAGCCTCGGTAACCTCATTACAGCCAGCCAGTTCTAATTCAAAAAGACTCTAAAATTAAACACAAAAAACAAAAGAGCATGAGAAAACGAAACATAAAAAAACATGAGAAAATTAATTCAAATCAAAAGACAATGTCTCTGCTCAGTTCTCAGTTCAACGAATAAGTCAACGAGAAAAAGAGGAGCACTGAAAAGTTTAATTGCATCCCGTTGTAGCCAAAGAAAGGAAGAACAAAAGAAAGTAGAAAACAAAAAACAAGAAGCTCAACAGCATAATTAAAGACTTTCAGGTTTATCACATAATAAATGTGAGAGAAGGGAGGTAGGGGGTTAGCTTCTCCAGTTCTGCAGAATTAAACAAAGACTGATTGCTGGTTGCCTTTGAACATTTTTAATTATAACCGCACTCGTTCACCGATTCGTACGTCATTATTAAGACTTCATAAAATCACACACATACATATGTAAACGAAACAAAGGCATTTGGAAAGTATGTGCCCTTTTTGCTGAATTTTCTTTGATTTTTAAAGCATCTTTTTACCAGGAAGTTAAAAGAAAAATGGAGTTTTAAATCTTCAAATCCATGGCTTCACGGCAGCTTACCTATCCCCCTAGATAACTAACGGTGTCATAAATTTTTTAAGTTTTGTTTACCCTTCTTTTTTCAAATACATATGTATTTAAAATTTATAGAAATAGAAAATTTTTTCTTTTTAGTTTGGTGCCGCGTCGCCATGATTAATATTTTTCGAAAAACAATTTTTCATAAATTTTCTTCTAAATTATGAAAAATGTTTACGGCTTTTCATATACAAAGTCACTTTGTATAATTTTTGATAATTTATTTCTTAAAGAAAAAACTCATAAATTTTAATTTTTAAAAATACAGTGAGTGTGAGTAACCTTGAGTTTAAAAAAAGACACACTAAAATTATGTTTTTTTTTGGTTTTTTTGTTAAAAATAGCATTTTATGACCATACGAACAGGTAAAAAATTAAAAAATAATGCGTTTTAATTGTTAAAAAAAAAACACAAAAGAAAATAATTTAAAAAAGAAAAAAATTAATAAAAAATTAAAAATAATTCTCAGCAATTTTAATCGCCTTAAAGTCTGCTCTAAACGCCATTAAAACTAGTAAAATTTTATAATAAATATATTTCCCATAAAAAATAAAAGAGAGAGAGAGACAAAGACAGAGAAAGACGATGGAAGTTCTCCATTTTATTTTCTGTACATGACCATGCGTTTTATTTATTGTTTTAATATGCAGATTATATTGTTGCATACATTAAGGGATTAAATAATAACAGTCAGCACGTGTATGACATTTTCATAACATAGGGTTGCCATGTGGCAAACAAATTAAAAATTTCCTTAAGTGGAGTTTTAAGTGAATAACTGATGAGGAGTGATTGAAGTCGCTGTAGTCTAGTAAGTAGTGTGTTGACTTATTAAACACGAACCCGTGATTCAAACCCCCTACTTAGACATCTCGAACAAAAAGAAATATATAAAAACTAATATTTCTTTTGGAGACTTCCTCTCAGAAGAAATTCGGAATTTGTTACCATCCTCGTACGACATAAGATAATTGTTTTAAATTTTCTCTCCATTTAAGTTTTTTGTTTTTATTTTCCAAAAAACCTGGCTTTGTTCTATTCTTGTACTGGTTTTTAAGCCGGTGAATAAGAACGCTTTACTTAGTATAGGATCAAAGGTCAAAAAGGCAAAATTTCTCAAGTCAATCAGTTAATACTCTGCACGTTTTTTTCGATTTTCCCTTACACTCTCTCTGTGTCTGTCTCTCTATTTCTTTTCTTCCTACGTGTGGTAATTTAATTTGATATTTTCATTCTTGGAAATGATTTCTAAAATGATACTTTTGTTGTTGTTATTTTTGTTGTTTTGTTATCGATTATTTTATCTTGAAGCGTTTCTTCTGCTTATTTTTCTTTGTTTTCTTTTTTTGCTGCGTCAAATTTGATTTGTTAGAGTAGACATGGAATATGATTTTTTTTCTTTTTCCCTTTTTTGCTGTTTTTGGTTCTGTTTCTGTTTTTCTTTCTGTTACTTTAGAATATTAAATAGAATTATTATTTAAGACATCATTTATATGGTAATTTGGGTTCTATTTCTAAACAAAATTTCCCTTGAAAAATTCACCCATATTTTCTATGAAACAGGGCAACGTGTCGTTGCAAAGTGTTGAGAGGGAGTTTATGTATTTAAAAATCATTTAAATTTACATGTCAGCTTAACATTGAAGAAATAAAATTTAAAATATTGCTTCTAACCGTTAAACATGTAATGTAGGGTGTGTACATTACTGTTACCCACTGTTATTAAGAGAATTCTGATTACTTTTAAAATTCCTTCTGTCACGAAAATATTTTTGGAATTTGAAAACGAATGTTTTTTTTTTTTAATTCCTGTTAAAAAATCTAATAATTGTTCTAATTATACAGTGCGTGTCATAAATAAATTTACATTGGAAAAGAGGTTATAAAACTTGAATGTTTTTTAAACACGTTTAGTCGAAAACAATTAAAAAATTGTAATAAACAATAGGCATATCGATAAACATCTCTGAGCAACGAACCATGAATTTAGTGAAGGCTTTGCCTTAAAAATATACTTCCTTCCAATAGAATATCAAGAGCAAATTAAACTCTGCCCAAAGTATTTATTCAAAATTAAATACTTGCCTTAAGCTCTACTATTTTCCATATGAAAAATCCTGAAACTGCAGGTATTAAAAGTAAACTTCAAATTAAGCACGCCCTAAAATTATGTTTTTAAAGATCAAATACCCCCCTAAAATTATACTTTTTACTTACTCATATGAAGAGTTTTAAAATACTTTACATATGGTTAAATAACACCCCAAAAATAAATTGCAGTATCCCTAAAAGCATACTTCAAAATTAAATGCCATCCTAAAACTATACTTTAAAAAAAAAAATTCATGAGTTTTTGCAATTTAATTTTCTCTTTTTCCCTCTTTTTTCAATTCAATGCGTGAAATGCAAATGAATTCATTTGGAAAATAAGAACGTCAAGAGAAAAGTGAAGGAAAAGAAAGAAAATTTCGTTTCAAATCAAATCAGAATTTAGTCAAGTAGACATAAAATGGAATTGGATCACAGGAAAGCAAAAAATAAAAATGTTTGTAACTGAGGATTGTCTTGACAGCTGTTGGTAGCTTTTCCTTTCTCTCTATTTCACGGAGTTGGATTTTGATTAAACCAGCTAATAAAGCCCTATAGGATGCCATAAGAAAGCGCACTGAATCATATATACCGGCAGACTGTAATATCACATGAAGTCCATAGCGGAATTAACTAACAAATTCTGATTGAGCAGGCTTTATACACCGCATCAGGGATTCGCATTTAAAGAATGATTCTCTTAGAGTGATTTAAATCCCAAATATACCACACAGTATACAGGGTAACCGCCCTTGTTTTCATGTGACCTAACCATTGGAAAATTCTGAAGTTTCTTAGCCTATATTTAGGCGGAAATACTACAACTTTTAAAGTCTTCTTTTAGGAAAAACAAATATTATTAAAGACTTCGAGTCGAATGAAATTTCTGAAGTAAAATAAAAAGCAATTCGTTTAGAACGTGTGACAGAAAACCAAACAATGAGTCATCCATGCTAATGCATTGGATATTTAATTCGTTTTCCCAACACAAATTCTATATTTTATTGCCTATTTTCAGGTGCATATGGTAAATAAACCACTGGCTTTGAAATTAAAAATTTATGCAAATAATGGAGCAAAAAGAGTCATACAGAACAAGTAAAACTCATTGTATTTCGTGTTCAATCATCCAAAGTCATCACGATTTGTTAGGAAATTTATCGACCCATACCCAGCAGCAGCGCAGTCCATTAAAGTTATAGCACAGTAGAGGCCAAAAGTAAATGGAAGGCTAGAGTAAAAGCTTTTTTTTTTTAGAAATTCATTTACAAAGGCTTTCAAGAGCATTTTTAAGTTTGTTGTTTTACTTGATTTATGCGATATTTTTGTAACGCAGCCTATTTCACTTGCCTGCCTGTTTATAAGGGAAACACAAACAAAATTGAGTGTTTTTGTTTGTGTTTTCCATGCAAACAGGCAGGCAAGTGAAATAGCCTGTGTTACAAAAACATCACATTAATGTTTACAAGTCAAGTGTATGTTTACTTTTGGATGTGTAGTGTATTAAAACTAAACGATGTGCTAAAAGTGTGTCATAATTTATGAAATTTATTTATTTTCCTCTGCAAAAAATACACAAAAATAAAACCGAGAAAAACATGAATTCTGGTCATTCTATGCTAAAATTATATATACAGCAGCCAAGCAGTGGTCGAAACGAAAACAAAAAAAATAAGTAAAAGAAAAACAAAACATTTAAAAAACTAGAGTGAGTGGGTGAATGCTTAGTTGGTTGATTGTATGACAGGGGGAATGTGCTCACCACAAGTGTCATAAATGTGCCTTGTGCTGGCTGTTGATGTGTGAAAGTGTACAAAAACAATGTGAGTCTATAAAATAAATTCCTTTCAAATCTGTCATTTTTCTTGTTGTCTTAATTAAACGTATTTTACCTCCCCCGCCCCGCTTGGTCCCATCAAGTCTCTGGCCTAAGACAAAAGAAAAAAGTAACATTTTTTAATTCAATTTAATTGAGTGGAAAATGAAAATGAGCATTAGAAAATCACACAAACAATATAATAAAATCATATTGTATCGTATCAAATATATTATATTTGAATTAAATAATCATCAAATCATCATAAAAATTCTCTTTTCCGCATGTGCTTTTCACTTTATTGCAGGTAAATAATATAGGAAAGCCATATAGGCGCCTCCATAAAAACGGGTTTGAAAAAACTCAAATCAATTGTGTTGTTCTTAAACGTTTAACGCTCAGTTTTCCTTTTTTTTTTTTTCTACGGAACTTCGAGACTTTCCAAACTATATATTACCGCTCAGATTCTTGCTATGGAAGCACCCATACTTGATTGCTATGATAGGGCACAACTAACTACCTAAAGCATAATATAGATTTCATTTTTGTCCCTAGTGAATAATAATGCTTGCTAGATATTAGGTAAAGCAAGGTGGGTGAGTCATCCGCCTGGAAGGGTAATGTTGTACAGGAAATCAGCTCAATTCTTCAGTTTGGAATGTTCAGTCATAGATCATAGGAAATGATCAGGCCTTGATCCAGAACGGTCCCTTTCCGAAAAGAGTGTGTAGCCTTCATAATTCTCACTTCATTCTAACTACTCAATCATGTTGAAGAACATTTCTCAAAATGAGCAGAGTTTGCTGGCTTCATCAAGCCGTTAGCCTATGCTTGTCGAGTCAAGATGCCGCATTATCCATCTAACAGAGTCTCGAGCACCAGCTCCAGTGATTGTACCAAAGCATGCCAGTCTCTGTGTCTTATCCAATTCCGTCTGTGCTTTTGCAGCCCATATGGGTTTTGACCTCCTATTTCTACCTACATATAAAGGGTGATTTTTTAGCTATTATCTTTTTGGCAACACTGGTTTAAACAGCTCACGCACGTTTCATGTTTTGTTTCACTGTCAAACATCTTTAGTTTGGTCTATAATTTAACCATGAATCGTCTTACAAACGAACAACGCTTGCATATCATTGAATTTTATTATCAAAATGGGCTCTTGGAAAGTTGGCCACTTCTTTATCGAAAAATTGTGTTCAGCGACGAAGCTCATTTTTGGCTCAATGGATACGTAAATAAGCAGAATTGTCGATTTTGGAGTGAAGATCAGCCAGAAGCATTGCAAAAGCTACCAATGCATCCAGAAAAAGTCACAGTTTGGTGCGGTTTATGGGCTGGTGGCATCATTGGACCATGCTTCTTCAAAGATGCTGCGAATCGTAACGCCTTTAGACTATTTTTTGTGGGGCTATGTTAAAGCTCATGTCTATACAGACAAGCCCGCTTCAATTGACGCATTGGAAAACAACATTGAAACATTTATTCGTGAGATACCGGCCGAAATGTTGGAAAGAGTATGCCAAAATTGCACTAAGCGGATGGACCATTTGAGGCGCAGTCGCGGTCAACATTTGCACGAAAAAATCTTCAAACATTAAATTATATGGACCGTACTATCGATTCAAATAAAGATTTCATGCATTTTTCTGAATTTTATGTTTTTTTTTTTTGAAAATTTTTTCTATAGCTCTTAAAAAATCACCCTATATAAGAAATCTATTTTTTGTTTTAATTTTATGTTGCTTACTATTTAAGTGCTTCCTATTTAAAATATTTAAAGCCTATTTTAGGATGGTAAATAAAAACAAACATCATTTTTGAAAGACGTATTCTTTGAGATTTTCTTAACCAAACATTTCCTCACTCATTATAATAGCAACCATTGAAAGATACAGAGAAGCAGCCAGCAGCAGTGCAATTCATTAAATATTCCATTTTGCTAGAATCAGAACTTTCAAGTCTCACACAGGCACGTATGCTCGCTCAACTGTTTCAATAAAATTAAATCGAAAGTGTGGCAAGAAGACACGAAAATATGAATATTTTAATAAAATGCAGTATTACGTCTTGCATGACTGACTGCCTGCCTGCCTACAACGACTTAATGTTCGTTTCTCGCAGAGTGGTTAAAACTCCTTGACCCCAATAATTAGGCAACGATTTCTTCATTTCGTTCAAGCTTTTTCTATTTCCTTATAACTGGGACTGCAACTGTTTTAAATACACACAGTTAGTCAGTCAGTCAGTTGCTTTATTTCACACACAATTATTCTGGTTTTTTCTGTTTTTTTTTTTCTTCTTCTTTGCATACGAAACGCCAACATGAAATATTTAAAAGTTCCTGGTATAGCAGCCGAATAGTGTGACACACACAACACACTTTCATTGCATACATTTAGGAGGTAAGGAAAAACGACATGAATCGTAATGTGGAGCAGCATGTCATTTAAAGACCTTAAAAAATGTGTGTGCCAAGCCATAGAATTTATATTTCTACCATAGAAAATAAAGACAGCCATTAGGAAAAACCGCAACGCATTCGTTAAAAAAGAATTGTTTGTTTTAGGGTTTCCAAACCGTTACAAAAAAAAAAAAATTGAAATGTGAACTGAAATCCTAAAATGATTTGAAAACACAATTCAGCGAAACAAAAATATTCCAAAACACCAGAGTCACAATGATATCCTAACGGTTTTGCTTCTTGGTTTCAAAAGTAACACTTCTTTGTTCAGAAAAGGAATAGCTCTAATCCTAATACGTAGATTCTGTGGTGAAGAGAATGAGTCATCAGAACGCATACTTGGCACCTTGCGCCTTTAATGAATGAATCTCAGAAAGAAATGCCTGGATGCTTATCAAGTACTAAACAGACATTAGTTATCCTTACTGTTACCAAACAATATCCGGTAGTTTGTCAGGACAACAGGATTGGGGGAGACGTATTATAGGGGTTCCCAATGACTAGCACCTCTACACAGCCAACAATAACAATCATAAGCTGTCTAACCTAACATAAACTGTGGTTAAAAACATTATTTGAACCCCTAAAAATAGGCTTCATTTTTATTTTGATTTAAAACCTATTTAGATTGCTTTAACTGCATTCATATTATCTGGTAAATGTTATTATTCTTGAGAACTTCTAATAATAGATTAAAAGCATTAAAGTTCCTTCTAGACACCTAAAAGTAGGCACTAATTTTTTCCTTGAGGGATATAATTCCCAACCACAAATGTTGCATGCAATTTGAGCTGTTACTGTCAAGAACAAACTTTTAAACGTGGTCATCCTTTTTACCACTAAAGGATATCCTTTTGTCATACATTCCTACTCTTGTAGAAAAAATAAACGCTAGCCTAAAACTAGGCAATCATTTAAGATGCACAAATCTTTTAAATCTCTCACTCTATCTCTCATATGGCAAATTAATATTTCCATTTTTGTTGTTGTTGGAAATTTATCATTGTAACAATGACATTTAAATGTCATCAACAAAAAACGCAATCAAACAATTTGTCGAAATAATTGCATACTTAGAGGCAGAGGCAGGCAGTTACATTGACAAGCGTGTTCTTACTCACTAACAATCAAACAAACAAACCCAACTGACGATTGAGTATGAATATTTACTTGTTAAACCTCTGGCTTTCTCTCTCTTCCCCTATCTGTTTCTGTGTGTTTCTATCGTTTGTAATGGAGCCATAATAATAAAAGGGGCCACAAAGCCTTTCATTTGAAAGACAAATATGACAGTAAAACAACACACACACAAAAATTGATAACGAGGCCCATTTTAGAAGGAAATGATAGTATTTTATAGGTGCTGAGGGGAGGAAAATTGAAAACGCAAAGAGAGATTCTCTATCACTGTCATATTATACAATAAGAAGGCATCATGCAATGCAATTGTTTTTCAAATCAGCTTTTCGAAATTGATGAGTGTTTGTAAAACTATTTTTACGAGAAAAAGGGCCCTCTACTGTTTAGGGGTTCCATGAGAAGGGAAGTCATCGATTTACGTTATTGTAGGTGAATTTGCATTTCAATTGTTGTTAAACTTTATTTCTCTTTCAATCTCGATGACATTAAAAAAATTAAGCCTGCTTTTAGGCCGAAACTTTCTTTTTAGAAACTTATTGAATATGTTGCATATTTTAATGCGGTTTTTCTCTGTTAAAATCACAAAATATTACAAGGCCATAAATTTATATTATATTGCTGCATATTGTGTAGTATTATATATTTTTATAGCATACTTTTAGTGAGAGGCTTTGCATAAAAACAAAATCCATTAAATACTTATAGCATATTTTAAGGCATGCGTTGTTTTCACAAGCAAATCAATGTCAAACTTATGTTTTTAAAGCACAATATACTGCCATAAGATGTTTTTTTACAAAAAATAAAAATAAAAAGGAAAACTTGACATTTTTTATAAGAAAAAATATTTTTAAAGCACACTTAAAGGCTGTATAAAATCTAGAAGTAAAAAAAGTAAATATAAACCTTAAATACAAGGTGTTTCCATATAAAATGAAAATAATAATGCACAAACATAAAGCCAAATCGACTTTGTGATGACTTCCATTGTGAAAGAAGTCAGAAGAAACGGCATTTAACAATAATGATGCAAAAAAGAGCACACGCATGAAAAGCACTGTACTTGCAATCCGATATTATTACAAAAGACCCCAGGAATAGTCCCCTATATAGACTACTGTGGTATAACCCTCTCCCTATGCATATAAGGTTAGATATATTCAAACTAAGCCTTGGGTTTTCTGTAATGCAGTACATGACTGCCGTATATACCCATCGCTTAAGTGTTAAGGCCTATTAATAGACAAAAAAAAAAAGGGAAGTCTACTCAAACTGTTCGATTTATTATTTTTAAGTAAGATATATGCTGGGCTCAAACATATGTATATCTGCAAAATCCTGTAGTAGTCTCGGCCACACAAACTCGCCCGAGAAACTCATTATAGCGTCTGAATGCCGAAGAGTTACTCAACCACTTGAAATTCCTTGCGCTCACACATTAACCTTAACAAATAAAATTTTTCTTTTAACACACCCTGCCTAAATGCTGTAAAATAAAACAGAAACTTGGCAACAAAGAAAAAAATGGAGAAAGAAACTTTATAAATCGAAAGTAAACTTTTAGGCGTTTAATGAAAATATCGATGAAATTTAAGAAACTTTTTCTATAATATAACCAGCAAAAGTTTGTTTTCTGTTTAGATTTTATAGGCTTAATTAGCTGTTAATTACCGAAAGTTATTACAAAGTCAATAAAAAACATGTTCATTAAGAAAAGCACAAAAAAGTAAAGTATACTTTAAGGGGTTACACTTAAACATATACGGGTATTGCTTGAGTAAAAAAAAATATAAGAAACAATGTTAAAGAAAACGAATAAAAATATAAAAAGAAATTTTAATTTTGTATACCCCTTAAATAAGATTAAAATTGATTATTTTTATAACATTTTTGGGTTTTATAACAAAATTTTTTGCATATATTTAGGTGCAAATAAAATCATTTGTAGGAGAATAAGTGCCGATTGAAGGAAATAAAAAAAACATTTTCAATTATTAAAATTGAAAGCATGTCTAAATGTTCAGAGAAGAGTTAAGTTTGTCCGATAGTGTCTGTGGACACGTCCTTGACTCTCTAATAGTATTTATTCTGGAAGCTTTGTTACCGTCGATTCAGACCGTTATGACCACATAACATACATTCGAAAATCATCTCAAAAGGAACGACTGCTGCTATCAATCTAGAGGCATTGTATATATTACATGCATAATAGCAAATCCAAGTTTTGTGGTGGGTAAGTAAGTAGATTGAAGTGGAGGACACTCTATGGCTGTTTTGCAAGCATTATAATGAAATAAAAATTTCGTTACTCTTTTGGAGAATAAAATTTTTTTAAATTTGAAAAAAAAACTGCATTTAAGTGTTATCATTTCAATTACATTAAAAAAAAAAAATCGTCAAAGTTTCTCTAACAGCTTTCTGTTCATAATTGTTTGGTAGCATACTTTAAGGCTGTTAAAAAAGTTTCTTTAACCAACAACTGGGACAAGGGTATACACAGCTATTAAATAAAAAGTTTTACTTTTAGCCTTCTATTATTTTTATTTAAAAAGTTTACAGTGCAGTAGTATACTTTAAGGCTATATTAAATTGATTTGAAATATCAATTTAAAAGATATATTTATAGTATACTTTCAGGCAAAATTATAGCAAAAAAAAAAATGTATTAAAGTGACAATGTTTGAAAAGAAAAAAACTTTTAAAATCAATATTAAATAAACAAAAACAACATTCTTAATAGCTGCTATTAAACTAGCAGCATACTTTTAGGCTGTTAAAGTCTTTTTCTTCTTCCTGTTTACCAATAACTTTTATACAGAAAGCGGCAATTTAATGTCACTTAATATTTGAGGATATATTTTGAATATTTTCTACTACATTTCTTGTTTTCTATTAACAAAAGTTGTCAAATTTTTTAAATGAAGCCTACTTTTAGGCTGTTAAAAAATGTTTTTCTAATTAGTTACAGTCGTCGTAGTCTAGTAGGTAGTGTGTTGGCTTATTAGACGCAAGGCCGTTGAGCAAACCCTAGCTCAGACATCTCGACCAAAACAAGAAAAAAATATTTCTTTCGGAGACTTCCTCTCAGTAGTCTTCTGGCAAAATCTCTGAGATTAAAAAAACAAAATTACCATGAATAGTTTCTCAAAAACCTGTCGTTGGGGGTCGCCGTTAAACTGTATGTCCCGCTCCTCGGGTATAGAATTAACACAAACCACATGGGTGGGATGAAAAGCTGAGTTGTAATCCTGGCAAAAGGTTTATAGTGTCCATTTAAGTAAGCTAAATAGACAGAGAGGTAAAGGCTATTCAAGGCCAATATATTTTTCCGATGTACCGTAAGTGATACTAAATTTGTATTCAAAAAGCAAAGCATGCTTTTAGGCTTTTTGTTCAAAAATAATGCTGGTTTTGTTTATTTTTCGACAAATTAAAAACATACTTTAGGGGGCTTATAAAAAATAAAAAAAAATAAAATAAAAAAACAGAAAACATTTTTCCAAAGTACTTTAAACTTTTGTTCGAATGCCTTAATACCCCATTGTTAACCTTGTTGTATGAAAGATTGGCTACAAAACAAATTTTTATTGCATACTTTTAAGAGCTTAAAATTTTAAAATCATGTGTTGTTACTACGATTTTAAATGTAATTAACAACAAAATGTTAATAAAAAAAATTGCAAACAGAAGAAATTGCAACATTTCAAGTAAAAAGCTCTCTAAGGTATACTTTGTTTGTGTGTTGCAAGTTAAATACAGAGAGCCCCAACAGCCATTAGACAAATTAATACCATGAAACGAACTGATGGTTTGCCATTGCAATTGAAAAATTTAATTATTTAATAATAATTTAAAGTTTAATAAAGTATTCGAAGAGAATGTTCCACACTTTTAAATAAAAAGCTTAATATTGTATTTTTCAAATAATATTGCCTACTTTTAGATGTGGTTTTCATGCTGAAACGCATGATGAAGCGAGAAAGATGGGAACCATTGATTTCCTTATTTTGATTTAAAAAAGTACACATTTTGTACATTTTTTACAATTTGAAAATTTCTCTTTTTGAATCATTTCAAATTGATCATAATGCTTTAATAGAATTTCAAAAAAAAAAATATTAAAAATTAATATTCTCGTCGTATATTTATTTAATATTCCTTTTATGCTATATGGTGATGGCCTACTTTTAGGCTTCAAATATAATGAAATTAAATAAAACTAAATTGATTCATTTAAATCAACATATGCACACACACATTAAACCAATAAACCAATCAATATTATCATTTATAAGCATACAAACAACAACTGACGTTATTATTAATGGCACCAGCAGAAAAAACTATACAAATTCAATTGCATGACATACTTTTAGGCACGTTTGGTTTTTATGGCAATATTTGTATGACAAGCCAAGCAAAAAACTTTAATAAAATTAAAATTTTAAATTTATTTTTGTATTGAAAATTCATAAATTTAATTGGCATTGTGTGTCTGCGTTAACTTTTCATTTAAATTGCTAAAACTTTAACAACACACTTCTCTCTCACTATATGAATAATTTTGTGGCATAATTTAAGGCACAAAAGAAAAACTTTCAAGTAAAAATTCATTCATTAATTATAAAAACATTTTAGTTTCCATTTTTTTTTTTGAGTTTCCCAGCCATTATAATGAAAAAGTTTTGTATACTTTTAGGCACGAAGATTTAACGAAAACAACAGCAGAATACAATGGAAGCTTTGGACAATTTTAACTTTGGACAACATTTTTGGTTGTCCAGATTTCAGACGATACTGCATGGATGGATGGTCCATATTAAAGCTATCATCAGAAGCTGGTGGGTGTAGGCGGAATATGGCGGAAAAAAAGTATGAACAATGAAAGTTCGGCGGACGGCAGTGATTCAGTATTTAAAATGAGAATTGATTGGGGCTCTTAAGTTTGCGAAAAATGTGAAAAAGAGTTCGAGCTTTTGCACTCTCTAAACGTCAAAATTTTAAATTTTTTTTCTTCACTCACCTGCAAATGATCTAGAAGTGCCTCTAGACCCCGATCCGATATCGATGAGCATCTTAAGGACAACGAATGTATGTGTTTTGATGCCAAAGTAAACGAATGCACCACATCGTAGGCATCATCATCGTTAGCACCGACCAACGCCAAAGCATGAAAACCACGACGTATGAGCGTATTAAACAATTTCACACGATCTGAAGCGGACATTTGCCTCAGTTCACGACACTGCAGCGTTGGCAGTAGACCCGACCAGTAGCGAGGACTGCGATACAAAACATCCCGCCATTTCGTACACACTTGGGCCAAAACACGTCGCTCATAGGAGGAAAAGTACAGGAAGAATTTGTTTAGGAAACGATCATCCATCATGAGCATCTCTATGCTAGTTATGGGAGGTGGTAGCTTGGGTAAGATCAGCGATGATTGTGTAACAGCCTGGGCAAGTTGTGTATTACCCACACTGCCTGCACTTGCAGCTGCCGCATATGGATGATGCATATGGGGATTGGGCAACTGTTTGCGCATTTGTAAAGGTGTGGCCGATTGCGATTTTTGAGCGGCTGCCAAACCCATGGTGGTGAATTGCGGTGCACCCGGTATGGTTATATTCATTTGCTTGGCAATTGAGGTGACCGAGGGGGCGGGTGGTGCACCCATTGGTAGTATACCGGCGGGTGGTGTAGGTGAGGCGGATGCAGAGGCGGAAACGGGTTGCATGAGATTCGAGTTAATCAGCGTTGAATTGGCGATTTGTGAACTTAAGTACTGATGATGCTGTTGCTGCTGCTGCTGTTGGGACTTTTGCAGCATTTGATAGCTGGTAACTGAGTGTGACGTAAGCTGTTGCTGTTGCTGCTGCTGCTGGGCTTGCTGTTGCTGTTGCATATTTGTATTGCTAAGGGTGCCTGCGCGTGAAGGTTTATCGGGTGTGGTGGTGGCTGTTAAATTTGTTGTACTGCTTTGGGTTTGCAAAAGATTCGAGTTTGCGTTTGTATTGGAGTTTGCGTTTGAATTGGAGTTGGAGTTATTGGATGAATTGCCACCGCACAGAGCATTTGTTACACGCTCCATTACAGACGTTTTACCCGTTGATGATGAGGAGGAGGACGACGAGGAGTTTGTCGTAGACGAGGACGTTGAGTTTGTTGAGCTGGTGGTGGACGAGGATGTTGAAGATGAGCCCCCACCACCACCACCACCACCTCCTGTAGACGAATTGTTGCTATTATTTTGGTTACTGTTGTTGCTATTGTTACTATTGCTACTGCCATGATGATGTTTCGAACGCAAGCCGAGGCCGTTAATACGCTTGGATAGTTCAGCGGAGGCACGTTCGACCACGCCTTGCGCCGATATCGAGGACATGGTATGCTGGAATAAATTCACTTTGTCGCTGTATTATTAACAACGGCGACAGGATGGTGGTGGTTTGTTTTAACGACGTACTACTAATGATGGTGATGGTTGAGTAAAACTTGAAGTTTCACACGAGCCGCCTTTAATTACTCACTCACATGAGAGCTTAGAGTTTAACTTGCTTAACTCTCTGCGGAAAAAACTTTCAAGCCTTTAAGCGGTTTTCACTTTTAAGCTTTTTAAGCTGTTTGAGCAGCTTTTATTCGTAAGTAGTTTTCTTGGTGTTTAGGTGTTGTCTCTTCTCCTCCCTCTGTCTCTCTCTCTTAATTTTATTCACTTTTTCTCTTCTTAAACTCTCGGTAGCTGTTCTATCAAAGCAAATTTTTAAATTTCTTTCAAGCTTTGTTTCTCCTCCTTTTTCCCTTCTTCCGCTATTTCTACAACAAATTTTTTCTTGTTTTTAACTTAAAAGAAACAAAAATTGAAGAAAAAAAAGTTAAAAAAAACGTTACAAACTTTTATTGTGTTTAAATGAAAAACAATCAGAAGCCGAAAGAAATCCATAAATTCCTTGAATAAAATTGAAGAAGTCCAATTTCTCTTGCCCACATTAATTTCGAGTGGAAATAAGTCCTCAGATGTTTTTTAAAAAAACATTATCAAAAGTACAAGAAAAAAGTACCAGAAGTACTTTTTAAAATGTACAAAACAGCACCAGAAGTACCTTTAATACTCTACAACGGTTACTTCAGCACTAAAAAAAACAAAAAATAAGTTCTAGAAAAAAGTACCAAAGTACTTTTTGAATTGTAGTAAATTATCAATTACTTTCCGAATAAAAAAGTATAAAAAACATTTTTTTTGATTTAAAATTCCTCTTTTTTATAAAAATTGCATTTCTTTGAATCCCTTTTTCTCATAAAGTTTAGAGGAGTCTATAAACGATGCATTTAAAAGGATTCCTTATGTGTAGTTAAGTTTATAACCCCTTACGATATATTCCAACTTCTTTCTTTATGGAAAAGAAAAGAAAGTTAAAAAAGATTGCTTTAGCTGCTGCCGCTGGTTACTTTATGTACAAAAGTATGAACGCGAGCACAATGCTCAGGCAGGATATGAAAGAATGGCAAAAATTCTCTGGTGTTCTATACTCCAGCAAAGCAAGCCCCGCAAGAAGCCCTGACCTACAAAGAGGAAAAACATGTTTTGTTGTTTAATGAGGAAATGAAAACAACAACAACAATAAAAGCAAATAAAATTGAATATGTATTGTATTGTGTGTGTGTGTGTGTGAATATGTGTGCGCCTAACAATGGCCCAAATACGAGCATTATAGTATACAGGACCAGCACAAACACACGACACAAAACAGAACATGTTTAACAACAAAAAAAAAGGAGGAAAGAGATAAACTTGAAAAGAGCGTGGAGAGTTAGCAGAAGAAGAATAAACGGATGCATGATAAAAATAACTCTCTCACACACACATACACGATTAATCAAATAAATTAAATTTCATAGAATGCGAATACATATACGAATAACGGTTAGGACAAGGTTTTGCTTCTTTTTCTTCTTCTTAGTTAATGTACTTCACGTAATAAATTATTTCTAACATCATAACATAACATAAGTATGTAGATATGTTCAATTCAAGGTCATTTAGAAATTTTTTTTTCTTTTTTAAAGGCAAATTAAATGTTTTTTTAATATTACACTGTTAGGTTAGGTTAGGTCGGAGTGGTAGCTCTGATGTCACAAAGCTCACTTGAGCACGCATAGCGGCCCGTTGTGATGCCACGGGTGAACGCAGTCCCTGTACTGACCAAGTTCCTCCACAATCAGGGAAAAGGAAGAAGTTGGTCAGCGCAAGGGCTGCACAACGGAAGCACGACTACCCCGCACTGGAAAACCAGCCAGAAAGTTTGATGAACGAAGCTATATCCTTGATATCAATGGATGATAGCTCCGTTAAGCTAACAAGGAATGGGGAGCCAAATAACCTATATCTACACCTAGCAAGAGACGGGCACTGACAAAGAAAGTGAATAACAGTCTCCTCCTCCTCAGAGGACCTGCATCCACGACAGAAATCGTTAAAAGGGAGCCTCATTCTTTCCGCGTGTCTGCCCATGACGCAATGACCCGTAAGCACGGCCACCGTAGTCGAGATGACGTCACGACCAAGGCCAAGTAATTGGTTGGTACGCCTTTTATCCATCAAGGGCCAGGTGAGCCTAGCGGTGGAGCAGGACTCCTCGTTGACCCAGGATAGGTTGGCGTCTCGAAAGAATTTCCGCGCAATGGTCAGTTTGACCGAGGCAAGTGGTATACCCAATTCAACAGAAGAGGATTCCGGCAGGAGCGCACCAGCTCTGGCGAGCTCTTCAGCTCTGCAGTTACCCGGAATTTCACTATGCCCGGGGACCCACACCAAAGAGACACTGGTGAAGCGCCCCGAAAGAAGGTCTAGACAGCGACGACATTCCCTAACGATCCTAGAGTAATATTACACTGTGCTATATTAAATCTACGATCAAAAGATAAAATAAATTAAACTGGGTTGGAACGTAGCAATACTAACTGGCAGTCAAGTCGAGCACGCTCATCTCCTATGAGGGTGACTCGAGAATAGTATGGTACTGTTTGTGCAAGCTAGACAGGAAATGGGGTCTCCCTCTGCTGTATCCCAGGTCATGACTAGTCTCTATAACGCTGCCCAACTGCGGCTATCACGACCATATCAGTGTTATCTTCCCTGTAAAATTTTGGGAAGATTTGTGGTATATGTAGTGCTTTGATAACTCCACGACTTTGGCCACTTGTACTTACTTTACCACAAAATTTACAAAAAAAAAAAATTCTAAACATAACCACAAAAACACATAAGCACGTGGTTATAAAATATTCCAATACAGACAGCATGGCTGACATTGATTTTTTTCTTTTGCTTTTAACTTTTAGAATACAAATTTGCATAATAATAAACCAATTACTTTGTTATTCAATTTAAAAAGAAAACAACAATTTAAACAACTTTTCCGAACAACATCATTTAATTATTCAATATTTTCTTAAGACTTTTACTTGATTTTAAGGAAATTCTGTAAGAAAATTTTATAAATTCTTCTCTCTGTTCTGTATATTCATAATTATTCCGTTTATTATTACTCATACCAATGCCCTCTTACAGCATTTCTCAAAAAATTTACCTCTGACTCTCTGATATTTCACCTCAACACTGCTGTTGGTTTACAAATTTTCTATGAAGACAACAAGAGTTTGCTGCATTTGGGGTGGTTAAAGAAAAAAAGGAAGCATAATTATTTTCACCCTCCCGCTCGCTCTCTGCTTCTCTACACAAATTTCTCTTATTCCACCAAATTCTTGTTTGTTTACGCTGTTTATGGTGAAATTTTTCTATGTGGAAAACAAAATTTGCTACATTTGTAGTGTTGAAAGAAAAGGGAACACAATTACGCTCTCTCTTTATATAGATTGCTCCTATATACACCACCAAACCCTTGTTTGTTTACATTTTTTTGCTCGTGATTTTTTTATCTCCAAAAAAATTTTTGCTGCATTTGTAGCAATTGAATGTGTAGCATGGGAGTGCGTTTAAAACAAAAAAAAAAAAAGGCTAATAAAGTAGGAATGCGAAAGAGAGAAAGAGTGTGAGAGTAACAGATAACAGTGTTTGTTTGTGCTTACGAAAAATTCATTATTAATGTATTGCTATTACAAGGGGAGATTATTATGACCGATAATATTTCAATTCAACTAAAAGGTTAGCATAAATGCCTGTACTAAGGATAACGTCAAGTCTTAAACAGGGTGTTTAATAGAAAAAAAAGGAAAATTGAGAAAAATAAATTAATAAAATTTATTTAAAACAAAATTTAAAAACACAGGAATTGAATTTCAATTTTTCTTTTATTAAGACTTGATAGTCAGATTACAATAGAACTAAAAAACGATAACATTTAATTTGTATAAACTTAAAACTATACGTATTATTTTAATAAAAATTGCACAGGAATTGAAAAATGTTTAGTTTTGAAATAAAAATTTTTTAATATTTTTTTTTTATATTTTATTGCAACACCCTGTATATTTACATATACATTTTCTATAAATTATTGCTTTAATTTTTAAGGCTTGGGAATTTATATTTTTCTTTTAAACTGTTCTATGAATTATTACTTATAAACCCTTGGCTTTTATAGGTCATTGAACTTTTGTTATTTATTTTTTCCTTTTTTTTCTTATGAATTATTAACCCAACATTTAAAAATAAAATACACGTAGAATAAGAAACAAAGAAAATTCACTCAAAAACCAGTAAAATTAAAAAAAGAAATAAAAACATACTTGCAACACACACACACAATAAAAGCTAATGAGTAAACAGTCTTAGGGAGAGAGAGGAAAATTTTCTCTTCGTCCTTTAAGTTTTTTGCTTGATGACCACTAATTTTTTTATACCGCTAGAATTTATAAATACAATGTATATACTATATAAAGCACAAATGTGTATGTAATTGAGTGTTTGTTTCTTTTATAATAAAATTCCTCAAGAGTATGAGAGAGAGAGAGAGAGCACGAGAAGTCCTGTTTTCTCTTTATGATGATGGAGTAACATTATGGCTATGTTTGTAAGTTTATGCATATACATATGTATGTAAATGTGTGTGTAAGCGTACTGATTTTTTTATAACAAAAATTTCTAAAGAGTACGAGAGCATGAGAGTCCAAACAAGTATTATAATTATGATGATGGAGTACAACATTGTAATTATGTTTTTATAAAAACCGCATTAATGTTTTGATTTGGTTTGTTTGTTGTTTTTCATCGTTGATAACGGAAATTTTTATTTTGAAATAAAGGGTACGCAGGTTAAAAAGTAAATATTGTTACGAAAGTGGAAATGGTGTTGTTAAAATAATAAACAAAAGCTCCAAAAACAACACAATGGGATTGATCACGCATAAAATGATAAACAAAATCTCCAAAAACAAAACAATGCAGTTGTTCACGTGATCAAAGAATAAACAAAAATATAGCAACAACATCAGCATAAAAAAAGTATAAGAGATAAAAGATGTAAATAGGCAACAACAAAGTATAGCGATCAGAGAAGTAAACAACCAACAACAAAGTGCAGCGAATAAAGAAGTAAACAAGCAAAAACAAAATGCATATAAGACATACAAACAACAAAAATGGAAACACTGTTGATCCAGTGATATAGATAAAAGGTAAGATAAAGCGAGCAAGGAGGATTCAGTTAGAATTCAGTCAGTCGTGTATGAAGACACGTGATTCTCGGAGTTCGAGTTAAGTTAGTCGTGTGACGAAGTCGCGTTAAATTGAGTGAGAATTCAACCAGTGGTGTGTGAAGATACGAGATCGAGTTATAATTCAGTCAGACTTGTGTGCAGACAAGTTGCGTGAAGAAAACAGTTGTTAGTGTTGTGCTTACAAAAAAGGTTGTGAGCAAAGAAGGATAACTAACAAGTGTTGTTGTTGCTTACAAAAAGGTTGTAAGCAGAGAAATATCACGAATAAGCACATATTGTGAAAGTTATCATTGTATACGTGGAATAAGTTCGAACAGTAGCACAAAAGTTGTGCAGATAATAAAGAATTGACTTAAAATTAAACACATATTTATTTTTATTTTATTTGCAATCTACGAACTCATATTTTTAACGTTTTTAAAAGGTAAAAACGTAACAATATATTAAGTCGTTTAAGCCTTTTTATAAGTATAAACTGTGGTTATTGTGGTAAAAAACTACAATATTTGAAGGATTTTTATTACTTTAAGGCTTAATAATAAAAAAAATAAATAAACGTCAAGTAATTTAAAAATAAATTAAGAGATTTAAAAATATTTTAATCGCAGTTCATATATTTCTTGTTAAATTTGTCTATATTTTTTAAGCTTTGAAACTCTGTTCGAATGCACTTTAATAGACTTTATCAGTGATTTCAAAATCAAGGCTAACTCTTTTTAATATCTTCCATGTAGGCTGCCCTGCGTGAGGACCGTGGGTTCGATTCCCACCAGACTCTGGTCTGTTAAACTACACAAAGCATATGGTCTGAGTTACTCAGCTCGTAATAATTAGATATAATTTGTAATTATATTGTAACAAACGAATAAATAAATAAAAAATCTTCCATATAAAGAAACAATTGTCATTAATTGTCATTATAAATTATTTTTATTTAATTTTAGAAAGAAATACCATAAAAAATTTCTTTTTTTTAAATATTTTTCAAATTATCATCAGCAAATTTTAGTTTTTTGTAGCAAAGAAAACTCATGAACCTTATTCTTCATCACTGTCACATATGTCAAGTCTTTTATTTTTATCTTTGGCTTGTCTCCCCTGCACATTTTGTGTCAAATAGAAAGGGATTTAAATATTTAAAAAGAAAGAAAAAAAATAATAAAACACCTCAATGGGAAGTTTACAATCAAATTTTATGCTAATTTGCATAAAATTTTGTGTAAAAACTTTTGAATTGTTTTTCTTTTCGATTTCTTTCTATACTGAAACAAATATTACCGCAAATGTCAAAAGCTAAACGAAAATGTTAATGGAAATTAAGGAAAAAACCACATGCTTATAAACCAAATTTACATCAATTCACAAATATGTAAATGGAAATGGTTATTTTCATTATAATGCTTGGACTTGTAATTCTGTACGACATACAATGTTATTCAAATGGAAGCTTCGATCCTTATAAAGTGGCTTTCGATCACAATGCTGCACATTTTGAGCAGTTTCTCGGTCATAACTTGACGAATGTTGATTTTCAAATGCTCTAACGTTAGGAGATTATAAACGTAGTCGCGGTCCTCTGCGGAACTCAACAAAAAAAATCTATACGCTTCAATTCTCCTCAAATTTCTTTCTAATCTTGCCAATTTCTTGCTTAGTAGGTTGATTAAGACGATCAACCGAATCGAAACGATTCACATACCTACATAAATGGCAAAGCTTTCACGCTATAAATGAAACTTTAGATGGAATATATTTAACAGCTGACAGTTTCGGTTTTGAAACCACTACATTTGTTTCATGAAGTTTTTTGAAATCTGTACGGTAACTTCCTCGAGAGCCATTATAATCAAAAATACATATAAAATGTCTTTTAAAAATAATTTCATCCACTTCTGTTAACTAAGATTTCATAAAAAAAGAATAATGGCACTTAATATCTTTATCATAATTATTCTATAGAAAACCTACAAAAATTTGAAGTTAAAAGATTTTTAATTTTGTAAAAATGCTACTTAAGTCCTTTATGCTTTAACCTACCATTCTGTTTGTCATTTAAAAATCACCGTTATAAATTTACTTTAAATATTTTGGTTTTGTTCTCCATTTATAACGATTTTTTCCTTGACACACTCCCTCGCCTCTCGCTTTAAAATTTTTTCACCTTCAACTCAACAACTCTCTTTACAATCGTGTAAACAACTGTTACAATAACACAAAAACAAATCAAACTACAACAACAACAATAAATTATAGAAAAATAGACAAACAAAAATATATATGAGTAACCAAATAACCTGGCTTAGGTACATACTACACACATAGAATAAAATATTCCACATTCTTCTCTTTACAAGCGAAAGTATTATATGTGTATTGGTAGAGAGAAATATAGAAAATCAATAAAAAAAAAAGAATCAAATACTCCACCATGACTAAATAAAACAATAAAAACCGAGAAACACGCACACACACACAAATGCATATATCCATAAAAGCTGAACTAAACATTAATAGAAAAACAGCAACAATAACAAATAAAAGAAAACTCCCGTTAAACTAGCAACCATGGCACACACACCATTTTATTTAGACTTAAGGCAGGCTGAGAAACAAGAAAAAACAACAATAAAATAAAATAAAAACAATTCAATAGAACTTCAATAAGCAAATCACGTATATTATGAAACAAACTCACTCTCTTATAGAAACACTCATACATACACGTATGAATACTCTCACCGTTTTTGCATGCCTTAAGGGGAGGCCATGTTATTAAGAGAGATTGCCATCAAATATTAACGCGACCAACTATGGAAACATAGTTTGAGGTTCACAATTCATTTCTTTTTTTTTTGCTAGATTTCAGGTAGAAGAAGTCACTTTAATTTTATTATAAAGGATGATTTTTTAACCATCTTTAAGGATCCAACCTGTAAGATAAACTTGGAAACACTAAAGCTTTTTGGGGGCAATTAACACAGAGTTACAGAAGATTCAGTAAGAGTGAAGTGAGCATAAAGTCTAGCAATGTTTCGGACTGTAACGGAATGATCAATGATTTGAATCCTAAAAATTTTAAATCAAATCACAAAAATCCCAAACTTTAATTTTAATTTTGAAATTTAAATCGGTTTCTATTTATTTTATTTCAGTTGGTCACATTATGATCTGCCTACAATTCACATACTCTCAGGAGGTATGTATGTATGTATATGCATAAAAAGTTATTATGTTCATTATAAGATCAAAGGCAAAAGCAACTACAAACAACTCCTAGAGAAAGAGAGTTAAGAGTGCAATAATATGGAAACTACATATACAACACAGTTCATATGTTGTTGTTTTCCTATTGTTGATGTTTTCTATACTGCACATGCTTGTTTTACATTAGAATACGGGGGTACAACTCGATAAATAATACAACGCCGGCTATTGAAAACAAAATGGTTAAGGCTCTATTCGTGTTTCTAGTTCTAGAGGGTAAGTAATCCATGTACGATGAAGTATTACGAAGTTCATATGTTTAATGGCAAACAAAAAATCAGCTTAAGATGATTATAACCACGTTTGCATGCATGCGTGCAAATATGTATATGTAGTGGTACTGTTGCAATATGGTTTCACTCAAATTGTAAAGTTTTTACTTTGCTCTCGTACTCTATTAAACTATATAAACACACACATGCATATGTAAACATTGTATATATGTACATGTTGTACAAGTAGAAAAACAACAATTTTAAAAAATTGTAAACAAAACAACAAAAGAAAGGAGAGACAGATAACAACAGTTTGAATGTATAGAAATGTGTATGCGTGTATGCTTTCTGCTTAACAGTAAGACTAGAGTGAATTGAAGAGGAAAACTCCCGTTGTTTAATGGCATAAGAAAGTTTGGCGAATGTGTCATCATATTGTTTACAGTGGGCTGGATGCAATATTTAAGGTGTGTTAAATTTAAACGTTAAAGGTTATATTAAATAAATTAAAATCAGGAAGTGTGTTAGCTTATTAGGCGAGAGCCCGAAAACGAAATAAATACAATGTAAAATATTTCCCTCGGAGACTTCTCACAAATCTGTCGTTCGAAGTCGACTTTAAACAGTTGTTGCCGCCACTTATGGCTAAAGTTAACACACACAACATGGGTGGTGTGAGGAGCTAGGTCGTAATCCTGACTAAAGTGTTGTCAATTGACCAATTAAGTAAAATTAAATAATTTTCTTTTGTTTTAATTGTCCTTTCTTGTTCTTTCTAAATATTTCCAGAATAAAAACTAAATACATTCACGTCTAACAAGCTATGTATCTCGATGGTGTATAAAAAACTGAACTCGGTATCCTAGGGAGTTATTCCAGAATTTCTATGTACGACTTTCTCCAGGTTATTTACAAATTCTTTTGATTTTCCTCCTTCATCCTCACATCCTAGTCCAACACTTCCATTTAAACTTTTTATTTTCACTAATACCATTCGAAAATTGCACTTTAGTTTTATTAAATAAAGTATTTTTCTTTTGCTCACTTAACAAAAAACAAAATATTGAAGATTTCTTTATAAAATTTTCCTTAATTCCACTTACATACATACATAATTGGTCATTACAACCCTTCAGTCAGGATTTCGACCTAACTACTCACACCACTTATGTTGTGTGCGTTAATTTTATACATAAGTGGCGGGACCTACAATTTAAAGTCGACTCCGAACGACAGATTTTCATGGCAATTTTATTTACTCTCAGAGTTTTTGCCAGAAACCCGCTGAGAGGCAGTCGCCAAAGAAATATTTTATTCATATTTCGTTTTGATGCCTGACCTGGGATACGAACCCGGGCTTTACTTCTAATAAGCCAACACACTACCTACTAGACTACGGCGACTACACTACTACTAATTTCACTTACAGTCTTTAATTTATTTTATTAAATTAAATCAATAGAATTATTGAAAATTGCCACTTTAAACTCGCTTATTTTATATCACCAGTCTAAAACATGGCGTTATATTTCACTTCAAATTGCTTTTATATAATTATACGTTAATCATACGACACCTTACACCACACCACTGCAGCAATCTACCGTAAACTATCATAACAATATAAAAAATAACAACAGCATTACCTACTAGAGAGAGAGACAATTGAAAACGAAAATCAAAGAAATCATATTCAAAAACACTCACCCAAGCTGCTTAACAGGACATTGACGGCTTAAGCAACAACAAAAAATCAAGAAAAAAAAAAAACAAAAACACTCTCTCTTTTCTAAACATTACACTAACAATTTAATTAACAAAGAAGAAGAAGAAAAACTACACTCTCCTTGCTTGCTCATTATAATGCTCTTCTTACAAATCATGTATAAATAACAGGTTTTGTATTTAAATTATAGAGAAGGATTCATAAATAGGAATAACAACACCAACAACAACTACATTGAGAAATGACATCACTTAAGACAAATAACATACATACATGACCGCTTACACAAACACATACATTTGTAATAAGAATTTTGTTTGTTTGTTTGTTTTTTTTCTGAGTAATTTTATAACTGTTAATTTTTTAAAGTTATTTCAAGGAACACAAATAACAACAATAAACTGTAAATCAAAGACCTTTCACTCATTGCAAGAATTTTTTTTAATGACTTAGCAAAAATTTTCTTTTGAGGAAGTGTTTCATTGCTTTTAAAGAAAAATTTTTCTTTATTTAAAAATAAATAAAAAAAAAGAAAATCATTTAAATTTAAAATACGCAAAAATCACGTGCCATTCTATATTACGTTAATACTTTTTATTTAAGAACAAACAGCAGCAATAACAATTTAAATTACGTCAAGTCATTTCAAATAACAAGGAATTTTCTTTTTTTTTATAGATTTTCCCCGTAAAACAGTTTACAACTTTGCTTTAAATAAGGGAGTTTTTTTTTTTTTATTTCTATTCTCGTCTTTTCTTTAAGACCCTGTTTTTTCATAACTATACATATGTACGTATATATATACCTTATTTAAAAACTTCCTTTTTGTTATTTATTTATACAAAATTATATTATTTTTTAATATTTTCTTTTGTTAATAAATTATTTTTCTTAATATTTTCAACACTTTTTTCCAACCGCCGTTTGTTTTTCTTGAGGCTATTTTATATCTTTTGATTCTTTTTTCACTTTGGCTACCCACTAAATATACCAAATAATTTCTATGTTTTACCGTTTTAATAACCGAACAAGACAGCGCACGACTCAAAACTGCATTTAATCAAAATAATCAACATACAACACACGACAATTTTAATGAAAATATTTATGCTCCTTGTTATAAAACACCTTTAGAAAAAAAATATTTGACTCTCTCACTTACTCTCTACCTCCTCTCTATCGTTAAAGCTCTCAAACTTTCAGCAAAATCAAAACAAATCTCATTGTATTGGGGTTGTTACCATAAAAAAAAACAGTGAAAGATAGAGAGCGCAAGAGAAAGTAAATGATTTTGCGCATTTGATTTGTTTTTGTTTTGCTAATTTACAAACCAAACGTAACTGTATGGGAAATGGTCAAACCAAAATAGCAAAACATAAAATAAAATAAACACCATTGTACGGTTCAAAAACCAGTGTTGCCTTTTACCGAGAAGTTTACAGAAAAACCCATTCTGAGTTTTATTTTTTATGGAGAAACAAATTTTACATACAATTTTTAATATATAATAAGTAATACAATTAATATTTATAATGAATTTTAATTAACATTAAATAAAATTAAATATTTATGATACTCTAAGTGGGAATTCCAACTTTACTACGTGTGGTAACACCACACGTGCTATATTACGACGGCCATTGATATTATGCGTAGATTCTATCCCATTGTATCAACCAGACAACGTGCTAATTAATCGGCTGGCTTTTTCAGAAAATTATTGAAAAAGACTTGAAAATGTTCCCATACAAAGTGCATACAATGCATAAACTTTCAGCCACTGATCACTAAGCGCTTATAACCTATACTCAACGCATTCTATAACTCAACAACCTCTCATCGAAAATCGTCATTATTTTTTGGCAGATATCTACCAGTGATAGCAGGAAAGTGACTTTAAAGGTGCTCTATAGTCCTCGATATTCACAAGCCCTATTCACATCTACCTATGATAATGTCTGTAAATCACAGACACCAGATTCATTCTCATCAGGGAAAATTTATGATTTGTCCAAGTTCCCTCTCCACTATTCCAAAACCAATAACCTCTTTGTTTTTATATCCGCACGAATAGAATTTTAATAGAATTAATTCTGCTTGGAATCTGCTCAGCGCTCAATAAAAGCGTTCATGCCACAACTGCAGTGGTACTGTCCATCCCCCAACCAGGAATTATTGTCCTTATAAGTCCTTATAAGTATTGTCCTTATAAGTTGAATTGAAAGGTGCGCAACCAATTCCCTACCCTATCGGGATTTAGAAAACTAATTCAATTATTTTCCATTAAATTTTTGTTAAACGTTATGTTAAAGCACAAAAGCAACACCATCAATAGTAACAGAAAAAGTAAACTCTAGAAAAGCCAAGCTGACAGCAAAACAAAAACACCACCACCGTTATTGTGATGACGAATAATTTGAGATTCGAGAGCTCGCTCTTGTGAAAATATTTATTAAGGGTAACAAGAGGGCAGTTGTTAAACGAAGAGAGAGAAATTTAAGTAATAAGAAATAACAAAAACTTCAGATTATAATGCTATAAAATTAATATTAAAGAATTATAGCGAATTTTAACGGTTCTAATTTTAAAATGAATAGAAATACAATAAAAATTAATATTTCTACAGAGACAATTTTAAATTAAAAATATTGAATTAAAAATGTAAATATAAAAATAAATAATGAAATAAAATAATAAAAATAAAGGGAAACAAAATTAAATTAAATGAAAATAAGAAAAAATAAATAAAAAACAAAAATTAAATCACATTAAATTAAATAAAGATAAATTTAAAAATTAAATAAAAATAATAATTTAAAAAATAAAATAAAATAAAATAAAATGAAATAAAACAAAAAATAAAACGAAATTAAAAAAAGTTTGTTAGTTTTGTTAACGACATATAGCAACACATTACGTTTATAAAAATTATTTAGGCTGTAGGGTCTTATTGCGCCTGTAGCAGTAACTTCTCAGTTAACTCGGTCTCGAGATAACTAAGCACTTAAACTGATATACCAATGTATACTTATTCATAAACTTACTAAATTAATTTCTATACATTTTTAACTCTTTTAAAAAATCCTATTTAATATACTAATTAATTAACACCCAATCTTTGCCTATTTATTTCTATTATATTATCTTTCTTTTCTTAAAAATAAAAGTTTTTCTTGTTTAAACTATTAATAAACCTGCATACTAATTCACTCATTCATTCAATCTCTCTGTACTACACGCTTCCGTTTCCTATCTTAACGCCATTTTTCTTTTTTGCTTTGCTTATACAAAGAAAGAAAAAAAAAACATGAAATTGAAATATTATTACAAGCTGTTGTTGTCTCACCACAACTTTTAAAGCCGTTATTTTTTCCATTCGTACATTCACTCTCTATGCTGTTCTCTGACGTCAGTAGACACATACAATATAAATAAATGAGTTGTACTAGACAACAACAAACAGCACATATTCTTGCATTTACATAAAAAACAACAACAGCTCAAGCATTACACTAAACAAATAATCGAGGTATTAAGTAAACAACAACAAATAGTCTTACACTAGAAACAAAAAAAGGAAAAGAAAAGTTAACGGTTTAATGAGAAAATATTGCCAAGACGTAAAAAGCCAACCAAGCATTGACATTCTGCTCTAAGCACATTAATGGAGAAAATACCCTAACAACAGCTACTACCGAACGTCAGTAACGTCAGAGCAACAGTAAAAAAAATTACTATACCCCCGTTATAACTTTCTCATTCTCTCTTCACTCACAGTCATTATAGTACATTGTGCACTTTGTTTACCCTGTGTAGTGGTGAATGTTGCTCCCACTCTTATAATTTTTGTTTTTCATGGTTGTAAGTGGGTTTAAAGAGAAATTTATGAAAGTGAAGAATTCCTTTCAAAAGGAAATAAAAAGTAAAAAGGAATTTGTGTGGTGAACCTATAAATCTAAAAATAGAATATCCAAGTGGTTATGGTTTAGTAAAAAGAAATCCATTCTTTATGTTATCAAGCCAAATAGACGATTTATCAATTTTTGGTTTTCAAAGGTAAAGTTAGAACACACTTAGATCTGCAATTTTTAATGACCAAGTATGTAAGGCAACGTCATTTAAATGATCTCATTTCTATTGATTGTAGCAGTCGATCCTTTTGTGATAGTTTTTGATCATTTTTTCATACTTTTCGGGCTGTTACGTCAGGGCATTACCCGTGTAGGCACTGTCTTTGACGTAGATCCACGAAAAATAATCTTAGAGGCCAATTGGCAGCCTATATGCGACCAATTCGTTTATTGACTTGAACGCTGAATGATTTAATGAGCTTCATCGCTGAAGAACGTTCTATCTATACATCCTTGGTGCTCAAGAATTCTTCGTCTCAGGTTCCCAAGTGGCGGTCAATGACAGAGAAAGTGTTCTTTTTCCTTGTCACTACAGCTTCCACAGAAACCGTTGGTATTTACACCAAGAGTGAAAGTAATTACAATTTTATGCCATACGGCAACCCCCATAGACATGTAAATATAGAAGAGAAATGAATTTAACAATTGATTACATTACAAACAATAAAAAAGTGCTCTCCATATACACACTTAGAAAAAAATTAAGCCAACGCTAACTACAACAACAACAAAAAAAAACAATCAATCAATAATAAACACGTTGTTTACATTAACGCTTTACCAAAGAAATGAGTTAGAAAAAAAAAGAGTTAAATAAGGAGAGTAGAGAGAGAATCAAATGTGTTTGGCACGGTGAATACTAAAAATCCATTGAAATTAATGATTAAGCAGTGAGTGTGAGAACAGCCTGCAACAGGGAGTTGTTTACTTATAATCAGACGTCGGCACCAATGTCCCACAGGGGAAGATTTTCTTCGGCTTTATATGTTCATATGTTCTCTTTGTGCCGACGACTGCTTGTAATACCTGTTTGTATATGTATGTATGCATGTGCAAACATGCAGGGTTCTTGTTTTTCATTTAGTTAAGTTTGTTGTTCTTTTTGTTTAGTATTAAAACTTAAGGGTCTCGTTTCTTTACTAGTTTTGTAGTTTTGTACTTAGAAAAACATTTACTTTTACTCTCTTGACAATGTTTGTGCATATACTTACATATGTATGAATATGACTTCTGAATATAATGTTTACAAACGAAAGCAAATTTATATGCATGCGTGTGTTGTTGGCAAGCATACATACAATTGATAAATAAAATATTTAATGGAGCATTTTGGCGTCAATGAGTCTGGGCTGCTGTAATAGTTTCAGTTTACTCTTGTTTCTTATTATACATCTGTGTTATTCTCTCTTCGTACATACACATAGACAAATGTTGTAAATTCTTTTATGGGGCAGGAGAGATAAAATACTTTTTTTTCTATTCTATAGTATATGTGTTTCATAATTGAGAATCATCACAGCATGATATTGAACTTCTCTTAATCCCACACACACACTCACACACTGGAACAAAAGCAGACAAGTTTTAAAAGCATTAACACTAACAACAATTAATGATGACTACGACAACATTGAGAGTCACAACCAAGGCCAGCCAACATCATTATATATAAGAGAAAATCATACATGGGGAGCAAAAGTAACGGACATCTACAGAAAACAAAGGAATACAATAACAAAAATCTTCCTTCTTTATGGAAACTTTATCAACATTTAGTAGCAAATACTTATTAAAAGAAAAATTTTTTTAAACAATAGCAGATACACGATACTTCTTAAATAAAGGAAATCAATTTCCATGGAAAAAAAAACTTATTTTTAGATTTCTGCAGACACATAAGAGGATAACAAAGAATATTAAAACACAAAGAGATGGAATTTTTAAAAACTGAAGGAGACTGGGTATGACCAATTGCATGATACATTTGTAGTAGAGAGAGAAAGGGTTCTTTAATTTAGTCACCACTTAGACAGTCATGAGTGCACAGGCGTGACAGGGGGTATTTTTATTTATTTATTTTTTTTTTTGCATTTTTCATTAAAATAAGTCTCATTTCATATGCTGCATGATTATCATTTCACCATAAAACTCAGATTCAGGATAGGTTATAAAAACTTCGAACCTGTCCCAAAATCCTTGAAGGAGATCGCGAAACGTTCAACGGTTACCCTCACATGAGTTTCTAATTAAATGAATTCGTACGTGAGATTCGCAAAGAAGAAAATGGGATTATGAAGCCAATTGTATAGAAACCAGATAAATCTGACCCGCTATGGATATATGCAGAACAAAATTTGCTTTAAATCTAACCAAAGAAACCTTGTAAACTGTTATAACGGAACACTGGCCCCTAATTCCCAGAAACAGACAATGTCTTCCGTAGGAGGAATCCAAATAACTTATTCTCTGTTTTTGTTCGATACTCGGAGATATGAGACAAATAACGCCTGAACACCTAAACAGAATTTTTAGACAAAACAGATCTGGCTGAAGGCGTTTTGAATAAAATCCTCACCTTCATTTAACTATCGGAATAGATTGCTCGTATCTGGCACAAACCAGCAGGCGAACTTCCCAAAAAGGCGTTGAAATTGAAAGCACAGGTAACAAGGAGTCGTAGGCGGCCCTGAACACTAAATGTAGAAATCGAAGCATCTGACCTTTGCTCTAATGAAGAGCAGGACAACGTAAAAAATTTCTAAAACACTTACCCTGGTTTTGATTTTTCTTGAACTAAATGCATTTCCTCCAGGCATTCTTATAGGCTATGTATATGGTTTCTTGTAAGCCAAAATTTTATTCCCCGTCCTTTTTTAACATGAAAAAATATTCAGGACCACTGAACACGAAGTTTTTTAACAATTAAATCCTTTTTTAAGTTTCTTTAACACAGCAATCTTTTCTAAATCCATTTAACGGTTTGATTCTAATTTCTGCATACGTTTCTACATCAAAACCAAAAATTTAACTGACTTCGCGCGCTTTTTCGAGCATTCTAAAAGCATTTTGTTTGGCATCTCTATTTTTTCACTAAACAGGCTGCTTCGTGTGCATTTAAGCACAAACCACCCAACCAACATACAACAGCTGTTTACCTTCCCTCGAGCCATTTTATTTTTTTACTGTTTTGCTGATATTGCATGATGTAACCACCCTGTCTCGCCTTTCGCATATTTTTGCGGTCGGTGTGCTTTTTCTTCGAGTCTGCAAAAAATTTAATAATTCTACTGAATAAAACTGACCAAACTTTCTAAAAACTCTTTACAAACAAACTTAAGCCAAAGAGAATGTCGAGTTATATGAAGATTTTATGTTCTCTTTGCGTTTAAACGTGAAAAAAGTGCGTCGAAAAAATTTGTATAAAAAATTTCTCTAAAAAAGTATCACACAACACAACCAACGACAGAGGCCACAAGATAGCTCAGCTACAGAAACAACACAACACTAGGCGAGGTAAGAAATAAAACGAAATAAAACCAACTATACGGCAAACGTCAAACATTAGCCGATTGACAGAGTTGTCAAAACTACTTTTGGCAACATGTGGTGTGGTGAAAAGAATAACATTGTAGGCAGAGTGAAGCAAAACAAATCGAGAGAGTGAAATAGAGATGCCAGATAGTTGGGTGCCATGTATCTATTAAACAATAAAGCAACATGTTGCTGTGTATATTGCTTAGACACTTAGCGATAAATGTTTATTGTAATAAATATAAAAACTGAAAAGAACATGCTGCTGCGGATTTAGATTAGCAACATGTTTATAAAATAAACACAGGTGTGTCTCTACTTTTTTTTAAGGCAGGGTAAAATGACTTGTTTAGGCAATTAGAATCTTATTAAACCTTGTTTTTTATATTTTTTTTAATATATATTCTAAATATGAATTTTATAAGGTGTTTATTAGATTTTCTCAGCAAAGGAGTGTATTATTATTACGTGCGCGTCACCTACTGCATCAACGTAGGCGTTAGAAGGGATTTATTACCTCTTTCCGCAGGTCATAAAAAGAGGACCCTCTTCTTCTGTAGCTCCTAATGTTACGACAGTGAATAATTTGTTAAAAACTTTGTTTTTCTTTCAGTCCTCCTATTGCCTTTTAATTATTATTTGTTCTTAAAAATTCCTTGAAATGTCTTCTACACCCGCCTCTACGTCCACAAGTGGCGAGGTTAAATATGTTACCGAAGTGCCTAGTAGTTTAAAACAATTGGCCCGTTTAGTTGTACGTGGCTTTTATACGATCGAAGATGCTTTAATAATCGATATGCTGGTGCGTAATCCCTGTATGAAAGAGGACGACATAGCCGAACTGCTCAGATTCGAAAAGAAACAGATGCGTGCCAGAATATCCACCCTGCGTAATGATAAATTCATACAGATACGACTTAAAATGGAAACGGGACCCGATGGCAAAGCTCAAAAGGTCAACTACTATTTCATTAACTACAAGACATTCGTGAATGTGGTCAAATACAAATTGGATTTGATGCGTAAACGTATGGAAACAGAGGAGAGAGATGCCACAAGTCGCGCCAGTTTCAAATGTACGAATTGCAATAAAACTTTTACGGACTTGGAAGCGGATCAGTTGTTTGATTTTGCTACACAAGAATTTCGTTGTACCTACTGTGGCAGTACCGTGGAAGAGGATAGTTCCGCGATGCCCAAAAAAGATTCACGGCTAATGTTGGCGCGCTTCAATGAACAGCTACAGCCTTTATATGATTTGCTGAGAGAAGTGGAGGGTATTAAATTGGCGCCAGAGATCTTAGAACCAGAACCAGTGGATATTGATACAATAAGAGGGTAAGTTTCAAAGTATTTAAAAATTTTTGTTTAGAACCTTATTATTGCTATCATAATTATATTGTAATAGACTTAACAAACCTGCCAACCAAAGGGGTGAAGGCCAAATGTGGTCTGGCGAAGCTACACGTAACCAAGGTTTTGCCGTGGAAGAGACACGTGTGGATATCAATATTGGTGGTGATGATCTGCCTGAAACAGTGGCTGAACGCAAGGCCAGACCTATTTGGATGACAGAGAGTACAGTTATTACCGAAGATAATGGCGATAATACAGATGCCATCTTGAATGAGGCTGCTCAAAATTCCCAACAAACCAGTCTAACGGGCTCAACTACCTCAACAACGAATAATAATCGCAAAAAGGAACAAGAAGACATTATGGCTGTTCTGCTGCAGCATGAAAAGCAGCCGGGACAAAAAGAGAATCATATTAAAGGTCTCAAATCCAATAACAATTCTAGTGATTCAAGTGATGATGAGAATGATATTGATAATGCCAAAATACGTGAGTGTCACTCTCTCTCTCTCCCTAAGTTTAATATCTCTCAACTATTTTCTTACTCTTCCAGCTAAAAACGAATACAATAATTTCATTAATTCCGAATCTGAAGATGAAAACGATGATGATGTACCCACTGTACTGGTGGCAGGACGACCTCATCCTCTCGATCAACTCAATGATGATTTAATTGCCCAAATGTCTCAACAGGAAAAGGAAAACTACATACACGTCTATCAGCAACACTATAGTCATATCTATGATTAAAACAATTTACATTTCGAATGTTATCTTTTCATATTCCCAATTAGTTAATTATGTTATATACTGAGAAAAAAAAAAAAGAGAAACCAAATTAAAGTAAATCAAACTTTTCTCCATCAGTCAATTTCTCCCTCTCTCTTAAAGGCAGTGAGAGTTGATAGCCTCTAATAACAAATAAATTTATAAAAACCAATATTTATATTTAAGAATTGCAATGGGGTTTAAAATTTGAAAAGCAATATGTTGAGGGATTCAAAGGGGAAAGCTTTCCCCTTAATAAAGATATCAAATACTTGGTTCCTCAAAAGCAACTATCCAATATTGATTGACATTTGCGAAATGTTAAGAAAACGTAGTAATTGGCCAAGATTTTTATATCACGGGTTTGTGATGTACTAATATAATGGAAGGTGAAGGAAGCACCTACCATGAAGTTGAATTAATTTATCTATCGGAAACGGACAGAAAATTTAGCGGTTTTATCATAAGGTTTGAGTGGCTTCAGAATTAGTGAGAAAGATTTGTTGTGGTGTCACAACTGGACACACTGGGCTAATTGCATCTATACTCTTGGGTAAAGGACACTTCTACGTAACCAAATACGCTTCTTAAACAAACCTCATGAACGACTGATAAAACCGATATTTTTACAATTAACCTACGCTTACGAAAACACTTACAGAACCTTCTAAAGCTTAAATGAATTCTCGAAATTTTAAAAGTTGTAGAATTGTTTTCTTATTTCTTTACCTTTAATAGCCTTCCAAAACCTACCGCTATGCCTAGTAAAGATATTTAATGTATATAAACATTTATTATGTTTAGCTTATGTTTCGTGCTTACACAGTGAATGTGTTAAAGAAATACGTATGAATTAAGAACAACATCATTCATTCACTGAAATTGTAAAATAAAGTATTTGTTTATTGAACTAAACCTTATTTATGGTTTATTTTCAATTGAAATCAAAGTTAGACTATCAAAACACTTCCAAACTAAGCTTTTGGCAAATATTTACCGCTTAAAGTTTATCAACATTAGATGTTTATAAACATGTATGTACGTTATATTGGATTTTTTCTACAATCATATGCTTTCTGTTTGTTTAATTTTAATAAAATCAACATTTGGAATATTTTACTAACTACTAATATTAGTTTTTTATTACTTATTAGGTTATTATTATTAATTTAATATTTACTTACCTTTTTATTCCTTTTTTTCCATGATTTGTGTACGTTTATTTCCGAGAATTGCTTGTTTGCTTACACTGTTAACTATGTGGTAACACTTTCTAATTAGAGCTCTTCTGTCTTTAATTGCTTTTTGTTGTTCTCTCTCACTCTCTTGCGCTCTTTAATTTTGGTGAATTTCTTTTCATTTTGCTAAACACATTCAGTTCATTTTTATTAAGAAGACTTGCTTAACGTAGAAATAAGTTTTTTGTTTAAGAAAAAAACAAGTACAAAATGTGGCTATAAGAGAAAAAAATGAATATAAATATTTAACAAGTATAACAATAAAAACGTAATCTATGTTAAACAAAAAATAAGTAAGGAATCTACGGTCCTAAAACGAGGAATTCTAACAACACAGCTACAACAACAATTTAGAGAACACCACACAACATGTTTAACCGCAATTAGATAAATTTTTTAGTGGAAAAACAAAAAAAAAAATTTAAGGAAACAAAGAATGTTAATTTTTTTTTATAATAAATCTTTAATATATCTGTTAAGAAAAGATTTGTAGTGCATGTGGTGTCATAATGAAATGTAAAAGCGGGCATTATTATATTGTTGTTGTTGTTGAATGTCTTGAATTGACCCCGTAATTATAGCAAAACAGTTATTGTAATTGTTGCTGTTGTTATTACTCACAATTAAATAAAACTCTCGCACTGTTAGTGTTGCTGCTGCTGTTATTGTCAAATTAATAGTTGTTGTTGTTGCTTTATTAGTGTACAATTAGGCTGTGTATGTCAATATTTACATTATGTTCATGTCATTTAAATAAAAACTACAACAACAGTAATAATAATAATATTTATATTGAACTTTTCTTTAATAAAAAAAAAACAAACAAAAACAAATTCTAAAGAAATCAAAACAAACTAAACTATCTAGAGGAAAAAAAAAACAAAAACAAATACTACAATGAGACCAAAAATTGACAAGGATTTATTGCCTATGAAGGCTCATTATTTTCTATTTAATGCTGGTAAGTTAATACAATAATTATTTGTATTTTAAATTCTTTTCATTTCCATTCTTAATATTTTAATCCCTTTTTAATATTTAATAGTGTGTAGCGCTAGTATGTGCAGCTATGTGCAAAGTCTAATTGTTTATTTGCTCCACTACTACGGCTGTTTTATTACTATTTCACCACCAACAACAACAACAGCAAAAACAATAAAATTCTAATGATAAATGCCCTGATACCCTTGCCTTATTAGCTTATCTAGTTTAAGTTTTAAACTGTGTGTTTAATTAAAATAAAAAATGTGGTTTATTTGCTTATTTCAAAATGTAGTAACTTTTCAGAAATTTAGAACAACAGAAAAGATTTATAATGTTTTTCTTTAAACGTAATTATATGTAGTTAAATACCATGAAAAATAAAAAGAATGTTGGCCTTATGAAGCCATCATAAATAAGGCCGAAGTTAATGACTTGAAAGAAAGCGTTACATGCGTAAATAGCTTAGCAAGAGAAATAAAAAACTCATACTCTTTTTGTTCTTACAGCATAGCGCGTTGTCCAATTAGCGGTTTCAAAACCAACGTTGTGGCTATCTTGTTAGCTATTAAGTTTGCTTTATCTGAAGTGTAATTCATTTAGTAAAAGGTGTTCCAATCACGAGATGGTATATTGGGTTATTAGACGAGAGCCCTTAGTTCAACCCCTGGTTCTATTTCGTATGCCGTGTATATGCGACATCAACATCTGTGGACCAATCAGTAATTAAATTAAATCTTGAATTGAATTTATTGAAAACATAAGCATTTCCTAACTCCACTAAATCGTATTCAATTTACAAATAACATACATAACATAATTGGTCATTGCAACCCTTCAGTCAGGATTACGACCTAGCTTCTCACACCACTTACTATATTGTGTGCGTTAATTTTATACATGAGTGGCGGGGGACCTACAGTTTAAAGTCGACTCCGAACGACAGATTTTTGAGAAGCTTTTCATGGCAATTTTGTTTACTCTTAGAGTTTTTGTCAGAAATCTGCTGAGAAGAAGTCGCCGAAAAAATATTTTCATATTTTCGTTTTGATGTCTGACCTGGGGTTTGAACTCGAGCCTTCAGTCTAATAAGCCAACACACTACCTACTAG
Source organism: Sarcophaga caerulescens (assembly GCA_927399465.1). Lineage (NCBI taxonomy): Eukaryota > Metazoa > Arthropoda > Insecta > Diptera > Sarcophagidae > Sarcophaga > Sarcophaga caerulescens. The sequence goes on along the minus strand of OV656867.1, from coordinate 4,413,261 downwards.
ACTACGGCGACAATTTACAAATAAAGAATGGTTAAATCAAAATGCATAATTGAGCTGTTAATTGAAAGAAAAATTTATAATTTAAGAATCTTTTAATGTAAATATCTTTTTAACACTTGCTATGAGAAATTATTTGTTTGTGGTCTATTAATTCTATAGTGTTAAATGAACACATATTTAGACGTACATATTATTATTTAAACAAATGGTAACATTTATTAAGTCATTTTAAAAGCATGTGATTACTGTGAGAAAATTAAGTCAACTGTTTAATAAGCAAGTAATAACAATTTATTCATTCTTAATTGTGGTTAATTCAAATGCAATCGTAAAATACCTACTTAGTGGTGGACTTTTGGTATTTAGCATATTAGGGACAATAGTTACAAACGGACTATAAAAGTGTTGACTCAAGATCACTTTTTCAGCACTACGAGATGCTTACATAATCGAACTATTGTGCAAGGAATTGACAGGGTTTTAATGAAATTACTACCAGTGATACAGATGCAGTCAGGCCTGTGCAACATCGCCGAGTCAAGAACTCAGTCTCTAACCTCAGTTTTTCGAACATTCAAAATTATTTTCAATTAAAAATTATTGTCGTTTATTGCATTAAAAAAAGAAACCAATTTGAATGATTTGTTCTGTTATTTAGTAGGAGTATAAATATTAAACAAAAAAAATATGTGATAAGATTTTATTTATCAACTAAAATACGAAATAATGTGTAAGCAATTGAAAAAAAAGCTTATAATTTCCACACAAAGTAACAATACGAAAAGTAAAGTAACATGAGAAAATGTTGTTTGAATTTATCATCATTCTTTATTTCATTTGTTTGTTTGTTTATTATTAAGAAAAACAATAAACATTTATATCTTTCTTTATACAGCATAAGTTTTCTATTCTTTAATAATTTTCTTCAAAAGTATGATATGTTTAGTGTGGGGTTTTCCACAATTTTATTCTTATCGAAGGAATTTCAAATTAAATGACAGATGGTCTCTTCCTCCTCCTCCGTGGCGTAGTGGTTACCAAATAGAAGGGATTCTCGAAAGGGCAGAGATGATGATTTCAATGATAAAGTTTGCAAAATGTTTAGAGGAATGTTCATAACGCTTTTAGTATAGTGTAAGGGTTATTATGTAACCACTTTCAAAATTTCAGATTACAATTAAAGCCGAGTATTTTATACTGTTTTCTTTTGCAACCTTAATAGGCACTCAAACTCTTCTGTGAACTGTGTTTTGCGCACTACCTTAATCTCTTTTGATTTAAACACACTTTGCTCGCTTTAATTAAACTTCCGTAATTAATTATTTCAATTTTGCAGCAGACGTAGACTGAGATTGTGTTAAATTTCTGAGTGAATTAGTATTTTTGAATTTTTTTCTTCTCTTTTTAATAATAAAAATATTTTAAATTATTTCATTAAGTTTTTACAAAGTCTTCAAATAAGTTTCATTAGAAAAAAGCTTTGTTTTCTTTTCTTTATACATTTTTCTAAGCAATCTTTTGAGAAATTTAATAGTTAAAATCGTTTTCCAGTATTTTTTCTTTCTTTTTTTCATTAATAGGGGATTACTTTGTGGTTTCTAATTGCTTCCCTGTTAATCCAGCATTGTGTGTTTTTAATACGAGGGCGGTAACAGAATTAGCGAAACTGTGAGAAATGTTTTGGTTTGTTGTGTAAGGTTGAACAGGCGAAGCTGGATTGGCTATACATATTACACTGAGTGATACTTGTGTTGTCTCGGAACATAGATTCAATCGCCGTGGAAACGTGAATCCTGTGGCAAAGTTTTTTTAAGTCCCGATTTTTCTCAAAAAGTGGTCGAGTTAACTTTACTATCATGCTCATTGTTGAAAAATCTTCCTTGGTCGGTAGGGGGTCTTCTGTATTGTGAATTTTTCTTGATTAAGTTGGCTTCTTTTTGCATCGCCCTCGTATGTACATATTTGTTTAGTTTAATAGTTTGTACATATTTATTGTTCTCCTTATGATTAAAAAATAAGTTTTTTTTTTTTATTTTGTTTTGATTCCCATTAGAATACGTAACAAATTGTTGATGTTTTCGTTGCATTACCCCATTATTATTATTATTATTATTTATTACACAATTTATTTATTTATTTATTTATTATTGATTCTTTTTCTCTTGCTATAGCTCTTTGTAATTATCTCATATAATTAATCAAGTGTTGTGTGTATATGTGTTCACGTTTTGTTTTTAATTTTATTTTTAGGAACTGCACCTGTTGTACCATTTATGCCAACATTGGCTAAACAATTGGGCTATTCCAGTGTGGTTGTGGGCACAATGTATACAATATTGCCTATAATAGGCATGTTAGCCAAACCAATATTTGGTTTTATAGCCGATCGGTAAGTGGGCAAATAAATAATAACAAATAAACAATATTTTGTATTCTATTCTATTTAATTTATAAATGAAATAGAAAAATTATACCAATCATTCCATTTATGTATGTGATAACAATTATTTATAGTGCCTCCGTTAGTACGTAAGTGATTAAAATTTTAGTTTATGTTTCTAACACACACAGATAAACACTCGCATAAATAAATAATAATATTTTAATCGCGTTAAATCAAAATATATGTCATAAATGCATACAGGCAGACGTATCGGGTTATCCATTTAATGGTTTCAAAATACAAAAATACAAACAAAGCTTTGATCACAATGAAGGTTTGGTTTGGTTTGGTTAGAGGACGTGTACTTGTCCGTTAAGACAAGTACAATACCCGGAGGTCGAAATTGACCCATTGTACAACGTCCTTGGAGAGGGAAGGAAATAGAGGGAATAGGATGAAAGGAGGGCATCACACAGAAAGAATTGATCACAATGAAACTTAATTGGTTGTCTATGGAAAGACCATATCAGAGTTCAATCCAGTATAGGTTAAGAATTTACACGTTACGTTACGTTAAGTTTAATTTTTATTTTATATTTTCTCTACTTTCAGTTATCAGCGTCATCGCATGCTATTCATCATATCAGAAATTCTTACCGCAGTTGCCTTTTTCCTCATCATGTTTACACCGGCCATACCAAAGGATGCACCCGCCGTGGAATTTCATTGTCATGCCGGTGCAGCAGATTTACGCTATTGTACCGAACTCGATAAATGCATAGACAACGACTTGAAGCAACACTATGCCAATCAAACGTTAACGTGTAAGCTGCATTGTCAGGCGAAACCCTTTATGTGGGATATAATCTGTCAGAATTGGTTAAATTCGACAAATTGTGTAGACAACACAACAACCACCATGGATATAACAACCACTGTCAATATGGATCATATGCATGTGGAAGGTGAATGTATGCTCTTCTTAATACCCCATATAAAGGGACAAATATTGGGTCAAAACGTAACAATGTTTTGTCCGCGAGAGAAAGAATATTTTAATGCTTCCTGTCGCTTAGATTGTAACGATGAGTATTTGGATAGCAAATTGGGTTTGAGTCCGGTAATAAATAATAAAGCCGCCATGGGCTTGTATCAGTTTTGGTGGTTCTTTGCCATGTTAATTATCTCTTGGATTGGTATGGCTGCGGTAGTTAGTATAGGCGATGCAATATGTTTTGGCATATTGGGAGAACGTGCCCATTTGTATGGCAAACAACGTTTGTATGGTTCAGTGGGTTGGGGTATTTTCTCAATAATTGCAGGCGTTTTGGTAGATAAAATGTCTGAGGGGGTTAACAAAGACTACACCATAGTATTTTGGATGACACTAGTCATTATAGCTTTAGATGTGGTGGCCTCAATGAAATTGAGAGTAAGTTTCTTGTACTGCATATATTTAAATGATCTTTTTTTTTTATAAATTTCTTTCTTTGTACGCTTTCTTTGCAGCACACACAAACCCATCTCTCGCCCAATATTCTTAAGGACGTGGGTCAAATGTTCCTATCCGTACGCTGTGTGGTATTCTTTATATGGTGCATTTTTATAGGTTTGGGCACAGCCTTAATATGGAATTTCCTGTTTTGGCATTTAGAAGAGTTGGCCGGTTGTGAGGAGACTTCAATGAAAACCTTACAGGGTGCCGTCATGTCTATACAATGCTTTTGTGGCGAATTACCATTTTTCTTTTTCTCCGGTTGGATCCTGAGGAAAATTGGCCATGTGAATGCTATGAGTCTGGTGCTGTTTGGTTTTGGTGTACGTTTTATATTGTATTCGATGTTACAAGATCCCTGGTATGTTTTACCAATAGAATTATTAAATGGTATTACCTTTGGCCTCTTCTATGCTACAATGGCTTCCTATGCCAGCATAGTAGCGCCCCCTGGCACAGAAACTACAATGCAGGTGAGTTGTTTTTTTTTATCACAAATTTAAGGTTACCGACTTTCTTATTGATCTCTTATTACTCTTCTATTTACAGGGTCTGGTTGGTGCCATTTTTGAGGGTATTGGTGTTTCAACGGGTAGTTTTATAGGCGGTTTACTGTTTGAATCTGTTGGTCCTGGTCATACTTTTGAAATATTTGGTATTTCAGCTTTTATTGCTTTTATAGTGCACGTATGTTTGCAAATGTATTTGCAACGTCATCATTCTAGTACTGATAGTGATAATGGTAAGCAAATTTCTCCTACCGACAATGCAATTGAAACATTAACTGTAAGTCAATTAAATGATACTGATAATCATATTACCAATAATACCACCACCACCACCACCAATGTAAATGAGTCTTTAAACACAAATTCCAATGATCCAGATAGTTTTACAAACATTGATTTGAATTCTTAAATTCTCTCTTAAAAAAAAAGACACACAGACTAATTGCTTTTTATTTAATAGCTTTAGATTTCTTAAGTTCGTTTTTGTTTTAACAATTTATTTCGCTTTATACTTGCCCGTAATATTAAGACGATTTTTTTTTTTTTTTTTGAATTGAATGAATTTGTTTGTCTGTTTTTATGATTATTATTGTTATTATTGTGCAAATATTTTTATATGCTACACTACTACTATACAACACACATATAATAATATACCCATGTACTATAGTAATAAACTTTTTTGTAAAAATTATATTATAACGCCATATTTTTAAATATCACACATGCCATCCCATCTATTCATATATACCTACGTTGCCGTAAACGTTTTTATGATAATGACAAACACTTTCAGTTTTTATCAATTGAAAGTGTACATTGTTGCAGACAGTAGCTGCTACATCGCACTTACATACGTTGCATTCAATTTACACATATGAAGGTTTGATTTGTGCAGCTATACATAATAGGAATTTGATTTTCTTTTGTCATTCTTTAGAGATTTATTACTTAAAATAAATCATTTTCATAAGTCTACATAGAGACTGCAGCTAAATATTTACATGAATTTTATCAGTTATTTTCGAAATTGGAATTTTCATATTAAATATGAAGGCAAACATTTACTCTGCCACATAACGTGTATACCTCGGCACATTTACTTTTGCTCAGTTTCGTGAAAATAATTCAATGTTTCACTGCAATAAAAACGATGGATGAGACATTGGTCCGCACAGATCCTTTAAACTAAAAAAAGCGAAGGCAACTTCATCTGTGATTAAGGTCGTGAGCGTACAAATGGGAAAATTCTTGTAGATCTATGTGTATGTAATCTCCAAAAAGGAAAAGCAATCAACGACAAAAAATTTGAAAAAACCACATTTGGCATAAAAAATACTTGAGTTCTCACATACATATGTACATAGTGCACTGAATTGGAATAATCGTGTTCAAAGGACACCATGAAGTCTCCAACAGAAATGAAATTATGGGAAAAATTACACTTTTGGTGGGAAAGAAAGTGTTAGTTCATCAAGACAACTATTGCAATGGCCAAAATCAATTAATTAAGCTTCGAATAGGGAGATCGTCGATATCTGTGTTGCCATACTAAACAAGAACTTAAGAATTCAAACCTTATCTGTTATATCTTGCAGAAAAGAAGGTAAAAATATCCCTTTCGTCGATTACTTTCAATAGTATTTCGGTAAAGAACTGTTGCTACGCCATGAATGGCGATGACTTAAGGAGTGTTAGGTCAGTCAATTTTGGGATCGCCCTTGCATGATAGCCTGATTTTGTATTTTTGATTCCTTTTTTAATACATATTTGTCTGAACAGTAATTACCGTAAATATTTGTTGGTAAACAAAATAAAAACATCATGTATAGAGAAAATTATATAAATTGTTATGTTCTTCATAAAATGAATTGTAAATCAAAAACATAACGTCATCGGAGAGAAATGTAACGTAAGTTAAATTAAAATATTATTATTCAAATCTCCAAACTACGAGACATTTCTTACAGCACTACAAAGAAACCGATTGAATAATCGGTTCTATTAATCTTTTCTCTCTCTCTCTCGTCATTTATTGCACAGTATTTTAAATACATTTAGTTTTCTTATATAAGAAATACCTTTTGAAATTCATAGTAGAAATTTTGTTCATTTCAATCTAATGTTTACACATTTATAGTCAGTAAAACTTAACTAATGAATCCCATATATTATTAGATTAAAATTTAATACTGCCGCTCTTTCATTATCATTTCATAGCGTTACAGCTCTGAATGAGCTTTAGTAGGTTACACTATTCTCCTCCATTCATTTGATGTTTTCGAATTTCTGTTCCCAGTTGTCTTCAATACAATCCTTCCAGCTGATTTTTAGTTGCTTCTTCTCTAATTGAAATAGCTATATATTGTAATAATCATGTCATATTATTTTTTAAAAGAGGACTGGCTATCTTCTACCCTTAAATCGCTTGGTCATCCATCGCTCAATTGAAAATCGCACGGGCCCACTCACCTATTGAAAGACATGGCGAAAGATTTCTGCAGGAACAATGAAAGATCAGGGTCCTTCTCTTGTCACCTAATCCAACCACTTCTAAACTAATAACAACTTGTTATTGGTTTGGAATACAATCGCTAGAATTTATAAAAGATTTCAACGCAAGAGTGAATTATTTCTCGATTACTTTTGAAAGCTAGTATATAAGACTTATATACATATAGGAATCGAATTTGGTTTGATCCTTACCTAGCTCCCTTATAGATAGGGTTGCCAGCCTGGCTGGACTTGGCTGGATTGTCCAGCTTTTTTGATGCTTGTCCAATTTCAAGCTAAAATTTAATTTGTCTAGCTAAATAGAATTTTTTTTAGTACACTGCAATAACTTGGGCAATAATTTTCATGTCATCTTCGTCATATCATGTTAGCCAACACTGACTGTACATTTGTTATAGAACTAAGTTATGATTTCACTTTTCTAGAAAATTTAAGTTTAGTTAAATAAATTTTAAAGGCTGCAATGAATTTATTCAGTCAGGATTATTGACCTAGTTTCTTACACCACTTATGTTGTGTGTGTTAATTTTATATATAAGTGGCGGGACCTACAGTTTAAAGTCGACTTCGAACGACAGATTTTTTTGAGAAACTTTTCATGGCAATTTTATTTACTCTCAGAGTTTTTGCCAGAAATCTGCTGAGAGGAAATCGCCGAAGAAATATTTTTTGTATTTTGTTTTGATGTCTTGCCTGGAGCTCGAACTCTGACTTTACGTCTAATAAGCCAACACACTACCTACTAGACAACGGCGACTTCAATAATAACAATGGATATTTTAATAAAAATTATTTACACAAAACCAAAATTAACATTTTCTCAGTATTTTTTTATGTCCAGCTTTTTTTTGTTTTGTCCAGCTTTTTAAAACCCAATGTCCAGCTTTTTGCGAATCGGAATCTGGCAACCCTACTTATAGGTGAAACTTTCCATTGTGGGGTATAGTATTTTAGACGAAGTACTTAACAAAATTTTTGAAACCATTCTTTGAAAAAACTTGTATTCGTTGAAATAAAATTTCAATCAGTTATGGACCTAGTATTTATCTTTCTGTTTAGATATTTGCCTTTTACAATTTCATTTAAGTAGTTTTATTTTTTATTTAAATACAATGTTATCTCATTCATTAAAGAGAATAGCTTCTACCTCATTTTATTTATTACGACACTTTGTTTTAATTTATTCTAACTGTATTGTTTTATTTATTTTGTTACTACTGTTTTAATTAATTTTGTTTTTGCTTTAAATGTGACTAACAATATGTTCTTTTTTTTTCTTTGAATTTTTTTTTTCAATAATTTTATTTTTAGGAACAGTTAAATATTTAGCGCCTACTGATGCCATGCATATGCTTAATGATCAAGAATATATAATAACATAGACTGGACTGTTATTTTATACGATATGATGTATATCTAATTATATATTTAGTTTTCCTTGTTTAGCATTAATTAATTAATTAATTGAATGTATGTGCGTAATAAGTATTTAATTTCATTTTGTGTATTGTAGTTTAATTTTTTTTTGTTTGTTTTCTAATTAATTAATTTATTAGATTTTATTGAGAAGAAACATCGATTGTACTTTAAAAATGCTCTGAAAAAATGCAGAATGAAATGAAAAGCATGTGTTTTTATATGTTTATAGAAACAAATAATTTTAAATTAATTTAATTTAGTAAAAAAAAATTAATAAGTTTCAAAAACGAATTTCTTTTAATAAGTAATTTTGGAAAAAAAAAACAGAAAATGAGAATCTATAATGCATGATGGATGTATTGTTTGCAAACTGGTCATTTAAAAAAAGTATTTCTTTTTTATTTGTGTTTAGTGAAAAAGCATGGTTTTAATGATTAATTTAATTTAATATTTACCTTTTTTATTTCTTTATTTTATTATAAAGAAGACCAAAGCAATGTTGTTTTAATTTAATTTTTATACATCATTTCCTATACAACAAGCTTTTTTAAAATAAAAAAAAATTTATTAAAAAAAAAAATAAAAAAAAAACAACTAGGAAAAGATTTTATAATAAGAATAATATATAGTATATATATTTCATTTACGTTATAAATATATATGTATGTATATATAAAATGTTAACAAATATTCACTTTTTCTTTATTTAATATAAAATTAAAAACTCAAGTCTTCATACATACGTACATCATATGTGGTATATTTTCTATTAAAAAAAATACTTTTTTTAAACATTATTGTGGTTGTTTACCTATTAAGGATTCTTCCTGTTGCTGTTTATGTATTTTACGCTGTAGTTCTTTTTCCTTGCACATTTGTATATTTATGGCTCTTTTCTAAAATAAAAAAAACAAAAAAAAAAAAAAAGAACACGTATACCCGTATATACATACATACGTTATATCAATAGTATATATTTTTTAAATCGTTTTTTTTTATAAATTTCTTAAATGAAAACACAACGTTTTAAAACAAAATATAAAAAAAGGTTAAAAGCATAGCTGAATAAAATAATAGAAATAAATGCCTTAAAACTTGATTTTATTTGTTTAATCCCTTCATTTGAAAACCCTGAATCATATGCGTAAGTATTAACTAAAGCAACATACTACATGCCGTACTAATAAATTCCCTTGCTTACAACAGTTTCTAATACCAAAGTACTGCCATGAAGACAAGCACAAATTTCATATATCATTTAACCCACCGCTATGGTCCTAAGGTTGAAGTGAAAGAAGAAGATAGGTTTAGGAAAAAAAAAAGCCGGAGAAAAAAGTGAATACATGACACAAGACAAAAAACACAAAGAAGAAATGGCTCCACTAAGCGAAATTAGAGAAACTGAGCATACCTTAGAAAGTACAATCCTATTACAAACCTGAGGAGTGCCCAAATATCCGCTTTTGGCAGAAAGTTCAAACCTACAAAGTATACCATTGTCATCCTAACAAAGGCTGGTAAAAGATTTCGAAAGATTTTGAGATATCTGAGCTAGGGTTTGAATCACAGGCTCTCGTTTAATAAGCCAACACACTACATACTAGGCTACAACATCTTGTTGTTTCCCTTAATTAAAAATTCCAAAGGTTTAAAATATTAATTTTAACAATGCGATAAATGACTTAAAAAAAGGTTAAGGTCCCAACTATTTTTTTATAAAACTAAATACTCGGAATTGTTTGCCTTATATGTATTTCAACTTCCTTAATCACTTATTTTTAAAAGCAAAACGTAATTATGGTAGCAACACTTAAGAAAACATGAGAAAAAGTAAAAATAAAGTCACTTACCTTTAATACTTGTGAACGTTGATAAATATTTTGCATGTTCTTTTTAATTTTCAACAATTTTTCTCTGCACACTTTAACATTATTCATCTGTAAAGAGTAAAGTAATAAAGATAATTAAATTTTTATTATAACACATAAACAATGTATTAAAGAATCTGATAAGATTTTAAACATTTCTTTACAATTCTTACAAAATAATATCAGCCGCATACAACAATGTATATGGGTTATAAAAAATCTGATAAAAATTGTAATTGTTAAGCGATAACGCTTGATAATGCCTTATTATAGACCTTTTTTTTCTAATGAATACTTTTTAATCTATTAACAATTATAAGTATTAAGTTTTCGATTAAAATTTGACAAAGATTGCTGTGAAGTGAGTGGTAACTAAAAATTCTATTTAAAAATAATAATTTGTTTTAGTATCTGAGGCATAATAAGAACGTCACATGTTTAGAAGTATTAGGAAATGTATACTTTTGGAGAAGATATTTTAAAAATATTGCCCAATTAATATGTATTTATACGTTCTTAAGATCCCGCCATTGATAACGATTGGACGCCGAAATATAGTGACAATCGACTGCCTCGTTATGCTTAATTAGTAATTATAAATTACCTTGAAATTAAATTCATTGTTCTACATTAAACTTTGTGTTAATTTGTGAAATTAGTTTCAGTAACACATCTACCTGCTTGTATATAAGTTGTCAACAGTTATACGGCTTTTATTTGTTTATTTACATGAAATATTTATTACAATTGTAGTTATTATACAATGCATTCATTACAAAAATTAGTACAATAGCAACTAAGGCCAATGGCTTGATCTATCATTTGTAGCTCTAAAAATTCTTTAAAATGTATCAATTTTTTAAATAAAAAGTAAATAAATCCACTCTTAATAAATTAGAAAAATTGTATTCACTATTCCCCTTTCCACTTTTAAAGGCTTTAGGATGTTATGCTGCAGGTTCCCCACAAACTTTTTGTAAAATGAAAAACTAAAATATTAATTCCTTTTATGTTATAATTTTTGTATAGGACTCCTGCTACCCCAGGCGTTGCCGATGTTCTATAATATATTGTTTATACCATTATCTCTGAGTTAATACTACTATCCAGACATATCTACTATGCAGTTTTATTTATTTAATTGTTATTATTATAAAAAATAAAATCATTAATAAATTTCTTAGTGATATAAAGGCTAATGCATGAGCATTTATATTTAAAAAGTTACAGTATCAGGATGTTATTGCAGAAAGATAATCGGTTGTGGGTTTTTCCTCGAGTGCGCAGTGTTAATACCTTAGAAAACGAAAACCAAATTATGTAAATCATTACAACATAACGTTGTAACAATTATTAATACCCTTCCGTTATATTTTTTGTTAATTTTAATGAATTCCTGATAAAAGCAAAGTTCGAAAACGAATTTTAAAGTTTAAAACGTTAAAATAGTATAGGACTATCTCAGAAAAGGTAATATCTCCCTTTCAAACATATTTGTCTATAATTCCGCATGATCATACTCGATTTGTCGAAAAATAAAAAAGGATCTTGTTTTAAAAGTTCAAAAACGGTTGCTATTGTGAAAATTATTTATATTCCTACGGGAGTACTTAAAATTAGCATAAGATTACCTCATGTCTATTACTTCTAAAACTAATTGTACAACAATTCAGGATAAGATTTCCTAAACTCGACCGTAGATTTTGACAATAACAATAAATATATGCAAATGATGCAAATTCATCAACAACAGGTGTCAATTAACATCATTGGCAACATAAATTTAGGGAAGGTAATCAAAGAAAATCAAATATGGTGTAGAAAATGGAGGTGAATAGATCATGCCATCAGAAAGAAGCCCGATAGGAGTAGGTAATTGAGATAGATCGAACATATCTTCAGAAAGACGTCCGATAAATATGCAAGAATAGCGTTGGAGTGGAATTCTCAAAGGCTGAATACGACAAATACTACAAAACCTGGGAAAGTACAATGGAAAACAACAGTAACAAACCAAACAAGATGTTTATCTATGAAAGCTAGTTATGGCCGTGCAAATAAAAAGAGAACTACATAATAAGGGAAACACAACTATGGAAGCCTGTTCCATTAGAAAAAAATGGAATAAAAGAGCTGTATTTAACAAAGCTCTACGTTCCCTTGACTATCGCATCATCGCTCCGGACATTTTTGTCCAAAGAAACAACTAAGCTTGTTAAACAATTCAATAACATATACATACTTATAACGTTCCTAAGCTATGGTTTAAAAGTCTTTCATTTATGAGAATTTGATTAACGATTTTTTACATACCATATCTTGAAGTTTAGCCACATCAGCATTGTCTAATTTAAACTTTTCCGCCGACAAATCAATATAGATTTTATTTTGTTTTTGTCTAAAAAGAAACGTTATATTTAACATCTACTCCATTGTAAAAAAATCTTCTTAATAACTTACATTAACTCCTTAAGTTGTGTTTTAGCTTTGGCTATGGGAGGAGCATAAGATTGCAGTACACCCGAGGTAAGTTGTAAGGCAGCTAAGGAGGTTGTAGCCGTTGGCAAAGATTTAGTTGTGGTTTCCGTTGGGCCTCTTGCTGAACCATTGCTTGTGTAATTATTATTATTGTTGTTGTTTGTTATTGAGATTACAGACTGCTCCAATTGTGGTATTGCTTCTAAAGCAGCCAGAGGCTTTATGATATTGGATGTTTCTAACTGTAATGTTGTGGCGTCTACACTTGGCGTAGAACTAAAGGCTGATAAATCACCTACAATACTATTTAAGAAATACGAAAATAAGATTATTTGCAGATAATGAAATTAAATACAATGTATTTTATCTATACAGCCATTTAATTTGAATTGTTTTTTTATAATTATTTTATAGGCACGTTTTTTATTTCATGTTCTGGTATGTTAGTGGGGCCTCAATACAAATGACTTACCTATCGTAGTTATTGCTTTTCAACATTTTTTTGGTGTAGTTTTTTTAATTATTAACAAATTAAGCAATAATTTAACTAAAAACAAGTATTAACAAATATTTAGAAAGTTAATTAACAAAATATACAAAATGAAATACTATAGCAAAACAATGAAAACAAAAAACAGAAAATATTAACAAACAGCTGGCTTTGACAGTTTTTGTGTTTGAGAAATAAACTCACCACCGTTATGTTTATATTAAAGGGTATATGCATGTTGCTAAGCAGTACCCAAGTAAGCAACATTTTAAGAGAAATGAAAATTACAGTTTTAAGCAACAAATGTTTATAGACAAATGTTTCGATGATAATACGTCACGAAAGTAGTATTTAAATTTTCTGGTGGCCAACTCAATTCATAACTCACACATTTTAAAATCCGTGGAGACTTTTTGCTACACGGATGGTTTTAAAAATTTAGATAGAAACCTCTATATAGAAGGAACATGTGAAGATATCGAATAGATGGAACACTTTTTATGTCACTTTTAAAGCATTCATAAGCTAGAGGTTCCAATATTTTGGGCCAAACATTACTTGTTTAATAGGAGTGGAATGGAAGAAGTTCAAAAAGTTTTTTCAAGATACAGACTTCCCCTGGAAAGTATGGTCATTACCTCTTAATAGCTTAGGAGTATGCTAATAGGCATGAGACCCTTTATTGGATACCCTCACCATCAACTATCTGATTAGATTTGATATAATAATTAAACAAAATTCTTAATTTTTTATACATCTATTATATATTTTTTTCCTTTACTATTCTTGTTTTGTATAAAACTATACATATTTAAAACAATAGCCATGTTATTTGCATTCGAAATTAAAGTGAAATAGAAAAAAAAACTAAAATTTAACTAAAAATTGTATAGTTATGAAGTGGAAAAAAGCAAAGAAACACAAGGTACTTAAAGAAATTAAAACTAAAATTCAAACTAAATGAACACATAATTTAAATAAATTTAAAAATCTGGCAGGACTTGAATGAAATAAATATATCCTTAATATACATAAAAATAATGATAATTAAGTCCCAAACATTAATGTGTGTTACTCTATATACAGCAATTAAACTTACTAAAACAATAAACACTCATGGTTTTGCTTAAAATATTTTGAGAAATTTATCACAAAACAAACCAAGTTACAAAATTTGTTCTACAATGATGCAGCAGCAGTAGTAGTATTTTGAATGATGATAGGTTTTCGAGTATTTGAGCTTAACCCTTTTTAAAGTTCACCAGATCATCGATTTCGACCACCGGCACTGATGTTTTACCATCATCATCCTTTTCCAGTTCGGCTCTTGTACAACGGCCACAGCAAGCAGCCGAAGGTTTATTTTCACATTCTCCCAAGGCAGGTGGCTTGAAATTTGGTGTCCAAGGCCCTAAGCTGCCGGTAGCATAAAAGTCCATGGGATAGGAATTCTGTTTGGGTGTCTTATTGTGGGGTGTGTATTCTACATCTCCCAACACCACCGACAATTCGTAAGGATTTAATAGGGGTTTGGCAAAAGCAGTACCCCAATCAATGGATAGGCGAGGACAAGCTATTTGTACAAAAGCATCAATATCTGCAAATAAAGCCAGTTTTTGTGGAAAGATTTCCGATAGAAGTATCGTAGTGGCTTCGAAACCTTTCGCACGTATACGTTTCTCTAGGAATTTGTGCACTCGAGAGCTGCCTTGGCGTCCCAAAGTACCCAATATAATGCCGATCTTTCTAGCCTTCATGGCTTTTTCAATTTCACCATAACGCAGCGACTGCATGGTGCTGTGATCATACTCCTCTATGGTAAATTTCTTTTCATAGGGATCATATTTATAGGCCTGCAAGCAAAAAGAGGAAATATTAATAAATTTAAACAAAAAAAAAAACAAATTTAAATGTAAAGTTTACCTTTAATTGAGGATTTGCTATCATGGCTGACTCTAAATGAAAACGTCCATCTCCCAGGTATATAATCATTCTGGTAGTTGCTGGCAGAGTAGGCGAGGTACAACCTAATATTTCTCCAGGACTCAGAGGTTTAGCTTGAGGCACTATGACGTCATATCCTGAAGCTTTGAGTTCAGCGGAAGCTGCTTGTAGTGTCGTCACAAATTGTATAGTACTGACTAAAGCTATTTGTCCGTCTTCTGGCTTAAAATTTAACTTAACCGAATCCAAAAAATGTAGGGGATCTATTTTGATGTCCACAAATATGTACAAAACCTTTATGCCTTCGGTTTGATCGACTGGTATTAAACAACTGTGGCCATAATGCACTAGCAATTCGGCTCCCAAGGCTTTGGCAGTGTAATCATCAACACAACAAGCACCATAGGTAACATCACCCATTATAACTGTATCAGCCTCGGTAAAACGTTCTATAATGTCACTTATAACCATGGCATACATAAGTAAGCCTTCGGGTAATTGTAGAGCAACACGCTTTGCTTTCATTTCTTTGATACGCCATATGGTTTTGTGTATTTCGAAATTATAATTCGAAGGTAATCTATCGATAGCCTTTTGCAGCACAGGATCATCGAGCAGACTTTGTGGTATACGATTTAAGCGGGCTTTAGGTTTAAATACTTTTTTCGGTTTAGCTCTGATTACCACTACATCTGTGGTACTGGTGGCGGTATTATGCTCATCGTTAGTAATGGTTTCAGGTTTAGCGCTCATTATGGCTTCATTTGGTTGGACTATATCCAACATCGCGTAACTTCAACTGAAAAGATAAAAACACAATAAGAAATGTAATAAATTTCTTTATAATTTTTGGACTTTGAAAGTCTGTTTCATTGCCGTCCGTCTGTCATTTCAGGTGTTTTTAAAACAAAACCAAGTTATCAACAACCATTGCATTTAATAAATATTGCTGATACAGTAAAATATATCATTAAACTCGGCATTTTTGCTTTTAAACATTTTTTTAAATATAGTTTATGTGAGTAGAGTACTGAAGTAGTGCCAGTTGAAAATTTAAATTTTTGTATAAAGTTTGAATCCTCTGACCATACCTGCAATATCCTTTTCAAACCGGACAGAAACTAACTTAATTTCTTTCAAACGCATTATAAATCAAACATGCAACCAAATATTACAGTGAATCACAAACTAAATACTTTAAGGCTTTAAATTTCAAGTAGATGTCCTCAAAACTAACCTAACCTAGACGATGTTAGAACTAGCTTGCGACTGGTTTTAGATTTGTTGCGGATTGCTGATCCGTGCCGGATGACTGTAGGATATATCGCGATGAGGAGGAGTTGGGGTCCATAGAACACCTTTAACTTTCCAGTCCTGTGTTCTTTTTTCCCTAACCTTTTCTTTTTATTCTTTTCTAACTTTAGGACGATCACGATGGGCATCTATCTGCCCCATCTATCTACTCTAGTTGTTGAATCAATGAGCAATACATACTTCATATTAAATTATTTAATGTAAAATTCTTTTGTAACACACTGTAAAGTTGCAACTCAAATTCAAAAGTAATTGTTCGAACAGTAAATAAAAAATCTCTCTCCATTGCTTTTTCATTAATAAAAGTTAATGCATAGGGTAAACAAATTAAAACACTTAAAATTCATACTAAAAGCAAAAACAAAAAATTAGAACACCTTGAACAAGTTTATTAACAACTGACTCACCTTTTGTTTTATTTGGTTAAACTAATGATATTGTTTTTTATTTATTTATAATTTACTGTCGTACAAGCAGTTTTGTTTCTTTGTTTTGAAAACAAATTTCCTGTTTTCTTATATTTGTTGTTGCCGTGTTATTATATTTAAATACAATAACAGTAAACACAATTTGTTTATGCCTTAAAACAAATCACAATACATTCTTTTTTTCTGTCTGCTTACTTATTAAGGATTTTCAATGTCTAGTAACTCTTTTAACCGTTACTTATGTAAAGTACGCGAACCGTGCAAAGATTTCTTTTGGAATGACTTCTAATCTAAATTCACTTCTAAAACTTCTTTTTTTGGCTATGGGCTTTATGCTTGCAACATAGTAGTTGTTGTTGTCGTTGTTACAACTTGTGTGTTGGTTAGCTTCATTCTTTGTTGGTTTGTTGTTTACTTTGGTTTTGTTTTATACGTATTTATGTCTGGCCACCATTAACATTAAACATTGAGTCACGTAGACCACTTTTGCACAATTGGTTTCTTTTTTTACACAGTGTTTAATACAAAATTTTTTTCCTACTTTACGTTTGTTCTACAGATGTTACTTTTTTATAATGGAATTTTGTTTCTTTGTTTACCTGTTGCTTTATATATGATACTTTCTTTTATAGTTTTTGTTAAATATTTATGCAATATGTTTAAGATATGTAGTTTGTGTGTGCTGGATGAATGAACCACGTTTGTTGATTTTTTTTATTATTTTGATAAATGCCAGTGTTGCCGCTCTTGCTTTGTGTGTGCTGGATGAATGAAGCACAGTGTTGAAAAATTTAGTACTTTTGTATTTTTTTCAGTACTTTTTCATTTCAAAAATACCGCAGTACCACCGCCTAACTTTCATTACTATTTTCATCAAATTTGTTTTTGTTCGTTCAAAAAATAAATATATATTTAATTCGCACATTCTTTTTCCGTTTCCGGGTTTATTAAGTAAGAATTAAGATTCTCCGGTGTGGTGAATAAAATCGAAACTCACCAAAGTGCCGTTATTCGAAATGAGTACTGTATTACCATAAATACATGTACTATATACCGTGATTTGGACGGTGCGTGTCTAGAATAAGTAATTTTCACAACTATTAGTGCAGGCATTCACCGATATGTCTGGTTACTGCATAAAAACAATGTTGCCATTGTGTCATTCTATTTAAAATTCTAAAAAATTAAAATTAGAAAACTGCGTACAAAAAATAATTAAATTTAAATTATTTTGTAAATGAATTTTTGAATAATTTATTTCTTTTATATTTTATTCCCAAAATGCTTTTGCAAATTGGAAATTCTTTGTCGAAATATTTATAATTATTTAATTTATTTTTTATAATTATCTCGTTTACTTAAAAATACTATTTATTTAGTCCTTAAACTTGCAACTGTGTAACAGCTGTTACTCTTTGTTTTCTTTTTTTAATTCTCCAACACATCAACAATCAAATTGACTCATATTTTTGTGAAATTTTTTTTTGTGTGGTCAAAAGAAAAAATAACTTTTATTTTCTTCTTTAAGTAAAATTATAAGAATATTATTTAAATATTTAATTAGTTTATAAAAAGCCTAATAAGTTGTTTTACTACTTATTAACTTAAAAGTCTAAAACAAAAACGCCAATAAAACGAACAGCAGTAACAAAAAATTGATTTTCTCCACATAGCCCTTAGGCTTTTAAGCTATAAAAAAAAATAAAATAGAAAATGTTTTAATCATTAAACTCTCAGAATATCATAATAAATTTATAAATATGTTTACCAATTACCCAAGTATTAAGTGGTTACTTACCACTTTAGGTTTATTTATCAGCTTCCGATGTTATGGAGCAAGTGATATTACCAATCAAGTCTTTGGAGGTGTGAAAGAAGGTATTGTTGCTGCTTTTGGAGACTTTAATTCCGATGAACTTACAGATGTATTCTTGATAAGGGACAATATGAAAGTATTGCAAATACTCTATGGTAAACTTAATTTATATTAAAATTGTATACACAGTTATTAAACTTAATAATTTCAGGTGACGATACTGAGCCCTTATTGAGGAATGGTCCTTATTGTAGCTATGAAAACTATCAAATTGTCAGTGTGGTGCCAGGAGATTTCGATGGTGATGCTTTAATGGATGTTTTGGTAACATTGAAGCCTAAAGATAGCCACGATAACATTTACAGCGTTTATGTGCACTGGGGCGGTCCGGAGGGTTTAAACTGTACTAAGGAAACGGAACCAGAATTGTTAAAAACCAAAGAAGAACCTTTAGCTTTAGATTTTAATCGTGATATGATTATAGATTTATATGGATTAAATGAAGAAGGCCAACGTACGTTTTGGATATTCCAAAAAGCGCGTGTAAAACCCGAAGAAAGACAACAAGCACCTCCTGCAGGCACTACTTCATTTGCAGCCAACATTAAGACACCAAATGCTAATGCTTATTTAGATTTAAATGGTGATTTTACAGCAGATTTGTTTGTACAAACTGATAGGTACTATGAAGTATGGTATGGTCGCAATAACGAACCAAAAGAGGATTTTACATTTAATCACACTATAGATATATCTATTGTGGGCACGGAGTATATTCTTGGTCAAGCTGTATTTGCTGACTTTGAATTGGAGGGTGTGGAGAATATAATATTGCCTGTATGCTTTAAAGATTGCACAAACTCCACTATACTAGTGCATGATGGTTTAAATTTTCGTGATATCCATGTCAATTTCAAAGATCCTCAGGCAGTAACTTGGGGTTTTGTGCCACCCATTAAAGATGATGTTTATTTAAAAACCATAACAGCACGTACTGGAGATTTCAATATGGATGGCTATCCTGATCTTATAATGACCTTACAGACCTTAAACGCGCCCAAACGTATGCAAACTTTCTTACTGGAGAATGTTCCCAACAAAATGAATAATCCACCATTAAAAAGAACTTTTGAGGTTAAATGGAATGCTTTAAATCCTTTAGGCAATGATACTGTTGCTGGAGCCTTTTATGATTTCTATCAGGATGGTAAGTTTGTATAACAAATTGTTTTTATTATCATTTAATATGTATGTGTATTGCAATAGGTGTTTTGGATGTTATTTTAATACAAAAAACCAAATCTGGCTTATATAAACCCTTGGCTTTCCGCAACACTCTGGATTATGATGCCAACTTTGTTAAAGTTATAGTACTAACTGGTTTGATTAATAAAAAGAATCCGACTTTGCATACTGCCTTGGGTCGTAAGAAACGTACATATGGCACTAATTTACCGGGACCACGCATTACTTATTTTACTACCACCCAGGATGGTGACTTACAGCGCGGTTCATCAGTACAACTGCCACAATCAGCCTATTTTGCTCTGCAATTACCCTACACAATATTCGGCTTGGGTCGTACACCCAACTTTGTGGATTCCTTAACCGTTGGCCTGGGCCATATGTATCGTAATTGGACTCAACTTATACCCAACTCACAAATTATTGTAGTACCCAAACCCATTGAAGATCCACAACGCTGGAAGGCGCAGTTATTTGTTACGCCCAGCAAGCTTATACTTATGAGTGTTGTGGCCTTGGGTGGCACATGTTTGGTAATAGTTCTTATTATATTGGTGCTGTACATCAAGGAAAAGCGTGAAGATAGACAAGAAAGGTTACAAGAAACTCATCGTTTCCATTTTGATGCTATGTAGGATAGTTTTTAAGATTTCCCCTTTAATATTATATACATATATGGGAGACAGTATGCAATTTTGGTTTGAAATTGCATTAAGAGTGATATTTTTTAAGTTTCTTACATTTTTTTCTATCTTTGTCTCATCTTTTTACTATTTATTATTAATTAAAATATTGGCTTTCCTTGAGAGTTGGAATTTGTTGGATTTTGTTTCGTTTTATTCAATAAATTTTGTTACTTTTAAGTGTTTATGATTTTTCTTTATATTTTGGCGTTAATGTCTTTGTATTTTGAAAATTACATATTTAGTGAAAACGTATTAATTAACACTGTTTCAATACTAAAAATTACAATATCATTAAATAAAAACACTGGAAACAGAATTATTAAAGCAAATGCAAAAGAAAGAGTTTTAATTTATTTGGGTAAGGCTTAGTTAGGGATTATAATAATTACCTGAAAAATATTACGCTACAGGATGGATGATGATTTCTGTTTCTCTCTTGCCGCTATAGTTACAAATCAGTCTTGGAATTTGGTAAGCACGCAAACTATGTTTGTTTTAGGCAATCACTTATAAAACTTAGGAAATAAAACTATTGCAAAAATGTACGTATTTTTATATTTTATTGGCATTTTATATTGAGTTTCTTTAAAGTGTTTCTGTGGTTTTTAATGAAAAGGAATATTTTTATTAACACTAGTACTAGAATTTTGTTTTTGTTTTTCTTATTAAATTAAATTGAAATCTTTCTTAATTGGGAAAAGAAATTCTGCAATGAAATAAAAATTAAAGTATGAACTTTTTATTTATAAATTTTATGCATTTTTTTCTTAAGATTTTCTGTTTGTTTATTTTTAATTTAAATGTTTATTATATAGTTGTTTTTAATTATTAAGAATAGGTGAGAGAGACTTAAAAAAATATATTTAATATATATATTGAATTAAACGTTGCGTAAATGTTATTATATGAACGACGACTGGCTTAAATAATACGTGGGTAGTTAAAAATGAGATTGATTTTCTTACTTGACTTAAAAATTATTTAGTGTTTCATTTTATTATTTTATATTTAATTAAACTTTAATATGCAACAAAAACATTTAAAATAAAATCAAAAAGCATTATTGTATTTAATTTTTAATTTCCAATTTGTAATCGAAGAAAAGTATTTTATTCGTTGTTATAAAACAAAAATGAAAAAATAAATAAAAAGTTTCAAACTTAATTGCAATTTTTTCTTTATAACGTAGCATGAAGAACGCATATTTAAAGTTGAATAAAAAGGTTATTTTATTGAAAATATTCTATTGTAGTAGGGTATGGTAATATGGCAATATGATTTACTTTTGCTTTGCTTGTTTGTTTTTATTATTTGGCTTTAAATCTTTGTTTGCATATAGTATGTTTTCCAGCAGTTTATGTGTTTTTTTTTTATTGTTTTGTTATTACTCGTATTTGTATTATTATATAGAATTTAACAAATTAAATTTGAAATTTATTATAAATTGTTATAGTTTTATTGAAAATATGAAATCTGTATTTAAGTTTGAAGTTAAATGGAAAATTTTGTTATAATTTCTGTTTGTTGTGGTACTATGAAAAAGTTAACTTAATTTAAAATATAAATTATAACTGAAAAAAAAAACATTTAAAGTAAAAATATATATGAAAAAATTCCTGATATTGCTAACAGACTGTGCCTTTACACACACATGCACACATACACAAAACATCCTTATTCTTCATATACGGTCTGTATAAATAACGCCATTCTTTCTGTATGCTTTACTCTTCAACCAGTGAAATAATCTTTGGAAATGGAAATTTTAATAAAAAAAATATTTTTTTTATTTCGAAATTATTTTTAAATACGAACTCACCTTTATTTGGTTTTCTTTTATGTTGTCTCACCTTTACCACTGTCATCTGCATTATCATCATCATCATCGTCGACATCCTCATCGTCGTCATCTTCATCATCGGTTGGTAAATCGTCTTCAGTTTCTAAATCGAAGACATCATCAAAGAAATTTGAATCCAGTGTGGGTTCATTTGTTTCTTTTCGTTTGGGTTTAATGCAGTAATCTTCGAGGGTCATGGGTACAACGATGCCTTCTTTTTTAGCTTCAGCATTAGCAGCCAAAGCTTGTTTACGTATTATATTGGGATATTCATTATCTTTACCCTAAAATGAATAAAAAAAAATTAGAAAAATAAAATTTTCATTTTTATAAACGAATTACCCCTCGTACCTGAGAATCTCTCCATCTTCGATACATAACCGAGGCGTCTACATTAGCCGGCGAATAGGTATTGGGTTCATTGAGCAATGAAATTACAGACAACAGTATTGTTCTCACATTTTGCGTAGGATTCCAACGTTCACAGGGCAGTTCACCGCTTTGGGGATCATCGACCGGCGGATGTAATATTGAGATACACAAGTCACCATTTTCATAGACATTTGGGTGCCAGACTTTAGTCAAAAATCTTATGGAAGGTGGTGAATATGGATAATCATGAGGAAATTTCATATGAGCCTTAAAATAACCACCCTGATAAAGGGTATCGGGAGGACCAAATATGGCTACCTCCCATTCGAATAGATTGTCCTCATTCACTAATTTCACACGAAAGCCCTCGACTGGCTCCTCTTGCAGTGATTTGTATTCTAAGGCCAAAGCTCTTACCGCTGAGCTACTGGGTGTGGCCAACGTAGAAGAATTTGTGTTAGAGGAAGTGGAGGCCAATGAATGTGACATTTAGGTTAGCTCTAAAGTAAAGCCTACAGTTTTGTTCCTTTTTTAATGAATTGGTTACTTTGCTTGTTCTTTCTTACTTTAGCTTCCAATATGTAGTATATGAGAAAGCCGTTTACAATAACAAAAAATATATTAAAATTTCATATAAAATATATACAAAAATTTTGGTTTCCTTTTTTGTTTTCACAGAGATTTACTGAAAAATATATTAAAAAAAAGAGGTAAAAAGAAAATAATAACAATAAATGAATTAGAGAAACATTTTTATTTTGGTAAAAAGAAAAAATATGGCATAGCCAATATAGTTGTTTCTATCGTATTCATTTTTTTTTTTTTTTTTTTTTTTTTTTTTTTTTTTGAAAGTTGTATAGTAATAAAAACAAAAACAACAAAATATTAAATTAAATAAATTTGGATGTCAAGCTAGCGTAGCATACTGCGCTCGCCAGCATCTCTGCCAAGGTAAACCACACAGCTAGCCGCTTAAATAGGCAAAATATACTCATTACGTTGTACCCCCTACATTACACACTTATAAGATAATGGTATACTAGGTTTTTGCAAATGTTTGCAACGGTTTTAATAAGCGGTCTTTCCAAAAGATATAACAATCACGGCACAATATTGTTGGTAAAAAAAAAATAGCCAATAGAAATTGAATTCCCCTAGGAGAGGTTTAATGAATTTACCTCTCAAATATGTCCGTAAGTTGTCGAACGAAATGATACGTATTAGATTGAAAGTAACCATTCTAAAGGTCATAACAATCATTCCTACAATTAAGCTTTTTACTGCTCCTTATACTTCACTTCTGGAGAAAATTAAATGACTGTTCGAAATTTACAGCCTTGAATAGCTGCAGGACAAGAATCACTCAAAAATTTATAAATATAATTTGCGAGTGGTCCGTGACTGAAAGGACTCCATAGGGAGCCTTCGGACGGATCCGGGACGGTCTCTGTTGGATCACGAGGCGTAGAGATATTCCTCGGAGCGAGAGGACTGACGCCCTTGAAAGATTCGGTGAAATGTTTGTTGGTTCTAATCCTTCAATCTGCTACTTCGTGGACTCGTCCGCAACTGTTCTGTCCATTTTTGATCTATTTCTTAGATAAGTTATGACCGGTCTACTGTACAAATTTGTTCGTAGACCAACGGCGTCTCAAAATATATGTCAACCCAAAAATTAATAGATCCTACCTTTGTTATGAACATATCCAGAGCCAAAACTTATTCTAGTTTTGAATATTATATAAGCCTAACTAGAGACTTTACTATCATTTGTTTACCTATGGGCGTAGGGTACCTACCACATAGTCTGTCCTTATGGCAAGTAATTTTCTATTTTCTTTTTTTTGTGCACTCATGTCTCACGCAAAAAAAATATTATAGTTTCAAACAACCCATTTTCAAAGTGTGCATAAATGAATTTATGAAAATTATTTTCTTCAAAAAATATTTAATCTATTTTGAATGCAATTTATTTTTACTTTCTTTTTTCTTATATTGTTTGTATATATTTTTTTTTTTTGCTATTATTTCTTTACATTTCTTTTTTGCTGAGATTTTTGCTGCCGTTTTAGTTTTCTTTCTCATATAACTGTCATAAATTTTTTTCCAAGAACACTTTCATGGCTGCGTCACAAGTCATTATTCTTTGTTGTAACCATTTTATTAATAATTAACTTACATTTCAATTTAATTTTATTATAAAATGACTTTCTCGAATTTATTATTATACACTTTACAATTTCTTTCAATAAGCACTCGAATTTCTTAAAGAAAAATGCAATTTTATTTTGTATTTAGCCGATAATATTTTGTTGGTCGAAACGTATTTAATAAGAAAATGTATGTGAAGGCAACGACAAAGAGAACAATACAAAAGAGTTGCCAAGTCTATATCAAATTTATCATATATTAGAAATACATTTGATTATAGTTAATATAATTATTTCTGTTTTGTTTTCCAGAAATTAAAATATTTTTTTCTGTTTTGTTTTCAAAGTATATATTTTATTTGTAATATTGCTATTAATAATTTAATTAAGGGTTACATTTAAATACTTTTTAAATTTAAGCGTTTTTCTTATTGTTTATTATTTTGTTTACTTTGTTAATCATCCTGAGTGATTGCTTAAATACTGTGAAGGTAAGAAGCAGAATGTTTTCTAATTATGAACTCAGTTTCAAAGGGGGGTCTCTCATCAGCATTAAACATTTTGCCAACGCATTACATTTTTATTCGTGCAAAAATAATTCAAAATGTTGCCTAAATTGAAAATTTCTTCATTTTTACTTAAGGTAAGTCTTATTATTTGTAAATAATACATAACATAACGATTTATGTACTTTCAACAGCGCTTGGAACAAGTAAAACAACAATGCAGTGGTTGTTTGTTTGGTGTCTTCTATGGAGAGGGCACCCTACTCTTGATGTGCTTTAACGTGGAATCCACTATTGGTCAATTGAATTATGAACAGATTCAACATAAATTTCCAGCTGAATTAGATTTATGTGGTCTAGTAAAATTTGGCCATTGTACGGACTCCGAAGCCCATCTGTCTGAAATTTTCAAAGATGTGGACATCACCGATAATCCCATTTTGCTAAATTGTGAATTGGGCACATTGGTAGGTCTAAAGGCTTCATTTTTAATGCATGGCAAACTGGAGCAGGTGCCCTATGAAGTGTTAACAGCTGAAGAAATCTATCGTGATTTCTGCTTCACCCGGCTTAAATGTAGCTGGACTATTTATACTGAATCAAATCCACTGGCTGTACGCAAGGAAATGCACTCTTTGAGGAAAACAATATCAGGTGGTAGTTTGGCATTTAATATAGAGCCCACTCGAGTTTACATAACCAATGGGGGTGCTCAGGGAGCCGGTTTTAATGGATCCAAAAATAATATTAACAACGATTCACTTATAAAACATATTTTAAGTTCCATGCAAGAAGCTTTGCACTACGATCAAGAGGATAAGGAGAACTCTAATGAAAAGAAAAGCAAAAAAACATCACCCAATGATATACACTTAAATTCAATATTTGGCGCTTTGGGCTGTGACTTTGATATTATAAATATTGAAACATTACGCTCTAAAACACGGGAATTGTCCGAAACCGATAGCTCCAATAAAACTATGCCAGCCATGAGCATGTGTTTAAGGCCAGCAGAAAGTAAATTCTGTATACCCATTGAAGTGGAAACTATGGCAATTTTAAGTAAATCTACCAAAGTGGCTCGTTTATATGATGTCTTAATTGAAAGTATATGCCGGGCTTTGAGATTATGCGAGCAGAGTATAAATGAAAATTTAGAGGAGAGCGACAATAAGAAATTGATGGCTCCTAGAATGTATAATTTCTTTCCTTTGGTAAGACTAATTTAAAAAATCAATTCATTTTCATTTATTTATTCGTTTTTTTTATTTTCTATAGGAGTTTGGTCATTTTATATCATGTTGCTATTTGGATGGTTTGTCCGATGACAACTCCTCTATGCAAGATAAACGTAAACTATTCCATCGTCACTTTGGTTTACCAGTTACACGTCCGTACTTTAGGCGTTCCAATGCTTGTATATTCCGTAATGATATCGATACACATGGCCCTCTGCTCAACACGCATGTAGGTCTAAAACCTAGTGGTGTAAAGGATGGAAAACTGTATTTGGTGCAAGGAAACTATCATTATTACCATTATTTGCAGCAACAAATGCAAGATAAAGGTTGGGGCTGTGCTTATAGGTCTTTGCAAACCATATGCTCTTGGTTTTTGCTGCAAGGTTATACAGAACGTGCAGTACCCACGCATTTAGAGATTCAACAATATTTAGTTAAAATTGGTGATAAACCACAAAATTTCAAGGGTTCTTCACAGTGGATTGGTAAGTTTGTTTTTTTTTTAATTATTCCAAAGAAAAATCTTAAAAACTAATAAAATTTTAAAATAATATTTAAGGTTCTACGGAAGTTGGTATGTGCCTACAGGGTTTCCTTAATGTAGACTCGAAAATTCAACATTGTTCCTCAGGCTCGGAGCTTTCAACTATAGCCTCAGATTTGGCTATGCACTTTCAAACTCAGGGAACACCTATTATGATTGGCGGCGGTGTTTTGGCTCACACCATTATAGGCATTGACTATTGTGTACAAACGGGTCAAATTAAATTCCTTATTTTAGATCCCCACTATACAGGTGAAGATGATTTGCATACCATCCAGTCGAAAGGCTGGTGCGGCTGGAAGGGTATGGATTTCTGGGATAAAAAGAGCTATTATAATTTGTGCATGCCACAAAGGCCCATTATGTTCTAAACAAGCAATTTTAGTTGAATTTTTTCTTTAAGAATTTTGCTAGATATTTATCTGTAAGGTTATTGTATTTTCTGCTGTTGTTATTTTTTTTTTTTATTTATTTTCGAAATATTTCTCGGAAAGTGTAAAAGTTTGCAATGTCACTGTTAGACGGGGATCTAATCTAGTTAATTACCGTTTGTTTTTAAGATATACAGCATATTTAAGACCTATCATGTTGTGTTTTTTTATAATTTTATATGGCACAGATTTTGTAATTTTAGTACATAATAAAATATTTCCATTATGAGCTAAAGTTAAAAATTGATTGTATAACTTGTTTGTAATAAATCTCTTTAATGGAATGTATTCAATTCTGTTTTGTTTGTTTCTAGTCCTTAAAATTCCTAGATATAAACTCATGGAAGTTATTGCCACGGAATTTTATTTCTATTCCCATCCTCTTGAAAAAAAAAAATTTTATAAAACAACAATCAATTGTTTTGAATTCTTTTATTTTTTTGTCGGATGTCGATCTTTAAGGTGTTAATTCTGTTGTACAAAATTCTATTTACTTTTTAAACTAAAACTAAATCTTAAGAATATTAAAAAAACAGGATTTTTACAATATTAGCCACCACTTTTTGAATATTTTTTCCAATATTTTTTAACATCATCATGACCATTTTTCGTAACGACCATAGTACGAGTACGTTCATTTTGCCACACCAATACATGTATAGATTGAGCATAATCGCGTAGAGTGACAAAATCAGCCTGAGATAGGAATTGATTGTACACCACACCTTCAGTGTAGGTAAAACGATTTCGTTCCATTTCCCACAGTTTTATTTGATCTACTACCGTAGGAGGCAAGGAAGATTTGCATTTTATAGCTGATTCTGTTAATTTCATATTGGGATGTGAATATTGTTCCAAATAGCTTATAATTTGATCAGCTGTTATGCCACCTCTTAAGGCCTGGCGCACTGAATCACGGGTTAGAACTCCTACAACCAGATTAGGAAACCGATACAACAATTCTGTAAATAGGCCCAGAACAGCAACTTGTAGGGGAGAATCTGTGTAAGCATAGGCGCGGTAATTTGTTTCCACCACTATATAACCATTTTCCTGAGATTTTTCGTCTTCTAAAACAACAGCAGGTACTGTAGCAGCTTTATTGGTAACATTTAAAGCCAAACGTGTTGGATAAAAACGTCCTTCTTTGCGTTTACGCTGGAAAACCAAACCGAATTCTCTTAGATGTTGTAGAAACGTTAACATTTTAGGGCTCATGCCTTCGGAGCTATAATCACGTCCGAGTGTAGAAAAACTAAGTTGAAATAGCATACTCAAACATTCAGGCAAAGAAAGGCCTCTCTCTTCGCAAGTGTCTAAATATTGTAACATAAAATGCCACACCTGAGACTGTGTATCCAATAAAAGAAATTGAAAACCTTGGCGTGTTATAGTTACTACAGAGTCTTCTCTTTTCATCAAATTGGCATGCAAAAGAATTCTTACAGCATCTGGACTTATGATTTCACTTTCTTGACTTTTACCGGAACCTCCTGTGCCCACCATATAGTGAAGGACACAACGCCATCTTGACATGGCATACTGATCCAGAAACGCTATATCCCGTGGTTTGGAATCCTTCTCTAAAGTATGAGACATTGACCAAGGTTTACCGCCTCCTAATAAAGCTATTTTTAGGTTCTTCTTAAAGGTAGGACATAACTCCCAGGCTGAAAGGCCACCCGGTATGGCAGTGGTACGCCAAACATTTAATTCTGTCAAGATATTCGTAGATGCTTGTTGTTCTCTATAAGATATAATTAAAAAAATAGTATCAAAATATGTAGGAAAGTAGAGAAAGGCCTATATACTTGGCATAATGCTGAGAGCCCCAGGAAGCAACAACGGCCTGAGGTACTGGTTGTTCCGCAAATAGTATGCGTATAATAAATTGCCTGGCTATTTCTGGTAATTCTCTATAAACTGCTAAACATATTGTGGGATAGTTGTAGAGCTTTTCCAATAACTCGGGGGAACGTGTTCTCAGGTACTCCTGGAAGTCTTTACATTGTAAATTTGTCGGCTTGCTGCCCAGCACAGAATTTTGTGACGAAGATGAACGGGAAGATTTAAGGTCACTCATTGATGTTTATTGACAGACTGCTTTATATATAATTAAGTCTCAATTATCCATTAAGTTTTATACAAAACAAAACAATTTTAATAAATTGTTTAATAAGAGAAAACAAACACCGACTGATAAGATTACAAAGCCAGTTGATATGGAATTGACGGCGTTCATTTCGATGTTAATGTTTCCAAAATTTAAAAAAAGAAATATTTTAAAACTATTTAATTAATGTAAGGGATATTAACTATATATATAACATACACTTTTCTAATAATTTAATTATTTCTTATTATTAATTAATTTTTCTAATTCTAATTAATAAATTTACATTTGTTTTCTTCCGTGCAACATTAGACTGATATTGCATTGCCAACCAATGAGCTCTCATGTTTTTAAACACTCTTATTCAATAAGAAGAAGCATAATTAATTTTTTTTTGACATTTGTAGCGGCATATTCTGTTAAGTTCTGTTAAGATTTGTTTGAAGTTAAAATTTTGTTAATTTGGTAGATTTTGTTTAAATATATTGTTGATATTTAGAAACAAAGTGTTAAAATGTCTGCAACTGATAGTGTTTTTAATAATTTACGCCAAAAACTAGATGTTATGGGCTACAGGCAATCTCTGCCTTTAGTCGCCATACCACTTGTTGGTTGTCTCTTCGAAGATTTAGTGAAAACAACGGAGAGTTTAAGAGATTCTAAAAAACAAATTATGGATTTATTAGAGGTAATTTGAAAAATATCAATAGAATTTGTTAAGATTATGTATATTAGTTACAATTTTGGAGACCTTTTGTTGTCCACTTTGGGTTGTCATAGAGGTCTTTGGTCACTTGCGTAGTATGAACAGTAATGGTTCGAATAATAAGGACAGCATATGTTTTAAGCGTTTTTATTATCGGAATTGACTTTCAAAGGCTCAAATCTTGGTGAATTAGTCTCCAACTACAACATATATGTTCATTGTATTAAAGGCGAAGAAGAGGATTAATTATTCTATTGAAAGCATACATAGTTGGAATTTCGTGAAGGATTTCAAACGGTAAACTGGCCTTCAATGGCACTTCAGTGCAAAAACAATCAATCATTTTAATGCTTTAAATGTAATATAAAAAATAATCTAGTTTAAATGAATAGATAACTTAGAACTCGGTTAACAGAACTGAGAGGAAGACGCCGAAAAAAAGATGTCAGTGCTAGCGTCGGAACTCTTGTTTGAGCTCTGGTTTAGTAAGTCATACACTACCTACCTACTACACTATCGCGACTTCTCTAATAACTTCACAATATAGTTGTAATTCAGAAATGATTCACTATACCTATTTATTAAATATTTATTTCATATTCAATTGTTTCTAAGAGGTTTCCTCCTTTATAGTCATTCGGAATAGTTCTTTCATACTATTATGTTCATATTTACTGGAACTTGGCTTTATAGAAATAAATTTGCAGGTTATTGAGTGTATTCTCATTTCTGGTGTCTATCTCTAAAGCTCATACAGTGTAAGTCCATCAATCCAAGAATTATGTAATAAGCATTTTTAGTGTCTTGAAAGTAAGACTTCTATTTTTACTACACACGAGTACAGTACAATATTGTATTAATCTGAAGTATATTTATTAAGTATGTATATTACTTAAACCATATATATTTTTAATGCCAGCTATTGTTTGGCTTTTAGTCTGTAAGACTAAAACCTCCTTCCACTTTTTTCAATACACTTGTTATTCGTTTGTGTCTTGACCCATTAACAAAATAAACTTCTACACATAACATACATAACATAAGCCAATAAGTGCCATAACAAATTCATATTTTTATTAATTTCTTTTCATTCACTATGTTATTGCGTGTTTTTAAGGAAAAATCATGTTGGGAATTGGGTGTTGAACCCTATAAGTGTGATAATTCGCGTCTACTCCAAGAATGCAATCAATTGCATATGCAGAGTTTAAAACATCAAGAGGAGTATGAAGAGAAAATACAAGGTAAGTTTTTTGTGTATTAACTATAATGGAGTTTACTGAAATTAAAACTTTATACAAACATGCTTTTAGAACTTAATATAAAAATTCGTGACCTGCAGATAGATAAATTACATTTACAGCAACAGTGTGAGCATTTACAACAACAATTAAAAGTTCTGCAAAACAAAAGCAACGTCACAGGTATGAATTACGGCAAGGATGTAAAAGGTAACGAAAAGATTTTTGTTTTGCTTTAAATAACACAGCTTAAGATTTACATATTTTTAGGTAAGAAACCTTTTATAACCACAGTACGTTCCGGCAATGAATTACCTCCTCTACAACCTTTACAGGAGCATAACAGCAATTTGAAATGTACAAAATGTCATGTGGGTTACTATCAGCGTAAAGAAATTGATTCACAAACTAAAATTCATGAAAAGGAATTGGAGAAATTGGAAAATACTAACAAGGATTTGATGGATCATATAAAGTTTCTGCAGAAGAAAGTATGTTTGTTTTAATTGTAAAATAATATAATAATAGTTTGTAATTTACACTGTATTTAGTTAGAAGCTAGAGATCGTGAAATTTTACGTCTTAATGACTTACTGGCCGGCGGCAGACCTCCAGCGGCTTTAGCACGCGATTGTTGTTATAAAAACTTTAGTACCCTTAATGAAGATATTGATTTGTTGCAGCGTGAAAAAATGGACAGTTTAACGCGTATGCGTGAATATCAGGAACAAATGCATGAAGCTATGCAACGAGCTTTAGATCTAGAAAAATCAAATAGATCTCTGCAAAAGCAATTGGATGAATTAAAAGATGCTGCACTCTTAGTTGAAACACAAGCAAACATTGAAATAGCGCAACGTGAAACGGAAGTAGAAAGTTTGAAAAACCAACTGAAAGAAATGATCAATAGAGATAGAAGCGCGCTTGATAAATCAAAAACTGATATGAAAAAATCATCTAAAACTGCTATAGCCGGTCTTAATAGCATAGATAAACATAAAATAAATGAGAAAATAAACGAGTTAACTCAGAAAGGTATTTAAAATGTTTAAAATTATTTAAAATGAATTCGTAATATTTCCGAACTTTTTTTAGAATCCGAATTAAAGGTAGAAAATGAACACTTGCAAAGAAAGGTTTCTAAATTAAAAACAAAAGTACATACTTTACATAAAGGTAATTTTCCGTATACTAATTGATCACAAAATGGTTATTTACTTACTTATTATTTCTAGACATTGAAGAATTGGAGACCCAACATGCCCAACATTTGGATGAGGAAAAAATACGTCTTAAATCTGAAAGAGATTTTTTCCAAAAGGAATATCTTAGGCTACTCAGTAAAACTGGCTCGGATAAGGAAATTGCATTTCTTCAATCACAAATCAAGTCCAAAGATGAAGAATTACGTATTTTACGTTCAGAATTGTGTTTAAGACAAAGCCAGGCTTTAGTGCCTTGTCTTAAAGATAATCAAAATTTAATTTCCGATTCTTTGCCTTCAACAGCTCGCTCTACTAATACTAGCTCAAGTAGTGATTGTGTTCAGGCTGTAGTCTTAAGAGTGGAGCGTGAACGTGATTGTGCTAGAGCTGAAGTAGAGCGTGTTAAATGTGAGCGAGATACATTAAGAGAAAAACTTTTGTGCACCACTAAAATGCATGATGATCAAATGCATTGTACCCAAAAACGTTATGAGGAACTGTGTGAACGTTTAAGACAATTAGAAAGGGAAAATCGAGATTTACAATCGGCTAGAATGCCCGTAGAAACACATGTAATGATGCTTAAAGATGAGCTGGAATGCTATAAACAGCAGCAGTACTTATTAAAGGAAGAGCATAACAAATTACAAACCACCTATAGCCAATTAAAGTTAGTTAAGATTTTTTCAAATACTATTAAAGAAAACAATTTTAAAATTATGTTTTTATCTTAGAATGCTTCACGAACAAACCGAACGCTGTTTGTCGGATTATCAAAATAAACTTTTGGTAGCTGAACGTAAGTTAGAAACGTCAAATGTGCGACTTAATGATTTGGATACAAATCGTGAGACTTCTCTTCAAGAGGTTTCAAAATTACGCAGTGAAGTAGCAGTTTTAAAGCAAACATATGTTATGTTAGAAAATGAAAAGGATAAACTTTTGGTAAGTTATTTATCGACATAATTAGCTTCATAGGTTATTAATTAATTGAATATAATAATATTTTTTATAGACACAACTTGATAATAAAACTGAAAAGGTTTATCAATTGGAATACGAATTGAAGGCATGTAAAGAAAAACGTAATAATTTGGAACAACAAGTCAGCCAGCTAGAGGGACAATTAAGGTAAGAGAAAATGATTATTTTTAAATCTAATGCTTGAGGTTAAATAAAAACTTTCTGATCGTCCCATCAAATGACAAGTGGGCACTCTACTGAGAAACGTAAACGAATAAATATTACGTTGATCGATAAAATTTATTGAAACTTTTAACAATTGCTTACTATATATATTATCTACATACGTACATACGTAATTGGTCATTACAACCCTTTTGTTAGGATTACTCCTACTTTCTCATTTATCTAATCAATTGTGTCTCGGCTCTGTTTCAATTTGCTGACGTATACGTAGCGGGAGCGCAATAAAACAAATTTTATTTCATAATTTTTTTTTATAAATTTATTAAATTATTTTTTTTTTATTTGCTTTTCTCTATATTAATGGCACAAACTTAAATTTAGAATTTTCGTAAGACTTAAACAATTTCAATTTTATTTTCTAAACATGATTTAAATATAATTTAAATTAATATTCTATAAATTATGAAGATTTCAATTTAATTATTGAATTTCTTTTATAGTTGATACTGAGATTTAACCGAAAATTTCTAAAAACCATCTAGAAATCAAAATAAAAATTTAAAAATTAACATTAAAATATAAAAATATAGATTAAATTATTATACAAAAAGAAAAAGAAGAAAACATGTTGATTTTTACCAACATAAGGCAAGATTTTCGAGTGTAAAGTAACAAAAGCATGCTTTAAAAACATATGAGAACATAAAGTACAACGAAAACGGAAGATAAGAATAAGAGATTCGAAAAGTTGTTGGTAGAAAAAGGAACAGAATTTTAGTTTATATACATACGAGTTTAATATGTAAATGGAACATGCAGTCTTTGTTTTGGTTTTCCTTTCCGTAATCCCTGTTTAAAATAGTATTTACATATTGTATGTGTTGTATTTTAGCAGACGATTAGTAGGAAATTTGCTTAGTATTGAAAATTAGTTGTGGTAAAACTGGTAGAGTACTTGGAATTTTGTCGTTGACTTAGGGAATGTTGAGTTAAATACCTTGCTAAACCTACGGTGGGTGCATTGCAATGCTGTAGTCCGGTCGTTGACATATTATCACCATTTTCGGCGGGGGTATAGCCAGGGCGGCATACACATTTTGCTTTTGTTTGTATAGATCTAGCTGTATCCATAGTTATGGATTTAATTGGCTCTAACCATTGGCCTGGGCCACATGGTCCTCGACTATATAACTTATAACAATTGCCTTCCAATTCCACCATGCCTGGTGTTGTTTCACAAGTATTTGTTATAGATTCTTCAGGTGTTGAACATTGTTGATCTAAATTTTGTATGACACCTGCACAGCCACACATGCCATTATAGGAAATACCATCTACTGAAGGTCGAGCGGTGAAATCGAAAACTACTACCTGATAGAGATCACAAGGACCTTGAGAGCCAATGCGATAGCATTGTTTTTGATCTGGAAAATATAATCTGTTTTTGCCACAAAAGTTTTTCACACACGTTGTAGCATTTATTAGAAATTCATCTGCTGCACAAGGTCCTCTAGTATATAAACGATAACATAAACCATCAGACCAGGGTACATAACCATCTTTACATTGGCACTTAGCTCGAGCAAAAACTGGGCTATAATCTTCTGTCGCACTGGAGCTTATATTTTCAGGCACTGTAAATATATGGCCTGGTGGACAAGGTCCCGGTGTATCTATTTTTTAAAAGGTTTAAAATTATTAATTTATAATTTTCAAATTAATTTTCAATTTGTACTTAATTCATAACACATTTGTTGGTCATGATGATAGTGCGGCAGAAAGCGATGACAATCACAGCGACCTCCAGGTAAAAATAGATGACCTGGTGTAGAACAAGGACCTTTAGTGTAATGTTCATGACAGGTTTCTTCCAAATCATAGAAAAAAGGGCTTAATTCCCCTGTATTCTGGCACTATAATATGAGACAATGTAGAAAAAAAAATGCAATAAAGTAAATAATTTTCAATATTACCTGACATTCACCCAAATCATCTTCATTCATGATTAACAATTTGCCTTTGGTACAAGGTCCTTTGGTTAGTTTTGTATAACATTTACCATCTTTAGGCCAAAATATCATATTATCTGGGCATGTTCTTGGAGTTTTACAAACACCCCAACGGTTTGTAGATCTGAAAAATAGAAAACAACGTTGAAATTGTAGTTCAAAATTGTTGAATAATAACGGTTAAGCCTACCTCTTAGTGCCCAATTGTGTTTCTGCTATTGGACTAAAATATTGACCCTTATTGCAGGGTCCTCGTTCAAATATTTTATAGCATTTATTGTTTTTGCCACTTAACACAGTGCCTGGTGGACATCTACACTCTGCTACGGGTGAATTTGCCATTGCTTTTCTTTTACTAGAACCTATAGAGGCTGTAGGACCCAATTCCATGGTTTCTGGACAGGGATAGCCTATACTAAATATTTTAAAACATTTCTTTAAAGGTGGCCAATACAATAATTGCCATCCTCCTGGCATTGTGGCGCAAGGATTTTTCTGTGGATCACTCCATGGAGGAGGTATTATAGCTGTATCACTCTGTTGTGCTAAAAGCAAAGTTAAAAATGCCACTAAACTAATACCGGCTTGTAGCGCTGACCAATATATTAAAAGTTTTCGTCGTTTCATTGTAGAGTTTTTTTAAAGCAGATCTGTAAGAAATAAAAGGATAGATATGATGAAATCCATACGTAATATAGATTTAGAGCAGAGTGTAGATGATTAACTTTTTTTAATTCAAAAAGCCATTAAAAATAAACTATAAGTGATCAGATTGTTATAGGACCTGTTATCATGAATACAATCATAAGAGGTAGACATTAAGAAAAAAATTAAGAAATTGGTTCACAATGACGATCAACAAGAGCGCCAATATGGTGACGAGGTACACCACATCGATAGCTATTCAGTTTCGATCACCTTTCCCTGAAAATATGTAAAAAAGATATTCCAAAATGATGACAAAAACTTTGTAAAGCAGTCTGCTTTTTAGCTTAAAGCCGTTTCATGTCGATTTTTTTTGTAGTCTTTTTTTTTATTAGAACGATGTACATAACGAGTGTAAATATGTTCCTTGGTACAGTTGAGCATCGATTATCCGTGATTCGATTAATCGGGAACATCAATTATCCGGGGTCGGTAATGAACAAAAGCTTTTTTATATTTAATCGATTATCCGGGATTACATCAGTTATCCGGGATCTTAAATGATTTGTTTTTATCGTATTGGGAACACTAAAACAAGGGGAAATCCCTTATTTTTATGCTTTTCTATTTGTTTCTGAAAGTTTGACAGTGCAGGTTGTTATTGAGTAATTTGAGAATGTCACCAAAGTCAATAAAATCTACTAAATGGTTAAGAATATTGTTAACTATTCAAGAACAACTTGATTTACTCAGCGAATATTTCAAAAAACATATTTCGATTCAAACATTGTCACAGAAATATGGAGTTAGTAGACACACAATTTATGTTTTAATAAAAACTAAAGATAAAATAATAAAATATTGGTGCAGAAAGTGACTCAGCTTTTGGCTTCGCAAATCGAAAAACTTTAAGAAGTACTTAGTCGATCTTGCAACATACGAATGGTTTAGACAAGAACGTTTTAAAGGAACTCCGATTTCTTATGTAAAAATACGTCAATTAACCGGGAAAATCGATTAACCGGGATGCTCGCGGTCCCGACTATCCCGGATAATCGATGCTCAACTGTATTTTCTTAAACGCTTTTGTAATGATTTTTATTTTTCAATTAATTCTGTAATTTTAATTGAATTCTTCCATTTTAAAATGTCATAAAAAACGTAGGATTTAGTTTGGATCAGTTGATTTTTAATTTTGAAATAAAATACTTAAAACACGAACTTTGTTTATAAGGTCTTATTCACCCACCTATAGCATATAAAATGCTTTATCTTGGTTTCTATTTAATTTCGAAATAAAAGACTTAGAACACGAACTTTAACTGACTATATGTATATTCTTGTTCATCTTTAGCATATAAAAGACTTAAGCAACAAACCTGCAGAAAGATGCTGTTGAAATATTTTCCGTTACTAAAGGTCATTTAATATTATTGCTATTAAAGTTTTAATTTTTTTTCTTTTAATACATGAACATTAAAATTTCATGTCATAAATGACATTAAGAAAGACATTTAAAGATGAAACACCTTGATATTAATGAACTATTCTGTGTAACATCATTATTAACTGGTTAAAGTCTAAAAACTAAATATACCATTATACCGGCTTAAATATGATTAATATTACTTAAATATATAAATTGACATTGAAAATATTCGCGTAGAGAAAATTATTCACATAATTTTCTGCTTGCCTTGCACTGTTGAATAGAATGATTTATACGTTACTCATGAAAGATTTCTTTTAAGGGAAAAAATCCCAAGAAATTATATTTTTTCAGCGAGCAAAATTTAATAAACCATATAACCGGAAGAAATATAATAGTTGTGCTTATATAATGTTATAAACAACGTTTTCAGCAACAAGTGTCATTAAACAGCAGCAAGTAGCGACTTTTAATGTTATATGCCATTAAATTGGTGGAAATTTATTAAATAAATAAACGTATTAAGCTTTGCTATACATGCTATAGAAGCTTAGGCCTATGAAGTAAAAAAAAAAAAAAAAACAACCAAACATTCAATAGAAACCAGCTTACAAGTTTATATGCAACATTTAACACAAAGACAAGATGACAGCACTGGCTCAACTTTTAAAGTAATATTTACAGAGGTTTAAGTATGTTTACTATGTCTTGCTGTTGTAATAGTAGTGGCATCAATTACTGTATTGATTTTAGATTTGCAGAGATTTTCTTACGCTTTTATTTTTGCCACCGAAAAAATTGTTGATTTTTTTAAATCTTTGTTAGTAAAACCTCAAACCTCAAAAAGGAGTATCGTTTCTTTTAGAAACCATATCCAATGCTACCAAACGTTTCAAACATCTTGTCAAATGTTGTTTTGCTGTTGTTTTCTTGTCACCCAATAACCGCAAGAGCCATAGTAATATACGTAAGAGAAAAAGTTGTTGGTCTATTAACATGTTTTTCCATTTAAAATTAATAAAAAAAAAAAAACAAATGTGTTTCAGTGTGTTAATAATGCCAAATATGTTTTATTGGTTTAATTTTTATTTGATTTTTTTTATTACATTAATAAATTGTAAATATTTTGTTGCTGGTTTCAAGTTACCTAAATGCATGAGCTTTACTTATTTTTTTTTAATAATAAAATAAATAAAAATTTCAAAATTATTTCTTTCAAAATTATTGAAATTTTATTTCAAAGGTTTTGATTTGTTTTTTACTTTTTTTGTTCCAAATTATTTGCTTTATTTCCTATTATAACTGGATTTTGATAAGCTCTCTGCTGAATTGGTTTAATTTTAATGGTATTTTGTAATCTTATTGAAAATTGTTTTTAATTGTTATAACATTTATTACTTATTTGATTAATGAAATTGTTTCTTTCATGACCTAATTTCATTTACAATTAAAATCTGCACGATTTCTGGAACTCTTATTAACGCAAAATTATACAATTTTTACAATTCAATATTGCAAATAATTGTGAATAAGTTTTATTTAAATCTTTTAAGGAAAAAATAAGTAAAAAAGTTATTCTCAAGTGTACTAGACTCTCATAAATTAGAACCACTTCGCTCCTGCGTGATTCTAATTTTTCGAAATGTTCTAGCAGTTTTTGTGTAAGTGTTAGTCTATACTAAAATTTAGCGGATTGCTATGTAAATGCGTGAAATCAACACTCAATTTGAAAGACTGACCATGACTGATGCGTTACAATCTGATCAATGAAACCTCAGACATCCTATACGCTTTACACAGTCGTTGAGAAAAT
Organism: Sarcophaga caerulescens; assembly: GCA_927399465.1. NCBI lineage: Eukaryota > Metazoa > Arthropoda > Insecta > Diptera > Sarcophagidae > Sarcophaga > Sarcophaga caerulescens. The sequence goes on along the minus strand of OV656867.1, from coordinate 4,373,278 downwards.
GTAAACTTGGAAATTCGTCCGTTTAACCTTAGACATGGGAGATTATTCGGAAGCGTGATCAGTACCAGTTATTGAATTAGTCCAATAATAGTGAGTTAGTGAGAAGTTAACATTAATTTTATGCCACAAAGTACAAACAGTTCATGATTGCAAGAAAATCTTTAAAAAGAGATATGGCGCAATCATGCCCTGCTCAATGAAAATGCGGCGATTTCTCCCATAAAATGTCGAAACTATATCAAACTATCGACTCCCATTTTATTTATAGTTTGTCAGGAAACTTGAAAAATAAGTTCAAAGCTTTCAAATTTAATTAATTAGTTTGAAATTTTTTAATATGGTATGTAGTATAAATAAATATGATTTTTAAAATGTGCAGGAGCCATTTCCCAAGTCTTTTGTTATTATAATATTGATATTTCATTAAAACAAGTTCGGTTTTTTTTCTTGAGTTTTGATTTGTTAGTATAATTAATTTAAATGAGAGCGCATTTTTTCAATACAAAAGGTTTTTGTCAAATTATGTGTAATAATGAAATGCCGTATAAAAAATAATAAGAAATCTTTAAATCTTTATTAAATTTATATATTTCAATGTATTAGCATGAATTATAGCGAGCAAATAAATTTTATTTTAATAAGAATTTCTGTTAATGATAGATTAGTCAGTGGGAAAGTCATAAACGTATACTATTCGTTCTTTAGCTACCCCTTACCTATGTTGAATGACTTTAAATAAAGAAAAAAAAATGTAACTGTTCTGAAGGTAAATCTATTTATTTAACTACTTCATTACCCTAAAAAACCGCTATTCAAATCATATAAACGGATTCATCATTAATTAGTAATTAACAAATTTATTTTAAAGCCAGTCAGTACACGCAAAAACATTTGTTTAGCCCCGAGATTTAATTACTTCAAATATGATGATTAATGGTCATTTTTTATTTGGCCTTTTGATTGTATTTTTTCTTTTCTTAATAAACACAGAAAAAAGGTGTGAATTTAGGCACGTACTTAAACTAAACAGTATTTCCGATATATGTGGAGTAAATCTTAAACAATGTTTTAATTTTTATTTTTAATTTTAATTGAAACGAATTTCATCACAACCCCTCCACATGAGGATTTATTTTTAATTGAAAACACATAGCATGTCGGCGACAAGAAGTTGTTAGCAACCAAAAAAAAATACAACAAAGTTGAAATACATTTTCAAAACACTGCAAACACTGAAAATCTATATAAAAATGACCTCAATGTGTGTGTAAAATAAATTTTAAATGGGGTAAATAAAAAAAATTGGCAACAAATAATATAAAGTAAGTTTTATAAAATTCGTTAGTTATGTTATAAGTTTTATAAGTCATAATCAAATCATATCATGATCATCATGATTTATTTGTTTTTTACATTTAAATTACATATCAAAATAGCAATATATATAATATATAATGAGTATGCAGTCAACATAGCCAAAGGTAATCATTATAATTGATGCGTTACAATTGCAAATTATCATTTTTTTGGGCCGGTTGGTTATCGGCAAAAAAAAAATTAACTTTATGTCTCTCTTTAAAGTGCCATAAAAAGGCTTAAAAAACTCGTTATAATTGTTTTATTTTTTTTTTTGCGAAAACCATCATTAGCTTTGCCTGAACAGACTTTTTCATGTGATTTAATAAAAAAAGGGCTTATTTTTTACATCATCATAATCATCATCTTAATGATCATCTTATGCAGTGACGTCGTTTGTTTTTATAATTTTTTGTATTTTATTCCACTTTTATATGAAACTGACCATGACCTAAATTTCGTTTGGTTTGATTCGAAATAAATGAAATACCTCTTTTTTTTTTGGCACATTAAAGGTTTTATAAGAGTAAAGGTCAAGTGCTCGATTAAATTAATTGAAAATTTATTTTCCTTAAACGACTTAAGGCACGAATTTGAAATAAATTCTTGCAATATACAGAAAAAAAAATTCTCAAATAACTCTGCGTTAATTTGTGTATTTTTTCAGCAAATAGTTAAATTTTCTCGTAGGAGTAATACCGTAAGGGTATATCATCATTCTCATATATGGGTGCTTACAGTTCGGGAACTCCACTATTTCCCTCTCTAACTGCGGCTTTTTGTTCCTTATAATTCGGAAGTTTTCTTCAATGCAAAACTTCCCATTGGTTCTTGGTGGCCAGTCCGCAGACTTGTCAAAGAGTTATATGCACTAGCAACAGTTAAATAGGTAGCCAGCGTAAGATAAATTAAGACTACCTTTATTCTTCCCTAGAAAATCTCAAAAGACGTTTCTAAAAGGTTTATTGTGGTGCAAGTTACCACACATTAGGATGGATTTTCCTTCATTTTTGATGTCGCTGTAGTCTAGTAGGCAAAAGACTTAAGACGCAAACTTGTTTCTGATATTTTTAGAAACCTTACAAGAAGTATTTTATTGAAATAAACTTTTTCAAAGTAAAATCTTCATAAATGAAATATTAAAAAAATCTCAAAATCTTTTTTAAAAAGTCTACAGAAGTATTTTATTGGAAAGCATTGCTAAAATAAAATTAAAAAAAAAAAAATTAAAAAAAAAACTCAAAACCTTTACTACAACTTAACTTTTTAAGATTCGAAATAAATCAATTTTAATGTTCGTTTATAAAAAGCCATTAATTTTAGAAGTAATTAAAATATAAACAAAAAAATATTAAAAATTAAAAACCAAAATTAAGCAGTTAAAAAAAAATATAAATAAATAATTGTAGACATTATAATGATGTTTAAAATCACACACAACCAATACAAACAACAAATTGTGGCTGTTTAATATAAAAAAAAAATTATACAAAAAATACATGGCGACGATATTGATGTACTATGCTAGTGACCACATGAGAGATTTCTTATGTTTTTTTTGTAACTTTTTTATTTTCTATTTGTTTTTATCATAGACATTGTTTAACAACAAAAGTCAAGGCCAATAACATCATGAAGTCTTTCTTTTATTAGCAGTGAAAAAAAATTAATAAATTAGCCTTATATAATAAGACTTAATAAAAGGTGAAACGAAAGCAAACTAGAAACGAAATGAGAATATTTGAAAGAAGTAAAAACGATATTTTTAGAAGTAAGGTATTAAGAAAGAATCACTTGTTTAACAACAAATTAATGTTTAGGCAGAATATGGCGCAAGTCGTCTAATGAATTAAAAGTGAATTTGAAATTCAGATTCTTTCAATATTTAAAACAGAGTTTTTGTAGAGAGTATTCCAATTGAATTAAAAATGTTTAAAATGTGAACTTCTTAATTACATATCAGAACAACACGGTTTGTAATTAAAATTAGTTTTTAAAAGAATTTTTAAACTTTGTTTTGGACTGGTTAAGTGTATTCAAATGGCTTTTTTATTCAAAATGTTAAAAATTGCAAAATATTAAAATTTTAGAAAATGACGTAAACTTCCTTAACAGCTTAGAAAAAGTGTTGATATTAAAATTATAAAATCAAGAAGTTTTTGATTAATGACTTTTTAATACCATATATTATCTAATACTTGTTTTAAGAAAACCAGATTTCTTTATAAATAATAATTAAGAACACCGTTATAATATATTTAAATTATTAAAATTTATTAATTATTTACGTCATATGTGGTAAATTTGTTTATATAGACAAAGAAACAAGTTGTTCGTTTCTATAAAAAAAAGTACATTTTGTGTGTGATTACTTGAAATATTAAATATTAATATTGTTTGTTATTAATGAAAAAATCAATTTTTTGGATGTTATTGTCCTTGATTCATTTGAATCATTTGAAGTTATAATGGAGGTTTTTATTTCTGAAAGTTTTTAATTCCCAAAATTTTAAAATAAGTTGAAATTTTAATTGTCTTTCATCATTGAATAGTATGATATGCCATTTTTGTTTATGGGTGGCATTAAATTAATGAGATATGTTCTATAAAAGGAACATATTTTTAAGCGAAAAGAAAATGGCGTAGAACTCAATTATCTAGTGGATTGCACGATGCCTAGCATTACTATTTGTTCGCAATTCAAAAGCTTTTTATATCACTGTCATTATAAAAACAATCTGTTTTTGAGTTTTATGGAACAGGGATTGATCTAGGCAAGAGATAGGAGGACCTTTAGAAACTAAAACATAGTACTACCTGTGGTAATCATTATTTAACGATATTAGTTAGGTCTTGAGCAGAAAGAAAACATTTTTTTATTAGTAATCGCACATAGAAATATTTTCGATGTTGTTTCTTTTAGGATTCCAAAATTTCATTTGGGAAAATAATTTCTGAACACCTGTTCAATGACCAGTTGGAATAAAAGACGACTAAATGGACTTAGCAAGTAGGAAGAAATTTGAAAATTTATCTAAAAATAGGCCAGTCTGTTGGCTGGATGACCAGGGCTAGAATTCTATGCATCTAGGAAGTCCTAACAAAAACAGCTTGAAAAGAATAAAATATTTAAGCAACTTTACAGTTGAAAAATGTTTTCCGTCTTAAGAAGGTTCTTTCTTTCACATTGATTTATAAATTTATATCTAGTTTTATCTTTTATCTTTTATTTTTTTAATTTAATTTTTTAATTATTTACGAAGTCGCCGTAGTCTATTATGTAGTGTGTTTTCTTATTAGACGTAAGGCCACGGTTCAAATCCCAGGTTAGACATCAAAAAAATAGTTCATCGACGACACTCATGTATAAAATTAACACACACAACATGAGTGGTGTGAGAAGCTAGGTCGTAATCCTGACTGAAGAGTTGTAATGACCAAAATTATGTATGTAATTACATATTTACGAACATTAACAATGTTATCCTTTTGCTTTTATTCCATTGTTTTTATTTTTCATTTAAATGTTCTTAACATTAGCTTTGAAAATATTTTTCTGTTAACATTATTTCATAATTTTTTTATTTTTTTGTAATTTAATTCAATTCGTTAATTTCGTTTTCTTCATTATTTTATTTTTATCACACTTAATAGTTTACAAATTATGGTTAATATATTTATTTGTGCACTTAAACAAATTATAATATTATTCCTGTTTTTTTTATTCAACTTTTATGTGGTTTTATTTGAATGATTTTTATTTCCATTTATTTAAACATAAATAGCATATCGTTATTTATAAAAACTTTAACATCACCACTACTATTATCTGCTTAACCTAATCAAATTTTCATAATTTTTTTTTTAAATATTTATCGTACCCTATTTTATTGAAAATATTTTTTTTTTATTATTTTTCTGTTGCTGTTATAAATATAACTTCTCCTGATATGAAACGTGTCTTACATTTCGTTTTTTATTTGATTTTATATTTTTTTATTTCTTTTATTTGAACAAATGTTTGTTGTCGCTGTCGCTGACGCTGTCGTTTCGTTATAATTATTATTATATTTAGTATTGTAGATACGCGCCGAAAATTTTATTTTTATATACCGACCGTACCGTTTGCGTTCACGTTTAAATTGTATCTGTGTGTTTATTTTTTACCTGCTGACAACTTGAGCCTGGTATTCACTCAGCACATTTGCTGTTGAATTTACTTTGTGCCGGTTGTTTTGTTTTGTTTTTGTTTTTATTTTATAGGAATCAACTCGTTTCTTATTTAACTTCTTGTACTGATTTGAATGAGTGAGTTTTTTCATTTTAATAGACATAGGCATACAAACGCAAATGCTGCGCTGTTAATGTTGAGTGAATTGTGGGTGTTATAAAGGATTTCCTTTAGACTATTTATTTATATATTTATTTTTAATGAAAAGCGTGCTTAATAACAAAAGACACATACCTGATAACTAATAACATTTGCATCTTATTAAGAAGAGTTAGGGCAAAAAATTAAGGATTTTTACTAAAATTTTAAAACTGGTCCTAATGCGTATAGCCTATCCAGATACATACTGTGAGCGTCAAAAGAAAGTGTACAATTCAAAACAATATACATTAATAAATTACCGTTAATTTTTTTTTTCAAATTATTTTATTGCCAGTTTTTAAAATTGAAACAAGAAGAAAATAATTATAAAAAAAATTTGAAAATATTGTAAAATTTTTTCGGGCACTCTTCTTAAGTGGAAAACTTGAGTTGAGATTGTTAGAATTTTATCCATAGCGTACACTCTCTTTTGACGCTCACTGTATACATATATCCAATAATACACTATCCTATGATTACAACTGAATCCTCATAAAGAACGAAACTAAATTTTCTGATCGGTATGTACGTACATATATCACTATGATCTGATTTATTCTGAACCCAGAAGGACATTGTGATACTTTTTTGAAGTTCCTAAACAACTCCGTCTGTAATCTAAAAAGGATACAATGGACATTCCTGAAGAAATGTTGTCAAAAGTATTTTTCTGGTGGTATTTTTTGCGCATGTGATGTAAACCTAGTATGTTATGTCGGCCGCTCAACGGTTGAAACCACTTTGGACTACTATCATTTGGCTTTACTTCGCTGAATGATTAATACCCTGGTGGCTTTTCTTTTTAGTTGTGGATTACACACATTCCATATCACATGCACAGTTGATAATAAAAGTTTGGATAACTATTCCCCTGCGAAAAATTTATGCATTTCTACAAAGATATCGGACAAAATTTTGTATTCTAAATTTCGTTTCTGATGCTATATGACCGGCTTATGATCCATATAACAGAACAGATTTTACGCATGTGTTTAAAATTTTTATTTCGTATTTCTTTTCTTTTTCTTTTGGAATTCTGTTTATTGTGTCCCACTTAGCATCTCCGTTTACGGAAGGAAAACTTCCAAGTTACCTTGGACCTCTCGACTTTATTTACATTTTCATATTTAATAGTAAAACATGCTGTGTTGTTTGATATGACGCTTGTAAATACAGTTTTTCTTATATCTATCTTAAGACCGACCTACCTTTAAGGATTCATTGTGTAGTTGGGTAATCTATTATTGCATGTCCTAATAAATATGCGAGAGTTTATAGTTGTATTCTAGTTTGTTTTTATAGTTTTCAGTGCTTTTTTCTTACGCATGTCGACTAATTCTATATAATAAACAGAAGACTTAAGACACATACTTTTTCAATAAAGAAATGTTCCTAGTAGGCCGAGTGCGTTAATTTAGGAATGGAATTTGACTTCATTTATTGAAATTTTTTACAATTTAATTAAAGAAATAAATGTTTATTTAATTAATACAAATTGATACACAAATGTGTATCATTATTTTCGAAGGTAATCCATTTATTTCTTTTTTGGTTTGCTTTAATTATCTACTTATCGCCTTTTATACAATATCTTTGACATTTTTAAATAAAATTAATTGTAATCTCTTGGTTTTGAAATTGACAAAGAATCATATTATTGTTATATTGAAAACTAAATAAACCCATACATTCTATTTAAACATGTACTTGTGTGGTGTATAAGAATGGCAGTATTAACTTGTTTTAAAAGTTTGCTTTGTCAAGGCACACCTTTTGCTATAATTGCTGAAAATGTCAGTTGTATTAACATTTTAAATGTAAAAATAAGTAAAAAAAAATATATATTTTAAGTAGTAGACTTTTATTGGTGAAGTTGTTCTTCGGTGTTCTGAAAGTCCATTTGTTTAAACTTCTAAAACTTAACCATGAATCATAGTAAAGAAGTAAAAAATAAATAAAAAAAAACACACAATAATCATAATAGTACTTGAAATAAAAAATAAAAAAGGGGGAAAGAAACGAAAAATTTTTCATAATTGTGGTGATTGTATGCAAACCACGTTCTTAACTTTACAATATCCGTCAATGAAATTGTAAAGAACACAAAATCGCATTGGGTTCTTTTAATTTTATTTTCCTTGCCATCAACGTCTAGTCTCAAGTGTTTATGTCTCTGTCATTCTGACAATGTAAAGCGAAGTGCAAAAAAGTAATAAAAAAAATAAAATAAATGATAAGTAAGAGTGAGTGGTTTGTTTTTGGCTTTGTGCCAATTTTTTGTATGCTTTTTACTCTTTATGAAATGTTTTCGAATGCCGAAAACACTTTTGTGAAAGGATGTTTAAACAAAATATGGTTTCAAACTTATATTCTAACATCAAACCAATCAGCTCTCTGTAATCCTTGAAACGTGAAAATAAATTTGAAATCAGATTACAGAAGACCCCAGATTGACTATCGAATGACTAACGAGGATTTTATTAACTCGTTTTCGAAGACTATGCGATACGGAGTTAATTTCCTGTAGTGTGAATCGTCGACAGGTGGTCTTTAAACTTCCTGTGACTCTGTATGGCTTTGAGAGAACACAGACAGAAAACTTTGGAAGTTCGTTTCAGTCGGTGTTTCTATTGGATTCTATTAATATAGGTATGCCTTGAATGCATGGAAATTGTCTAGAAAAGGTGCATACAGAACCTGTCGTTATTTAAAAAATGAAATTAGGAGTTTGTTTATTTTGTGGTGACTTGGTCACATACAGAAACTCTTTTTATTTGAAAAAGAAAATTATACAGAAAGCTATATAAATCGCTTTAAAAGATAAACAAATCTAGGAGTATGTTTGTATCTTTTGGCGTAACGTGGATAGCCACACAAAATATCATCTCAGTATACTCACCTTTTGACTTCTGCTACATCTTTTAGGTTCAACATTCATATCACAGTCTAGATATTTTGTTTAAGAATTTTTAAATTCTTAAAACTATTTTCACATTCGATTTTAATATTTTTCATTTCTATACACTTTCCATTAACATTTTATTTTTTTAAAAAATTAAACTAATAGGTCATTGATTTTTTAAGGTAAATGCTCGTCTATGAAGTACGTTTAAGTTTCTTTTTCTTAAAGCCAAATATTAAAATTTATTCAGCACATGACTAACAAATACCGAAAGGTGTACCCGAAGTGGTAATTTAACAGTTCATTATCAAGGTTATTTAAAAAAAGCTTAATGGTCATACAGGTGTATGTATAAAATAAAATTTTTATACCAAGTTTGTATCTTCAATCTTTTGTTTCAACAAAGTCTATAAAATAGTTATTTTTTTTATTTTCATAAGATTTTGTACAATCCAAAAATTTATGATTTTATTATTTGTATTTAAATTGTTCAAACAAGTCAAGAATAACAAAATCATGTTAATGATTCATAACTAGTACTTTCAACATAAACAAATTTTTTTCAGAAAAATTATATTCAACTTTTATTTAATAAAACTTTAACAACTCTTAACATTTTGTACACGCCTTTAATATCAGCATTACTTACAAATCCAAAGAGATAAAATAAAGACTAAATTAACACAATAACTGTTTTTGTTAAAAGATCAGATCAACATTTAACACATTTTTTTTTTGCTTTTTAATGACTTTTTTTATCTTAAGGTATTTGAACTTTTAATGCTCAATTGACTACCATAATCGTATATGTATGCATGTATGTACATATGTATATATAATTTATATATTTTTTTTTTATCATATTTGTTTATAAAATTATTAAACACAGTTATTATAGTGGGGACTCGTCTTCTTTCATTTAAGGATCTGCTTAACTGACACATTTGTTTAATAAAATTGAAACAATTAAAGAAATAAGATAGAATAGATGCTTTATGACACTATGTTCCTTAAAAGAAGGATTCGTTTTTGCTTCATTTTATATATTAAAAATGAAGTAATCCTCTAGAACTTATTCTTTCTGCAGATTGAGTTCTAAAACTAACTAAAAATCGTCCAGTATTAAATGGTATCTATGTATGTATATTTCCCTGTAAGGAAAACATCACTGACATTACCGTATTAATGTGTTTACTATAGTCACGTACACGTTTATATAGACTATTTGATCCACTATGACAAATCGATGTGTCAACTGCCTTACAAAATAAATACTTAACATACAACACAATTAGAAACGAAATTGGCTTAAGACTTTATAGATGGATTCATTATCGTATTCAATTTTCCACAGCTTGTATTTTAAAAATTTTTTAAATGCAATTGTGCAATGTGACGACTGCTTGTTTTGTTTTTGTTGTTTTCTTTCTATCAATAGATTTTGTAAACCTTCATTAAGGGCAACCTTACAGCCATAAAACTACTTGGAGAGTTTATGTAAAAGCCCTAACGAATGTGTGTTTGGTTCCATGCATAATAGATACGAAAAAAATCCATTAAAAGCTTAAACGAATTGTGTTGTCCATAAATATAATGAATCTTTCATGCAAGATCCGTTATATATATGTATGTTTGTATGTTGTGGAAGAAATCTAAAAATCAAATTCCTGCTACCACATCGCTTTTTACACAAATATGTCATGTTAATAATTGAATAAAATAATGAAATAATGAAGCATTTTAATTGACTAATTAATAAATAATAGATCGATTACACATTGCATAATTATGTTGGATTTTATGATGATTACTTAAAAAAAAACAGTTTTAATATGAAAGAAAAATTATAAACAAGTTTGTGTCTTAAGTCTTATGTTTTGTTTGCCTAATATAATGGAAATAATATTTCATTGTTTATTTTTTGTCTCACTATAATGTTATAGGCCTTTAAATGTTAAAAAAAAAATAATGTTTTTGTTTTTTTCTTTCAGCACACTCAAAACCCAAACACGTGAACGTGATTCTGAATTACACGAGACTTCAACGGAAAGCAAAAGTTTGAAACAACAACTCATTGCTTTAAAAACAAGTCGAGATCAGGCCATACAAGAAAATTTGTAAGTTTTTCCATAGCCACTACCAACCATTATTTGTTGTTAATGCATGCAAACAATGTACGTTGTACATTCATAGGTAGAGTAGGAAATAAAATGTAAACTAGTTTAACATTATCAGCATAATAATTTTGTTTAAAAAAAATTTCGTTTGTTCACTTTTTTATATTTTCCTTTTCTACTTTAGACGTCTGACCAATGACTTGGCCGAAAGTCAAGCTGAAATTGTCATTTTGAAAAAACAACTTAAAGATTCTGAAAAGGAAATTGAACGTTTGAAACAACAATTGAAAAAGTACGTGGAGGAGGTTAAAAAAGCGGAAGATTTATTATCGCGTAAGGTAAGTTATTAAAATGAGAAGGGTTTTCTTTTGCCAATAATGTGTTGTAATGGTTTTGTTTTGTTTAAAGGAAAAGGAACGTGAAGAAATGTTAGAACATTATAGAAGTCTATCTCATGATGCTGTTATGCTAGAGGGCAATAATCAAAGTTTAGAAACTGAAGCTGCCGAAGCGAAGTAAGTTTCTATGTAGATTTCTTTGAAATTAATGTAACGACCATAGACTATGAACATTAGTTAATCATTAAAAAAAACTCTCAAATTTTAATATTAAAAATAAATTTCCAAAATTAGATTTTATATGTGTGTACCTGATTCATGTTTCATGTTTTCTTATTTTTTTTTAATTATAATGTTCAATAGTTATTTAAATATATATTTCCCTTCTTTCCTTTCTTTCTTTTTTTTCCAAAATACTTTGTAGCTGTAGTTGTTGTAATTGTTGTTGCTGCCTTAGAATTAAACAAATATTACAAGTAGATAATTAACAATATTAGTAATAGATAATTTAGTTTAACTGCCATTAAGTTTAAGTTAAAAAATATTAACAATTTATATTGTAAATTTGTAAAAAAAAAAAAAATTGTCTTTCTCTTCGAAAAAAATAAAAACAAAAAAATAGACGCCAAGTCGTGGAATTAGAAACTGAAATACTTCATTTGAAAAAAGAATTGTGTTGTCGTAACAATGTCATCTCAGAGTTAGAAGATCAAATAGCCACGCTTACAGCTAAGGCTACCTGTTTAGAGCACAAACTGGAAGAGAGTTTAGATGAGCAGCATCTCTTAAAAACCGATTTAATAGCACGTAAGGAATTGTGTGATAAGTTGGATAATGAAAAGGATAAATTAAATGCTGAACTGTTTGAATTAAAGAGCAAAAAACAATTTCTGCTAACCAAAATCTATGCTTTTTACACTTATAGCTGGAAGATGAAAACGAAAAACTAAGATTAGAAATGGAAAAAACCGAAAAGGGTAAAAAAATGTCATCAGAAACATTAGAAGAGCTGCTGACAAAAACTCGCCGCGATTTGGAAGAGCAAATCAAAGTCGATAGTAAATTAAGTCAAGAACTGGTGCGTTTAAGGCAAAAGAATGAAGCATTGTTGGTAAGTCTTTCATTTCCTTTTTCTTTTATAAATAAATTTTGAGTAGGTTTTTTTCCCTTGAACGTTTTTTTTTTTTTTTTTTCACTTAAATGCAGAATGATTTGTCTCAAGAGAAGCAAAAACGCGAACAACAGCAAACTTTAGCTTACGAATATCAAGTACAAAATCAAGAGCTGCGTCACAATCTAACCGATGATCGTTTCCGTCAGGCTCGTTCTCGTGAACAAAGTCCACGTTTTCCAACGCAAACTTTATGAATTCTATTAATACAACATAACTGCCTATTAATTTTTTTTTTATTTAAAGACAATTTTAATCGTGTATAAATCAACGTGACTTTCCCTTGGGAAAAACTAAAAAAAGAAAACAACAAATAAATTATTAAACCAGAAAAAAATTAATTAATCATCAAATCAAAACCAGTGTCTATGTATTGCCAGCTCTATAATAAGTCTCCAGCATTTTCAAATAAGTTGCTAACATACAGGGACACTGCCTAAAGCTAGGCGAGTCTACCGTATATAAAAATTGATTATTAGTATTGTCTACGCCATAACACAAATCAGTTGCATTTTGTCGATTGTCTGGACATAAAAACTGTCCAGTAGTACATGCCGTCTCCCTAAGCTCTGAGCACTCCATAAGTGGTTGCATATTTTCATTTCTGGTTACAACAGTCTGAAAATTCTCATTTCTTTGATGGTCTGTAAAAAAAAAAGAAATTTATAGATATACGTATTGTTCATTTCAATTCTATTTTTTACCCATTTGTTGCTGTCCACTGGTACAACATAGCAAAGTCTCCGTTTGCGTATTAATGTGATCCTCATGTTCGAAACTAACCGTAGATGTCCTTCTCTTTGTTGTTAAATCACAGCAAACTTGTTCACGACAGGGTTTTAAAATTCCCTTTATGGGTAAAATATCCGTTGAACAACAAGGTTCTTCTCTAGTATTTCTGAACCGGGGACTATAATTATTTTGATTTACATCACCTTGTCTATAATATGAATTATCATATGCATAATCATCGTATGGTGCTGTTGTAGCCAAATTTGAATTTATTTCTGGTTGATATGCTGCTTCCTCATAGCCATCATTATATTCTATGGGCAACTCCTCTGGTACATCTTCTAAATATTGTTCATTAGTGGGCATTTGACTCATGTCATTATATGGATATTGCTCGTTATCAACAAAATCGGCTGGTGGTGTTAAAGAACGTGCTATAGTTTCCTGATACTGTGTATGATTTTGGTACTCTTCATTAGTTTGCCATAGCTGTTCATTTGGACAATTTTGATAATGATATCGACTTTGTTCTTCGTAACAACGCATAGTCGTTGGTTGAAAAGGCTCTCTTTGTAGTTGACTATTGACTGGTGTTGATTCTGGATCCTTATATACCGTACCGCTTGTTGGTTCCTCTCCTAAACTGGCTGCTGATTTGTCGTGGACACTTACTTTAGTAGTTAATTTATGAGCCGCTGACCTTACGGTCGTTAATGTTTGCTCTCCTAAACAAGCACCTTTTTGAGAATCTAAAAACAATTTGAAATATTTCAAAGCTTCTTCGGAATCTATAGGCATTTGACATTGTACTGGATGTGTTTCTCGTGTAAATGTTTTATTTGAAATTGGTTGATTCATTTCATTTTCGGTACAATAAGCCGTCTGACTAGATCTTTCTACCTGGAAGCCTAAATTGCGATCCATAACTTCTCTGAATTCCCTATAGGACGAGCTTACAGAGTTTCCAGGACTATTTGGCCGACCTTTAGCATACCCATCAGGTATTTGTTGACGGTGAATGGGTTCTTCTTTTACATCATAATTGTTTAAAGAAGAAGATAGTTGTCCTGAATAACCACCATCAGTTTCATTTATGGCATCGCCTTCGCTGTACTGAGTTTCTTTTTCTTCTTTTTTTATTGGTTTATTATCGTTTTCTTTTCCATCGCCAGGTTGTATTATTTGTTCGGTTTTATCTTTTTCAGCAGAAGTTATATTATCTTGATCTTCTAATGTTCGAGGTTGAACTTTCTCGATATTATCTTTTTCAGCAGAAGTTGCGTCATTTGCTTCTTCTAAGCTTTTCCTATATCCTTCCAAGCTTCTCTTTTTCCTTCTAGATTTCTCACTCCTTGGACTTGGCGGTGGTTGTGGTTCAACTTCAGTCTCCTCCAAACTTTTTCTATTACCTTTTTGATAAGAATCTATTTCGTCATTAGACTCTGGTCCATATTCACATCTTTTTTCAACAGATTCTTCATCTGGAAACGATTCTAAAAGTTTTTGTTTTTGCAACATTCTTTCGGAACGCGATTCCTCAAAGACTGTTGGAGCCTCTTTTAAGATTTTAACAGTTTCATTTGAAGAGCCTTTTAGCTTATTTGTTTTCTCATCTTTCTTATATTTCTCTAGATAGTCATAGTAATTCTTCAATTTCTCTAAGCGATTGTCTAAGCATTCTCTGTCTTTTTCTTTGTGTTTATCACGCGGTTTTGCAGCAACATATTTACGAATTTTCATTTTCTTTAACATACGCAATGTTTCTAGAGAATATGGTGACTCTGAACCAGCATTTTCTGTTGATTTCTCATAGTCGTGGTGCTTATGTTTACGATGTACAGTTATGCGACAAACATTCGAAGCACTACTTATTTTCACAATCGTACCCGTAGTAGTAGTTGAGGATACTTCACAGGCTTTTGAGTCCCCATTTTTTTGTTTATTTAAACAGTCATCCATGCGCTTCTTATAATCGTCCGCATAACGATCGAGATGTTTTACTAACTTGGAGCCAGTTTCACGGCAGATCTTTTCTAGCTTTAGTTCCTCACATGATTTTCCTTTCGCTTTGTCCGATTTGGCTTGACTTGTACTACGTTTATGGCGCCCGCCTTGTTCGCCACAGGCTTCTTTTTTTCTTTCCTTAGATTTAGAATTCGAACGTGATTTTGGACGACAATAAAATTCTTCGGTATTAAGATCGGTACCATGACGCCCATAACCCTTTTCAGTGTTTCTGCCATTTGCTTTCTGTTGACAGCTACATGCTGTCTGCGGCTTTTTATCACAATTGCAACAATCATAATAGTATTCATCACGACAATAATTATATTGTCCATAAGGCTGTGCACCTGATTGTTGGAAATTATGATGGTGGCATACCAAGCCATTGGGAGCTCTATTTACACAACAACATGTCTGTGCGGGATTCACGCAGGTGTTCGGAAAGCAACAGTTAATATATTCGTCGTGTTGTCGGTGTATAGAAGGTGTTAACAGCACATCTTTAAGGCCACAATAACAATCTGGAAATTTATTATTTTTGAGGCTATTGTAAGAATTATGATCACCTTTGGCGCCTTTGTCCATACCCCTAATAATACTTGCTATCTGAGATCCTACACTACGTGTTTTAGGCCTTAAGGCTACATCGGGATTGGAACCATAACGTGGTGACATGGATACGCCTTGATGTTGTAAAGAAAACTTTTCCTTGGCCATATTTTGTGATCTTTGGTCACGTAAACAATTGCTTGCAAAATTTTCAGCCCAAGTAATGTCAGCCGCTTCTACCTTTCTTTCCATTTTTGTTTCCATTCTTATTTCTTCGCTACTTTGCGGTTGTAATTTTTCAATTTCATGATTAATAGCCAGTTCCAAATACTCTAATTGTGAGGAGGTCTCATTAACTCTGTGCTCGAATTCTCTTTGTTTCTCTTCTTCCCGGCCTATGGAATGTAGCAAAGCGTTCCTTATGTTGGCAATACGAGTTGAGTAGTCTTTAAATTCGTAAGTTTTTTGGGGTCTATCTGTATAAAATTTTCCTATGCCGCCAATACCATGAGAGGATTCCTTGTATTTATTATATTCGTTAAGAACCTCTTGACCTCTGTCTTTGTAAAATCTTTCGCGTATTAATCGTCTCCGTTTGCGGCTGTAACTCGAGGAATTTTGTTGTATTTCAATATTTTCTTGCTTTTCCAAAACTATGCTATTTACTAGAAAAAAAAAAAGACAAAAAAGTCTAAAACAATTCGTTTCAATATCTTTCGTTATATTTTACTTCCGAGCCTTTTGAAGTCCTGATAAGTTAATCCCATGTATTTCCAAAATGTATGTCCTTTGTAAGCATATATTCTTT
Source organism: Sarcophaga caerulescens (assembly GCA_927399465.1). Classification (NCBI taxonomy): domain Eukaryota; kingdom Metazoa; phylum Arthropoda; class Insecta; order Diptera; family Sarcophagidae; genus Sarcophaga; species Sarcophaga caerulescens. Next base: position 4,356,929 of record OV656867.1, on the reverse strand, counting down.
TTCAAATTTAATTTTATACTATTTTCAATTTAGACGTTTGAGATTCTAAAATTTCTTTTTGAAAATGAAATTTAATAGAATTTTTAAGACGAACAGAAGAAAGAAAATAAATTTAAACAGATTGTTTTCAAAGTTTATAGAAAACAAAACTAAAAACAGGTTGTATCCAATTATTATTATTATTTTTTTAATTTAATTTAAAAAAAAATATTTCGGTTTTGTTAGCCATTCGAATTCCTATTAATTTAAAAAATTATTTTTTAATAGTTTTGTTTGTTTGTGGTGTAGTCTTTGAAGTACTGAAGACAAATAATTCTTCATCATGAATTTTAAATTTATAAAAGACTCACCCTCTAAATATATTCTCTAAGTATAGAAGCCACTGCAGCAGGTCGTAAAACCAGCCACTGTAGATTAGTATTTGATGGATTTGTCAATTGAATAATGCCTTAGTCCACTTGAGCCACTCACTCAACCGCTAAGTTAAGTTGGTTAAATTTTAACTGAGGGAGGACGCAACAGTTCTTTTTTCGGATCCGACTTGACGTTTACCATCCATTTCTGTCCTCACAAGCGGACACTGCCTAATAGATTCTTTCCATCTTGTTTTATTGTATAAGTTGCCTCTAGAAAGAGGAGGAAGAAAGTGTCTGCCACTGCCCAGCACTCTTGCGAACCGTGCGAGAACACTGGGAATTCCAAACTTGACGTTCTCTGAATTTAGGATAAAGGATATTGCTCGATAAATATGTGGTTCTGAGTGGCTAAATGATGTACTTTGCAGGTCTAAGTGAGAAATCTCGTGTGTTTTTTCCTTAACATAACTTTGAATTTGGATATTCAAAAACTTCAAGAGTAGAATATTTCTTAAGTACGCATAGATGGTTTAATAACAACAATTTTAATTTAAAGGGAATATTTCTGATTTTTATTTATTATAGTTTTTTTTTTATACTGCAGTGTTACTTATTTTCCTTTTTTTATTTATTTATTGCAATGTTTTTTCTTTTTTTTTTATTACATTTTATGTTATGCAAAACATTTTTAAATTTTTTTTAATGCTTCTAAAGTTTGTGTTTTAATGCATTTAAAGACGAGATTCTACAAATAGGTATATGTATGTATGTATGTATATTAATTAGGTATGTATCAGACAGATTTACAAAATATTTTTTATATTGTATATTTATAATAAAAATAATTATTTTAATTATACAAGTTAATAATTAATAAATGTTTACGTATAAATATATATTCATATTGTATATATTGTGTGTTTAGGACGAACAAAAACACATTTTTTTAAAATGAAAGATAACAAAACAACAAAAGAATTTTTAGTTTATGAATTAAAACATAAAGAGAATTATAATTAAAAAACAAAAAAAATATTTAAAAATATAACCTAAAAACAAACAAAAATATTTTAACAAATATTAGAATAACTATAATAAGGGGGAAAAGATAGGGTAGTGGTAATAGCCAATAAACAAAGTAGTTTAAATAACATTTCTTTTAAAGAAAAACTAATTCACCTACAAAGTTAATATGTCTGAACAGAATAGTGGAATAAAAAAAGGTTTTTAGGTGGAGTGTTTTGAGTTGATTAAAGATTATATTTCTTTTTAAAGTTTATTTATTTGTTTAGCTTCTACTAACAATTTTCTTTCTAAATTTCTCACTTTTTCATTAGCTTTATTAGTTAATACAAAATATTCTAAAAAAAAAAAGAAATTATTACAAATTTAAAATCGTTAATCAAAATTAAAGTTTGTATTGTTTTCGTTTTAAATAATTCTTAAATTATGTTTCAGTCAAAAAATTCTTAAATTTTTTAATTAATATTTCAAAAAAATAAAACAATAATTATACAGATTTTAACATTTTTAATTGTATCAATAATTTCTTTTATAAAAACTCTTTAAAAAGTTTCTCATTTTTCTTCCCGTATCAAATAGTATTTAAAAGCATTTAATAAAATATCTTTAATGGTTTAAAAATTAACTACAATATTAAAACATAGAAAACGTAAAAAAGAAATAATAGTGGAATATAAACGAAATTCTGTACATTTCATTCACAATTTTACAAGTTTTGCTTTATTAGTGTCCTAAAAATGTTGTTCTTCTAAATATATGTATCTCTTTTTTATTCATAGATTTTGTTTTTAATAATCGTTGATTTCTTTTTTAGATATTAGGAAAACTTATCATTTTTATAATACTAAATACAGGCTAAAGGCTAGGCTTAACTAAATATGACATTTTCATTGTTTAAGACGAAATGACAAAAATTTTTTGATATAAGACTATGAACAGTCTTTATCACAATTTTGTTTTCTTTAACAACTGTTTCCGTAAGAAAAATTTTTGTTATAACAATTTAAAAGTTTTTTAAATAATAAATTCTTTCGTGAGAATTTCTGAAACTAATGGCGAAATATTTGAAATATTTATAATACGCATAGTCAATGAAATAATAGCTTAATTACTTTAGCTAAATACTTTTCAAAGGATCTATAACCGAAGCTAACTCAAACAATTGTCCTTGAAACGCTTTCATCACTTTTAACGCAGTGACATTTGCTTTTAACAAATGTTCGCGACAATACGTTGTCGAACAGCTGGCCATTCGAATGTGATCTAGGGTTAGTAACAGTATTATATAAAGTTGTTGTGAGAAGCTAAGTCGTAACAATGGCTAAAAGGTTGTAATAGGCAATAACCCATGTATACAGCAAGCTCACTACTTATTCTGTATTTCCAATTCTCTATAGCAAGTTTGAATCTATTTTTTTTTATAATAACAGATATGAGAAGGCAAATTTACTCAAGACAATAGGGTACATGAAATAAGCTGTAAGGCACTATAGGTATATTCCTTGGTAAATAAAGCGAGTTGGATACTGTAGACGGTTGAGAAGCTAAAGAAGAGATTTCCAAGTTGTATAGCATTTTCGGTGGAATATACATATGTGATACAAATAATCAGTATTTAATTTCAAACCTTCTTAAACGCTTACAGATCATTTATATATCCATAGTTACAGATAACAAATTATTAATATCGTGCTTATTAGTCAACAAACAATACTAGGGGGTTATTAATGAATTTCCTGCCCATGAAAAATACATAATAAACCATGTATTCGATCCAGTTTCAAAATATTTTTCCCTTTGAATACGAATAACAAATGCTTCTGTTATCTGCAAAAGAGTTGATAGGTCATTAAGGGTGTTAGGAGCAGGATATAGAAATACTAGCGAATTAAATATAAATAAAATCGATAAAAAAAAAATATAATAGTTAACAGTCTACTTTCTATTTAAATTTTTAAATTTTCTAAATATTTTTTACTTAAACTTTTAATATCTCAAAAATTGTGTAATTTACGGAAACAGACAAGTAAACAATTTTCTTGGCTAGCTTAATTTCTTTTATAAGTGTTATTAAATATTGAAATATAGTTAAACCTTTAGCGAGTGTTTTTTATTTAATTAATTAAAATATTATTGTTTAAATAATATTGTTAAACGATTCAGTTTTTGCTATTATACATTTACTTATTTTGTGAAGCTATCTATATAGCTGATTTTATTTGAATTCTTTTTAAGATTCATTTCTGGCCTAATTAAGCTCATTTTATAACTTTAATAATTGTCGTTATACATTTTTTTTATAAACGTGGCTATTAATTATTTATATATCTTTTTTAATATAAACATTCAAATATTGCACAAATGCACAACTCTTTTGTTTTTTATATATATTTTTATATAAAAGGCAAAATTTTATAAATATAATAAAAAAAAGCAAAAGCAAATTATATTATTGCAATGAAATCAACTAAAAACCGGTTTGAGAAAAATAATAAAAGAATTTAATTTAAAATTTTACAAGTCGTACAAAGTTATAAGGCTTAATTATTATTAATTACAATTTCAAAACGAATTTTGCTCAAAATGATGTATTTTAATAGTCTTTTTTTTTTTTTTTGTAATAATTTTTTTTTTTTTTTATTAATTTTTTTATATAAAGAACAATTAAACAGAGACAGAGACACACACATATACATAATATATAAGATATATATACATACATATATCGTATATACATACATATATAAAAAAGGGTTAAGAAAAAATATACATAAAATACGTTTATTTAAGAATATGGCAATCAAAAAAATGTTTATTAAATTGTTTTTTTTTGTTTGTTTATAATATATATATATATGTATGTAGAGGATAGGTATATGCATGCCTGTGTGTATATTAAACGTACATGTGTACTTATATATATAGATATTAATTATATTTAATTTGTAGTAATAGCAATTTAATATTACATATTTTAAAGACTAAATTTAATTAGAATCACTAAAAATTTTCTAAGTAAATCGAAATACACGCATCAAAAAAGAAAATTGATTTCTAACAAACGTTCACACTCTATTTGTCTTACACTTAATTAACATTGAATTTTAAATTTTTTATTTTTTTTTTTTTTTGTTCTTAGTTTTTTGTAATCCTAACCTTTAATGTTACAAGATTAAAAACCAACGATAAACAAGCTTACCACTCGTATAGAATATATGTATGTATGTATGTATATTATTATAAATGAATACTATATCGTCCTTTCTCTTTTTGTTTTTTTTTTTTTCTTTTAATACAACACTGACTCACACATTTACAAAAAAATTCTTTTTGTCCATAATTTTCTACTTCTTTTGTTTGTTCGCATTTGTATTTGTGGCTGATTTATTGCCCACTCCAGCTCCCATTGCACTAGTACCACCATTACCACCACCACTTGCACTTCCATTTGTTTGTTCACGTCGTCCTGTTATAGTTTTGGTTGACTTTCCTTGACTTGCCACAGTACTGCTGCTGGAGGTGGTCGCAGTTGTTGTTACTGTTGCTATTGTTGTGGTGGTGATTTTACTAGAGTTTAAATCATTTGTGGTTTTACTGCTGCTGACATTAGCTTGTTGCGTATTAGTTTTGCTAGTGGTTGTTTTTGTAACCGTTTCTTGAGTTGCTGCAATAATAAACAAAACCATTTAAAATTGAATTTTTCATATATGTATGTATACATATATTGTATTTAAACCACTTTTTTATTAAAAAAAAAAAAACCCCAACTTACTGCTTTCGTTGCTCTTCGTTTTAGTAGACCCAGCTTTGAAATCCTTTGAGTCGTTCTCACCACCAGTTTCTTTCTTTTTAGTATTCTCTTGCATTGCTTTCTGTTTCTCTTTTTGTTGCTTGGCTTTGTTTTCGAAATACTTGTCTTTGTTATCTCCTTTTAACTGTTGATTATAATTAGTTTCACCTTCGTGTTCATTGATGGTCTGCATAAAACCGGGTGTGGTTTCCGACGAACTGGTGGGGGAATCTTTCTCTTCGGCAATGCGAGGTAACAATTCGCCCGGTGCGGGCAAAGCAATACCGGACGGAGTACTAACTAATGCAGTTGCAGTAGCTGACGAAGAGTTATCACATAAAAGCGTAGAAGTTTCATCTGTTGCCACATTGGATGAATGCAATTGCTGCTGATCACAGTGTTGACCACACATTGTCATAGTAGATGATGAATTATTTTGCTGTTGTTGTTGTTGCTGTTGTTGTTGATATTGTGGATGTGTTGATATAGGCGGCAAAACTGGTGGTTGATTATTAATGACATGTGCAGATGTATTAGATGCAGTTGTGGTGCTAGTAGGCCGCCATACACCACCTATAACTCTTTGTGGCTGTTTAATAGGTGGTGAACAACACAGCGGTGATATGAGTGTACACTTCGTTTCGGCACTCCGTGGATGCAAACGATCTGGTGATAAAGCACGACGCAATAATGGTGAACTGGGTTCCGAAGATTTTGTGCGTACGAAACCAGCTTTTTTTGCGCCAGCCGTAACCGTTTGCACCACCGGCAATGAACCACCTGGACTATAAGATTGTGTAGTATTCGATGAACCTGGCTGATGGCCAATTAAGGGAAAGGCTAACGGCGAGGGTGAACGTGTCGGTGAAGAAGGTAATGGCGAAGGTGAGGGAGTCCTAGCCAATGGCGACAATGGTATATGACCAACTGATTTGCGTCTATTAGGAATGGATGCAGCGGTATTAGTGTGCAATGTTTTAACACCTGTACTGTTGGGGCAGACGGTGGTATTTCCAGAGCAACCTGTGTGCAATTTGTGTTTTAGGCCGTGTAATGTAGAAGGCCTTTGATAAAGTTGTGGAACTGAAGTGGGAGATACTGAAAGAAATTTAGAATCATTTTTTAATTAATAAATAAAAAGCTCTATGCAACTTGTTATTCAACAACCTGGTATGCTTCCCATTACTCCTACAGGAGCACCTGAAGTGGCAGCACCTGATACTGAACCTGCTATAGGCAAGAGGACCGCATTGGAAGTGCTTACAAATCCAATGCCGGTGTTATTACCAGCTGTAGACACAGCAGTATTTGTATTATTACCACCGCTATTACCACCACCAGTAGGTGTGTTAGGCGAGGAAGATGAGGGTGAAGTAGACTGTGATGAAGTGGCAGCTGATTGGCAACAACTACTGCTATGATATGATGAATCCAAGGGTGATAAATTTCTGCCTATAGCCACAGCACTTCCAGTTAAAGCTGAAGGAGTGGTTGGTGAACTTATGCCAGCAGCAATCTACAGAAAATAAATGTTAAAATTAATAACAAATATTGTTTTAAGATTTCTATTCGTATTCTCTCTAACCTGTTGTATCTCCGCTGAAGCTCTTTTACTACTGATGCGTCTGAACAAAGAAGTCTTGCGCTTTTTATCGTGTTCCTTCTTAGATTGCTTTTTCTGACGATTGACACCCTTCTTAGCCAATTTACTTTGCATCAAATCGCGTTTTCTGCCACCGCTCTGTATGCTGGTATGTTCTAAAGGTGTAGCTCTTAGGGTAACGTGTTCGCCACCACTCAACAGCAATTGCAAAACTTGAGTATGAAATAGGCCTTGTACTGTCTCTCCATTCACATGAGTTATTAAGTCAGCTGGCCTTAGACCAGCCTCAAAGGCAGGACTGCCTTCATCCACAGCCATTACCAAATGGTGCATGGTATAGAAATCGGTGTCACCATAGTAGACGCGTATTGTATGCACAGTAAAACCAAAACCACGAGGACCTCGACGTATAATAATAGGCGGTTTAAGATTGGTAACCAAAGGAGATAATTCTCGACAAGGTGAAGTATCGCGTGATGAGGCAGTACTTGAACCACCACCACCGCCACCGCTACCCACAACACTGCTGGGAGATTGCTTGCCAGCGGTTATATTACACAATTGTTGAGCCAATTGAGAATTGTCAACTGGAAAAGGAATACGATAAATTTGAAGCCTAGAAAAAAATTGTTGGAGAAATACTTACCAGCCGAGGACATTAGAGATAAACCTAAAGCAGAGGCCGACTTTACAATTGAAGAACGAGAACGATGATTCTTAACCCCAATTTGACTATCCATAGATTTTTGATGTTGCAACGCTAGTGGTGATTGTTCTCTGGTATTTTCAGCCGAAGATGAACCACCACTGATAGTCTCATCTTCAATAGATATGGAAAATCTGGGCAAAATATCACGAGCACAAACACCTTTTCGTTTACGTGCTATTTGAGGTGAAAAATCATCACTATCGGTTTGAGAGGATTCTGGGGTACGTTGAGCTGTTGCTATTGTCGCTAATTTACGATGAATATCGGCAAGTCTACGATCGGTGGTTCCAGTTGTTATTGTTGTTGTTATTGAAGTTGTACTTGAGGTGGTGGTAGTTGCTAGAGTAGTATTAGTAGTTGCAGTAGTTGTTGTTATGTTTGCAGGGTTACTTATTGATGGCTTATTATTAGTAGTAGTGGTGGTTGTTGTAGAAGGTGCCTTTGTCTTAGAAATATTAGTTCCAACTTCTACAGGAGCATTAACCATTGCTGCTGGTGGTGTTGCTGGTGTTGTTATAATGGTGGTTGTATTTGGTGGCATGCTATGGCGATGGTGGCGTTCTGGTTTCAGCGGCTGTAAACTTGTATTTAAAGAGCTATTGTCAACGCCCATAGTCGTAGATTGTTGCTGCAAAAATTGATGCAACATGCGCATATCGTTTTCATTGCCTATGGTAACATTATGCAATAATTCTGGCAAATAATCGGCATCGGGTGTTGAAGGAACTTTAAGACAACTGGTGGATATCTGTAAACAATTTAAATTTTAATAGAGGAAAGCTTTTACACATAGATTCATAATTTCACAACGTACCTCAATTTTTCTTAGTTGTGGTGTATTCAACACTTTATTAACCATTTGTTGAGTTATAGAGCTACTTGGCGAAGACAAAGGTGCAATAATTTTCCTACAGCTTGACACGGAATCTACAGTGCTTGTGGACGATGAAGCACTTACAGTTGATGTCACCTGCAACTTGGTTTCGGTTGAAACTACTGACGTAGTAGTAACCGCTTGTGTAGATGTATTTAACGAAGTTGTAGAGGTATTGTTAGTACTACAGCTCACTGATGCTGTGGTAATGGATGGTTCTCGGGACCATGAGTAATGTTGTTTACGGTACTGTGGTGTATAAGAGGAGAAAGAACCAAACACTGGCGTATCATCTGTATCATCAGTATCTTCGCCACCCAAATCATGATTATAACGATCCATGCGACCTGTGTAGTACAATCGAATAAATTAAGTCGATTACCTGATAATACTAATGAAATTAAGAAATTACTATCAAAATAGCTTGTGTCATCTTCATTGGACAATTGTGGCACAAATTCAGCCTTTTGCCTCAACAAGGAATTCCAATCCAACCCATCAAAATAGAACTGTTCCTTAACTTCCAAGGCGCCTGCCTGTGTGCCTAAACGATCGCGAGGATTTTGTTGCAATAATTGTGTTATAATATCTTTAGCCTCCGGCTGCACGGGCCAATCATCATTGTCTGGCCACTCAATATCATCGTTAACTGTATGAGCGAATAACTCTTCGGCTGTTTCACCAAAGAACGGCACACAACCAATAAGAAATTCGTACAGAATAATACCCATGGACCACCAATCTACGGGTTTACCATAACCTTGACGTAATATAACCTCAGGAGCTATATATTCAGGAGTGCCATAGACCTAAGCGAAAGAAAAGTTATGAGAAAGCATAACAAACATTCTTAACTTTTAATTAAAAAACCAAAAAACTTACTTGCTTGTCAGAGAATTGCCGAGTTTCTGAATCTATATAGCCCTCATATAAGTTAGTAGCCAACGACATTAAACCCATTTTCGATAGTCCAAAATCCGTCAATTTAATATGACCCAAAGCAGTGATCAGCAAGTTATCCGGTTTTAAATCACGATGTACAATACCATAACTGTGAAGGTATTCGACGGCTAAAACTGTTTCGGCAAAATAAAACCGCGCCATATCTGCCGGTAATGGACCAATATTTTTCAATAAAGTAGCACAATCGCCACCCTCCACATACTCCATGACCAGACATAAATGTTTTTTCGTTTCAAATGAACAGTACATGCTGACAACAAAAGGATTATCGGCAAACGAGAGTATATCACGTTCGGCGAAAACTTGTTCGACTTGATTACGTAAAATGAGATTATTTTTATTAATTTTTTTCATTGCAAAACGTTGTCTGGTAGTCTTGTGCTTAACCAAGTACACAGCACCATAAGCACCATTTGAGATCAATTTAATAATATCGAAATCTTGTTCGTTCGGCACGGGTTGATGAGCAGGAGCTGTAGTCACAGACGCAACCGTACCGGCAGTAGATTCTCGTGCTACACTTGTTTGTTGCTGTGGAGATGCTGTATTGTTATTAGCAGTCTGTAAGGACGTTTGTTCTTGACATGTGGCTAATTGAGGCGTTTTAGTTTGATTACTTATTGCCGAAGCAAATGAAGGCATATCTGAAGTTGCCACAGGAGTTTGAGGTGGTTGCTGAGGCATAGGAGGATGAGGTGTACTAGTGCCACTATTTGCCAATAGGCTTAGTTCAGCATTTGGATTTAATGTAGCCGATACACACGTTAGAGGCGAACTTAATAAAAGCGAACACGGTGGGCCCGAATCATTTAGCAGACTTGTATTGGCGGATATTGTGCCTCCTTTAGTATCACATGCTTCTCTAGTTTCTTTAGCCTCCTGTTGCATTTCTGCTATGGGATCACGGTTTAAACCCAATTTATGTATAATATATTGAGGTATGTCAGCCTTAATGCCTTGTATAGCTTTCGCTTGACCCTCAGCAGCTTCTAGTAAATGATAGAATTCTTCTGGATCAAATTCTAAACACTCCAACAATCTGGCTGGCCGTGATATAATCAACAGTAATTTTTTTATAACGCCAGCTATTTCAACAGCCGCTTCTGGACTCTTTTCTTTAGTCTCCAAAAGTAAACGCTCTAAATTTTCGCTCATTTCATAAAAATATCTTGACGTTATCAATTTGGCTTCGGATTTATTGAGGCAATCTCGTGCCATTTCTAAAACTTGATGGTGTACAAATCTTACAATGGGTTGGGAATCCCGGAAACTATTGCAAGCAGCCGATTTGTTTTCATTTATGAAATGTTTCAAACGTTCTTCCATCTGTTGGGTTGCCTTAGGAAATCGTTCTTTATATAAAGTATTCATCATGGCAATTTCACTATCTATTGCAGGACTACGAGAAGGGCTCGATAGAGATCTCGAACGAGGCCTATGGAAGGGGGAAATTCTACCACTATTATTGCTTGTATTTGGATTATTGCTTTGGGAAACTGATGGAGTTCCTGCGTTATTAATATTTTGCTGCTGCTGGTGCTGTTGCTGTTGGCTATACACACCACTGCCATTACCGCTACAGATCGCACTGACCTCGGCACAACAATTAGGACAACTACGATGTACATTCTGTGAAGCATTATTGTAAACAAAGCCAGTGGAGGGCGGTGGTGTTGGCACGTGCTGTTTAAATTGTTTCGGACTATTTTGTCCAGGGACGGTAGATTTATTCGTTGTTAGGTTTCCAGTTATTGCTGTTGCTGCTGCTGCAGTTGCAGATGATGAGTTATTAATTAAAGCACAATGTTTTATGCAATGAGGACGATTGGTGTGTGCAGCTATGGCTTGTTGTTGCTGCTGCATGTGTTCAGCACAACAATTTACAATGGCATTAAAATTACCCGCCTCTCCGGCTAACATATGCAATTCCTCCTGACCGGACATAGTATGCAACTGATGTAAAGCTTCTTGGCTGGAACATTGGCTCTGAAAAAGAAACAATAAAAAACAAGAAAATTTTGTTTGATCGTTTACTTACCGATAGATTAGAACTGCCAGGTGTAGTACCATAACCCGACGAAGGCAATGAGGCTACCGACCATCTTCTACCATCACCACGACATGTAGCAATACGTTTAATCGGTGCAAATGCAAATTGCATAGGAGAATTAATGCGTGGACTGTCAACAGGGCTAGCCGAATAAGGTGAATGAGATCTTGAATTGGCAGCCGCTGCTGCAGCTGCCGCACCTATACCTCCGGTCACCAGACTTAAACGATGATGTGCTACACCACTAGAGCCACCACTACCGCGCATTACCACTCCATGCAGATGATGCTTGCCTATACCAAGGCCAGCACAACTACCCGAACGTGATATATTTAAGGCACCAGCAGTGGGTGCCGTTGCTATATTTGCAGTAGGCGGTGTAGAAGATGATGCATAGGCATTGTTGCACGATGATGATGAGGGCGATTGCATAAGAGCATTTGGTGCAGTTGATGTTTTACACAGACTACTTTCACGTTCTCGAAACGAACTTGTGCCTGTTAGACAAGGTGCCGATTTTCCCAATGAGGTATTACGCATACGCACTAAACTTGAAGAATCTGTAGAGGAACGACTAGTATTTAATTTCAATTCCAGAATATTGTTTAAATAACTACTCACCGTTGCTTGAAGACCTTAGAGAATACGTGTGCTGTTGGTACGATATCTTGCGCAATAGAGCACCATATCCACGAGCTGGCAGGGAAATGGAACTGCCTGATAAACCACCCGAAGAGGATTTTGTCAAATTCAAATTACGCAACAAAGACTGAGATGAAGATATCGATGAATCATTTTTTGGTGACGAGGCCAACATTTCCAAACCGGTCGATGATTTTGTGGTGACATCATGAGTATTATTACCACTACCGCTAGCATTACTATTATTACTACCACTTCCACCCACCTCCTGGTCCGAGTCGTCAAATATTAATACTCTAGCCGAATAGGTAGACTGAGGACGTATGCGTGTTACAGAACCTGAATTAATATGCCGTTTAGCCACTGGACTGTTAGAAGCCGAATTTGATTTATTAAACTTGCCACCATCGCCGGCACCTTGTAATTTACTGCTGCTGGTGCTACTATTAAGATGATGAGTGGTGTTGATGGTATCATCATGGCACACATTTGATGTTTCCGTGTCAGCCAAATCACTTATATCGGCTAAACTACATACAGACACTGAGCTATCCTCAGCATGTTTTTGAGGAGTGGAAGTGGATATTCTATTCATGTTACTAAGTACGGGTGTAGTTGTAGTAGACGTAACAGTTGTACAGGTGGTAGTTGTTGTCGTAGCCGACGACATAATGATTTGTTCTTTTGAAGTTGCTTACAAAACTTATTATTTTAAAATTAAAATTTTAAATAATTGTACGGCATTTTTTTTTTTAATTATGGTTTTTTTTTATGTTTTGTTTTGGTAGTTTTTTTTATTATTATTATTAATTTATTAATTTTAATTTCAATTCCTTTTATTTTGATTTATTTATTGTTTTAAGAGTTACAAAAGGTTCAAAGAATGTTGATGGATATACTACCTACGTATGTTTGTATGTATGTATATCGACCGCCAAACTTAATCGAAAATATAATATTTTATTTCAACAATTGTTGCAGTTGTTGTTGTTGTTCTTGGCTAAACTATTGACTGACAAATTTTCTGTTTTATTGAAAACATATAATGATGCTTGTCCGATATGTTTAACTTTCCCATCAAGCATATATTAAACCTGCAAATATAGACAGACAAACAGATATATAGTTAGTACAGTACAAGTAGTATAACAAGACTATATAAATTGTAAATTTAATTAACATCTATTTTTTATATTTTCTCTCCTTTTTTTTTTTGGTAGATATATTTTCTATAAATGTACAGTATACATAGTTTTTATTATTCCATTATTATTAAGAAATCTATTATTTATTTTAAACATATCGTTTGTATGCATTGGGAAATTCAACATGTGTTTTAAAGCGAATATATTGTCTCACTTCATATTAGTATTGGCCATTTTATTCATATTGTTGTCACCATTAATGTTTTATATTTAAATACGATTTAATTGTCAATCCATACTCTACCACAATAATAATACTACTATATATAGGGGTCATCAGTTTTTATAATATTTTTTTTTTTTTTTATTAATTTTATTACTATTATTGTTGTTGTTGTTCCCTTTTGATGATGACTGTAAACAAATATCGTATTTAAGATTAACAAAGGAATTTCATTGTTTTCTTTTAATTTGTTTTATTTTATTTTTTTGCTCTTATTGTTTTTTTTTTTCTTTCTTTCTTAATTATAAAGAAATTTATATGTTTTTATGTTATTTTAATTAATGCTAAGGTTAATTCGTTTTACATCTTGTTTCCCTTTCCATTGATTTACTTGGTCAATGTTTTTTATTGATTTTTAATCAGACCTTTTAGAGTTGATTTAAAAAATTGTGTTAAAAACATAATTTTGTCTTTCCCTTCCAGGAAAGAGCATTACAAATACTTTCGTTCAAAAACTTCTTCTGTATATTTGAAAGTTGTGCTTCAATAAAATCGAAAACGTAAGGGAGGCTAAAGATTTGAATAGGGTTTGTGGTCCTTAGATCCTTTGAGGATGTCTAGAGCTAGTCTAGTGCTACTTTACACTTTGCTGGATAGCAGGTGAAGCAGCACATTGAGCAGACAGATGAATTTGCCGGGAAATCAGTTTCAAATGGTATAGTACTTCTCAAGCCATACTGGTTTGAGTCCATCTAAACTATATCTAGCTAACTATAATAGGAAAAGATTTAACTCTTGTATCGGACTGTCCAGTAGCAGTGTAAAAATAGTAACCGGCCTTCTGATTGGGTATTGTAAACTCAAAGAACATTTGTGCAGGATAGGAATCGTTTCAGGCTCAATGTGTAACTTCTGTGCTAAGGAGTATGAATCATGGAACCTGTGCAGCATTAATACATTTCAGAAGGAAGCAACTGAATACTTATTAAGTACTAGACAGGAAAAGTTATTCTTCCTACTGGCACCGGTCAGTATTCTAATGTTCGTCAAGGCTGCAAAGTTGGAGGAGAAAGAGCTAGTCATTCATTATTTGAACTACATACTTGATTTAAAAATGTAATCAAATGAGTCAAACATTAACGGGTAGAGTTAACTTTGTTTAAATTTTACTTTGTAAAATGTTTATAGTGGTTGTGTTATCACCAATTATTTGATTCATTAGGGAACTTTTTTTTTTGCATTTTGTTTAAATTTTGCAAGAATCTTTATATGGAAACTTTTGATCGTCATTGTTTTCTGTAGAATTTCTTATTATTTTAAATCACTTTTCAAATCATTGCTTTAAAACAATATTTTTAATTTATGTTAACATAACGTTTTTTTTTTTTTATTATTATTTTAAATTCTTTTGAATTATATCACAGTATCAACTTTAAATAACGTTTATCTTTTGTATTGGAAATTGAATATTATTTCCATCATTTATTTATATTTTTTCTTTATATGCCAATATGTAACTGATTTCATAAAAACAAACGTACTATTTACTGTTCTTGTACAATATTCAATACTTTTGTATACACAATAATTATTTTTCCTTTTATTTATTTATTTATTTATTTGCCTTTTTTATGTAGCTTTACTTAAAAGTACTTGGTATGTATGTATGTATGTACATACATATGATGAGAGAGTACTAAAAGATTTCAATATTTGTTTTTCTCGTTATTATTGCCGCTTTGTTTATGAGTGGGCAGCGATTGGCACACTAATATTTTATAATTATTTAAACCATTTTTTTTTTTCTTTTTGGTTTTTGTTGGGTTTTCTGGCTGACTTTCCAACTTAGGCTAACTAAAGTGTACATATGCGTGTGCGGCGCATTACTCATTGAACACTTAAGGAATTCCTTTTTGATCATCAATTCATTTTTTTTTTCTTTTCTTAATTTGCTTTTCTTAATTTGCTTTTCTTTTTTCCCCAGTGGAATATTTAGCCGTAATATATTTTGTGTCTCTTTATCATGGGTATTTATCTTGATACAAAGGCAAAAAAAAAATTGTCTTTTAAAGAAAAGTCTGAAATATTTATCTTTAATCACACTTGTTGTTCTAGTGATTAAAACATTTTTTTTTTTTTTTTTTGTGCTGTGATTGGTATTGTTGTCAGTGGAAATGCACGCACTTTATACAACATTATAGTAAAGAAAATTCAAACGGTTCATATACATATTCATTCAATGGATACAAATATATATGTATGTATACACATATGTATGTACATATGTACATATATAAACTATTCATGTGCACATTTTTTTAGTTTTTCTATAAAAAAAAATTTTTTAATTTCATTTAAAATACAAAAGGTATGAAATAAATGGCTATAGATAATAAAATTAATAGTATAAACAAATAAATGTTTATTATATTTGTGTCAACGACGACAACAGCAATGACAGCAACAACATGCTGATGCTGTCACTATTAAGTTGGTTGAATTGTTGTTGATTTTATTATTTTTTGTTTTTGCCTCTCACAAAAAATCTTTTTTTTTTTAATTTAAACTTTAAATTACACTCACTTATACTATATTGCCATTTAATCTAACCTCCCTCTACCTGTGACAGTCACTTGCAATAATAGCATAGTGTTTCATATAAAATAAAATTAATTTTGTTGTTATAAAAAAGCTTTTGTAAAATAAGACTGATTTTTAAATTAAAACAACTAGATCATGTAGGCCTTTAAATATAATATCGATCTTTTAATTGAAATAATTTAATCATGCAGGTTTGTAGTTTTGTATTAAACTAGAAGAAATATTATACATTAATGTCTCATAGGTTTCAAGAATGTGTTCTGGTTATTCATTCTCAAACGATCACAGAATCTACATGTTGGGTTGGATATGATCCCCATTCTGACCAAGAGTACTTAGAGTTTACAATGCTCTGTCAAAAGACCGATTAATAACCTCTGGTTATTCCTGTTAGTCTGCTACAATACCCAAATCTCACTTTTTTTTTGTAATTTCTCAACAAATGTTTTGATTGCTTTAAATCTCTTTGATCATTTCCGTCAAGTCTCACATGACATGGACAACAGACAACAGAGCAACTCTACAAGATAGCAGAAGAAAACTTCTTCTTGGGCTTTATTGATTCAATGCGAGATTCCCAAGCCTCGCTCTAAGAAAACTCAGTGATAAAACCTAGTTAGTCTACATTAGCTCAAGTTTAGCATAATCTTTTAAATTCAATTGTAATTTGCAATTATGTACTAAATTAAGACTTTCATAATAAATTACTGATTTGCCGTTATGAATATAAAGATGAATATGAGATATCTAGAATAAAAATTAATTAAATTTATAAATGTTTAAAAAACCACATATCAGTTGTGTTATCTTTGGCAATATCCAGTCATATTGGTGACTGGATATTGCCATAAAGTTCCATTTAAAACCACTGTTTAGCGTGAGATAACATATGGTACATTTACCATTTTCATGACTTTTTTTTTGTTTTTGTTTTATTTCATTTCATTTTACAATATTTAGTTTAGTTTTATTTTTCTTTAGGTACACTGGCAAATAATTTTTATTTTCTTTGATTATTCGAAACAATCTCTTGATAATTTCAGCAAATACAAACAATTTGCGTTTGTAATTATCATGTGAATTTATTTAGGCTGGCCATTGAATCAAATACGAAGAAGCAATACAGAATCTTTAATTGAACAAAAACTGTCTATAGATTTTTCTTGTTTTTTTTTTTATTTATTTTTCTTTTTTGTAGCTAAAAAACCCAGAAAGCAAAAATGCAGAAACAGAAACCAACATAAAAGATTTCTTTCTCCTTTTTTTTCTAAGTAGTTTAGAGCACAGCAGCAGTTTTACTCTGCGTACGTACATAATTCCCTTGCCATTTCGAAAATGTCAACAAAATCTGCTTCAAATAAACTAAAACAATTTACTATAGGAGTACATACATATATTTGAAAAGGTTGTACGTTCTATTGGCAGTATTAGAATGACAAGGTGGCATAGGTAGAAATTCGATTTCTAATAAGAAAAATGTATTTCTTTTCTCTTTGTTAAAATGCATATATTTTTATTTACACATGAAATTAATATTTGTAATAAAACTATTTCCAATTCACAAAGTTAAACTAATTATAAATATAATATACATATGCACATATGTATGTCTAGATAATGAAAATAAAATTGCGGTTTAATATTTTCTTACTTTAGAAACTATATATTCGTGACAATGACAACCACAGCCCTATATTTTCCCTTATTTATAAACTTTAAATAAGAAATGCATTCATATTTGCTATGGCAAATTTTCTCATAAGCAGAATCTACAATATTAAATATAAATATATATGATTAGAGATCTATTTATTGGAATAAAACCATTTGAATGAAATAATCAAACAGGATCACTTATAAATTGGGTGCATTGTTTAAAAAAATTTCCTAAAGGCACTATGGATATGTATATACATACATATTTACCTTGTTGAAGCCATGCTAACATATACATACATAAATTATATATACTCAAAGCATATCTTTCTCCCAAATGTTGAAGAAATTTGCTTATACTGCAATTAAATGCTTCAAACTTTATGCACGGGCAGTTTTCTTTCACGTTCTCGAGTGTTTTCGAAACTTTTGCCTGCTTCTAAGCTATGCAAGGATAACCGCCGATTGTTTTCAATAGAATTCCAAAACAGTTTTTAAGTCATGTCGCATATAAATATCTCAAATTACAAAATTATTTGGAATACACTACTAATCAGACCTCAAACTTTGTGGCACAATTTATATATTGTACATATGTAGATATATAGTGCACATCCTCTCCAGATACTATTCATATGGTTGAGCTATTTACTAGCTATATAAGATCCTCCATCTGAATTATATTTATAAAAAAAAACTTACACTCTTTATGCATATTTAGTTTGCATCATAGAATTATAAATACACAGACATTTTTCTTTCTTTTCTACATTTTCCAAGACGTATATTTCCTTAAAGAGAAAAAAATCAATATTTTTAAAATGCAATCAATTTTATATACGTTTTTGACAAATTTCAATGGCATTTTAAAACAAAAACAAGTCAAATGGCCGTTGCCCACCCCCATGACAAGCATCAAAAGTGGCCAAATTTCTATACTTCTTAAACGAAATGATTTGTTTTGAATTTTTCTACAAACAAAACAAAAAAATACCAACAAATATTTTGTTTCGGAAGCAAAACCAAAAAATAATAAAAAAAAACTCATGCGCAGATATTTAACGGCCAAAAATGAACAACTTTTGTTTGCGTCTTTAAGTGGGGTGTATGCACAGCACAAGTATTATTAATACGGGGTAGTCATCTACGTAGTAACCCCCTGAACATCATTATTTTGAAAATACATATTTATATGTACGTCTGTCGGGCCGGATGATGAATGAATGAATAATGAGTTTTTTTTTTTTTTATTTTGTCCAAAATTAGCAATTTTGAACAATTTTAAAAAGAATTACTAATAAAATAATTGTCGGCACAAGCACATGCCAAAAAAAATATTAAAAATTAAAAAAAAAAATCCACCTACGCTTTTATAATTTCTCTATAAAGAATTTTTAAGGCCAAGAGACAATCAACTGAATTATAACTGACACCCATTCGAGATCAATGTTGACCGTTTAAACTTGGTAAAGGTCGATGTTTTTGAAAAAAGAAATTTTTATATTTCAAAATTAATTCATTTTTGTTATTTGTTTTTATTAAAATTTCTGATAAACAGAAAAATATTAAGAGAACCATAGAACAAAGAAACAAATTTTTATTAGTTCCAAAACAATTAAGAAAATTTCGGAGTTTTTAAATTTAAATAAATTGGTATAACCATCCTTTAAAAAACCTATACATACTATTAAAAATTTAAAACTTATTAAATATTTGACTTTATTCAATTTCCAACATGTCATAAAAGTAAATACATATAAATAAAAGATCACGAGCCTTATTATGTTCGTCCTAGAAAAGAAAACGGAAGAACGCAAAGAATTGTAGGGAGTTGTGTAAGTAAAACAGAGGGATCAGCTAAGCGAGAATTCAAAAAGCGCTAATTCAAAATAAAACTCAAGGGTGCTTGAATACCGGCTCTAGGCAGAGAGTTTAAACCCTCAAATAAACTCCTCCCTAACGTAGTTAACCCTCTACCAAGCGGAGGAGGATGCTTTATCGTATCCAACTCTACAAAAATCTGGCTGTGATATATTCCAAATCAATTTCAGCGACCTCGCTTCACAATGCCCGTAAGGCATCCGGTTACAAGTCTCTTGTTGGACTTATTGACCAGCAGCAGCAAGCCAGTTCCACCATCGTCCATTGATGGCTAAATGCTTCCAGCCACATAACATTCGAATGTTTTCCAGGAAGTAAATTTCCTGAAGACGAGAAGATCATGAAACAATCAAATTTTTGTGTTATTTTGTATAATATTATTGTAATCTTATTTCAAAAATGTTATAGCAAACAATTTTCTGCTGCTAATAGTAGCAAAACAAGTATTTACTAGCAACTTATGACATATACTAACAAAAAAAAAAACAAAATGTATACAAAAGTAATAATAAGAAGCAATAACAATACACGACACCTTGGTCAATAACAACAACATCAACAACAAATGCAAACAGAAAATATACAATACATTGGCATGTTTTTAGTTAAAGAACCACATATACATCATGTCAATCATAATCATCATTAACAAATTAATAATCATCTATGGCATTTCAACCGTATATTTATATGGTAACAATAACAGCACAACACAATCAAAACCATCTAATGAATTATTGGTTCGTTCGTTCGCTCTTGTATTTAATTAATCCTGCCGCACCTTGGCTTATTGTTTAAAATTTTCACTTTTCTTTTTTTGCAATAGGAATTCCTTTTGCCCTATATTTTTTTTTAACATTTATTATATCAAATATTGTATATGTGTGTGTATATTTTTCATTTTTTTTTTTGTGTTTTTGAAAGTTGTTTAGAAGTTGTTTTATCAAGTAATATATATTAAAAAAATTATTTTTTCTAAATCATTTTGCCTTAAGCATTTAAAAAAGGCATAAAAACACAATTGAACATTTCTTTTTTGGTAAAATAGCACATTTTCTATGTTTTTTCTTTAAATTTTCAATATTTTTCCACCAGCATTTTTTTCCATTTACAATTTTTTACTTTTATCACCACTTTTTTCTTTGCCATTTTTTCATTTCTTGATTTTTAATTTAATTTTCTTACATTTTCATTTTATTATAATTTATATTCCGTTAAGTTTATGCAAAAAATATTGCTAATTTTCTTTGGGAAATATATATAAATCTTCTTCAACTGTTATAGACTGTGAAAAGAAAAATTTTTCGTGATTTTGTCTAGCCTCTCTTCACACACACAATTTTTTACAATATTTGATAGCAGGCAAAACAGTAAAAATGTTATACATATGGGAAGGTGGCAATACAGGGTTGTATTAAAAGTGTTCTACATAATAAGGGGGATAAATGGGATGAAAACGTAAAATAACAAAATTTATGATACATTTTCGATTTAAAAAAATTAAGTGTAATCATATATATAATGTTTCTGCAATAATAATACCGAATGTTTCAAATTTCTCCAGAAGTGTTGGAAATATTTGATTTTTAAGATAACATTGTTTTCAAAGAAAAATGATAATAATAATTGCTTTTAAAAAGGGACTAAAATTAACATTGGGCCGATTTTTTTAGCAAAAAGAGGATCGCAAAATGTCCAGAATAGCGGACATGTCATGTTTCAATTGGAGACTTGTTTAAAACATTTAATAAGAATTGTCATAACAAAGGAAAATCTAATTAGAATATTGAGACCTTATAAAATTATATATCTTTATTTCAATATTTCAGAAATTTGAAATTAAGTGAAACAATGGAATAATTTCGAATATTAACAATATTTAATATGAAATAATTAATATTTTCTTCAATACCACGTAAATTTGCATTAATTTGCAAACAAATAAATACTGTTTTTGTATAACATCTCTGTTTTAATTGGCAAGAATTTTATGCCATTTTTTACAACACTGTCGACTGCAATAGCCGTCTTCAAACACGACCAAGAAGAGAAACAACAACACGCAAAAAATTTCTTGTTGCCATTTAATTAATAAAATATAACTTAAATAAGGGTAAATTTTTAACACAGACTGTTAATTAAACAAAATTTAAATGATAAATTTAGTAAATCAAGCAAATTGTTAAAGTATTGTGTCGAAATTCGCAACAAAAAGTAACATTCTATCTGAGCCTACAAATTGTTTTTTTTTTTCGTGTTTGGCTAAAGTTAACGCGAGCAGTGACGATGTTGTTTATGTAGTAGTGAAGAGTTTGTAGAGTTCTAAACTTAACAAAAAATCGTAGTGGACATGGCTGGAGAAATGTGAAAAAATCTCTACAAAAAGCCTGCACACGGCTTTTTGTTTTCTCCCTACTACACGTATAACTGTCATACATACTCAGCTCAGCTGGTTAAAACAAAAAAAGAAAAAGCACACACATAAGAAAATAAAGGAAATTGAAGTATTAAAAAGGAAATTCAAATAAAATCATTACGCACCTTAACAAAAATCAAAGTGTGGTTTTAATAAAAGAAAAAATAAGAAATATTCTTAAAAAAGTTAAGAAATAAAATTCTTGGTTTAACAATTAATATATGCTCATATTGCGAAATAAAAAGAAACATTATAAAATGAAAAAATTACAGTTTTAAACATACAATTGGTATCCGCTGGAAATTTTCGAGCCGGTGGCTACATAAAAAAGGAACTATTATAATAAAATCGAATACAATTACAACAACAATAACTCTTATATTAAAGAGAAAGTGCAGAAGAGAGTAAAAAAGGAAGAAATCAGCTGCAAGGCTAAAGACACCTTCCAAAGAGTAAAATAAAGACATATTTGCTTTGATTGCTACCATTTTAATCTGGTAAATTAATTCGATTCATTTTTTTTATTTATTAGATTTCAGCTGATTTACCACATCAATGCATGTATTTTAGATCAAAGGACAAAAAGTATTTGACATTTATTCCCACAAAAGAAGGTACATTTTTACTTTTTTATTACAGCCTAAGAATATACTTTAATTTTTGCATTTGCATTCTTCCTTATTTGCCTTTTTCTTTTAGCATCCCTCTTTTTGCAGCGCTCTTTGGCTTAAACAGAGTCTTGAAAACGTTTGCCTATACAATATTTTCTCTTTTTAATTTGTTCTGTGTTTTTCGTTTTTCGGCCATCATTCCCTTTTCAAAATAGAATAGTTTCTACACACAGATATTATCGACATGCCCCGCGGTAAACGTCGTGCCAATCACGATATGGGAGAAGACGATCGTCAAACTTCGAAAAGACAACGTAATACATATAACACAGCGACATCACAAAATACCAGCAGGTAAGTATTTGAAAATGTAATTTTTTCCTTAATATTTAAGCCTTAAAATATGTTTCTGTTTTAAGCCTTAAAATATGTTTCATAACTAAAAGGGAATTCATAAGGGCTTTAATTAAAACAATAAATGGGTTTTAAATATTTCAAAACATATTTTACGACATAATAAGTCCACTAACACGCCTTAAAATACGCAATATATTTGTGTTTATGTCTTCAAGACATAGATAAGTATTTATGAATAAAATAGAACGTATTAAATAGATAGATATTAATTATTGAACAAAACAAAATCCTTAAAAGGCGTAAGGAATAAAATTTTAAATGAATAAATTATAATCCTTAATGTACCTAAACCTTCCAAAATTAAAAAGCATTCGATACGTTTTAGATTTTGCAAATGTTAGATTAAATTCGCAAATGCCTGAAGTATAGCGCTCTTGGTTTCTGCAATAGATCCTGTTGTGATGTAATAAAATGGTATGTCGTATGCTACCTGGTCAACTCTTTATCTTCATCTATACAATGGCATAAATTAAAGAATAGATCTTACACAAAACAACACTGAATTTCTAAAGGTTACATAGAAATGAGAAGGAGTTTGAAACTAGAGTATTAACTCTGTGCTTATCCGATTTGTGGTAGAAAAAAATTAAATCCCCTTGGCAGCGAATTCTTTGGAGGCTTGAATTCTATCGGGAATAGTTATTTAGGCTCCACTGAGGTTTATTTTGGCTGAGGGTTGTGTATCTTCTTTTTGATTCGAATAACCAGTTCCAATATAGACTTTTTAAATACTTTCTATTGCTTTCAAGTCTTCCGCATTGCTATAAGCACATTAAAAATTAATATTCAAGTAACTTTTTGTGGGTTTAAACATTTCAAAAACAAACAAAAAAATGTAGAGTTCGGAACCAAAAACAACTTGATTGAGGACGTTTTAAAGTTAAAGTTAGAGCTTTAGATTCTATCCCCTTTTAATTATCTTTAGGTACGTACGTATGTTTATATGTTCGAAAAAAATCCTACAAATGATGTGTTATTTAGACACGTTGCTTTCATATAAAAAAAAATAATCTGTGATATGACAATTTCTTAGAAACTTTAAAATTGAATTTAAACTTTATACCATTTTGTTTAATATTTTTGAATATACAAATCGTGTAATTTCGATGGTATTGCTACTACTAAAATCTTTAAATTTATTTAATTTCTAATTAAAAATTTCATTTTGATTTGCATAAACACGCATTCATTCACTTTTCAAATCATTCGCTCTCTTGTTTGTTTTTGGCCTCTATTATTGCGAAAAGTTTCTCTCTTGATCATGAACATGATTTTGAATTTGCAGACACCTTATGCACATAAATAGTACATACATATAATGTATTATGTATGTATGGTTCATAATATTTTTGTTTTCTAGTTGTCGATTTTATTTAGATAAGTTTAGCAGCCACACAGAAAAAAACCAAAACTATTTTTAGACTATAAACACAATGAATAAATAAATAAATATAAAAGAAAACAACGAGAGAGAATATTACAAAAAAGCCCTTAAAATTTTGCACAAAAGAAAGGCCATGTCAAAGTAAAAACCTAAAATCAAGTTTAATTTTTACTAAAATTTAAAGGAATAAAATAAATTCTTCATTTTTTATTTACAGACGTCATATAAAAGCCGAAGATACTTTCAGTCATAAAAGATGTTTAGCATGGTTTAGAGAATATACAAATCCCGATGAACCAGACACACTGGGTAAGTTATATTCAAGTTTTTTTACTTTTGTCGTCTTTATTTCCTAGTTTATGAATTTATTTTATATTGTTCTTTTAAATTTTTATCAAGGTCCTGATGGCATGGAAAAATTTTGTGAAGATATTGGTGTTGAACCCGAAAATGTTGTGATGTTGGTATTGGCTTATAAAATGGGTGCCACACAAATGGGTTTCTTTAGTCAGTATGAATGGTTAAAGGGTTTAACCGAATTAGAATGTGATTCTGCAATTAAAATGCAATCAAAATTGGATTATTTAAAAAGCATATTAAACGATCCAAATGTATTTAAAAGTATATATCGTTATGCCTACGATTTTGCTAAGGTAAGTGTGTCTGTTTTTTATTTAATTTTTTTCTCACATCCATATTTTCTGTACGGCCCTTTTTCAATAAATAGCCTTCTTCGATTTTTTGTGTCTTGTAAAGACTTTTATAAAGTTTAAAAAATCTAATACACTTTCCTTCTAACAGATTCGATACAAATTATTTTAGTAAATCACTGCAGTCCCACGTTCCCTATTATTTTCTTTTAAAAAAGAGCCTTGAATATTTGTGGTATATACATAAATGTGTGGTTGCTTAAAAAAAAATTAGCTCTTTTAACCTTATAAGTAGTGGCTAGCTAGAGTGCTCAAATTTAACTATATTATCTAGGAGTTTAGTTTCGGACAAAGTTGGAAAAATTGTTTACTTTTTATGGTATCACGTTGGCTTTTGTATAAAGATGAGTATTACACAGTGAAATCCTGTAATTTGCGACTTGTTTTATATTTAGAATTTCGTTTATTAGTTTAAAACATATTAAAAGTAATGTTTATTTCGTTGAAGAATGTTTAACGTCAACTTGATTTGACAATTTATTTACAAGAAGTAATTACTGTTGTTTGTTCCACGTGTCAAGCAATCTTATAAGAATAGTTTATAACAACATCTCTAATTAGTTGTTTTAATTATTTTCATTTATCATCCTCTTACTTGTTTGTCTTTGTCAGGATTCCGATCAGCGTAGTATGGATATAAATACAGCAAAGGCTATGTTACAATTGTTACTGGGTAAACATTGGCCTTTATATCAACAGTTTGCACAATTCCTAGATCAATCAAAGTACAAAGTCATAAATAAGGATCAGTGGTGTAATATATTGGAATTTTCACGCACCATTAATAATGATTTAACAAATTATGATATTGATGGAGCATGTAAGTAAAATTTTCCATTCTCTTACCATCTTATGTTTAAAACAGTTTTTAAATATTTTTGAACATATTATTTATTTAAAGGGCCCGTTATGTTGGATGAATTTGTTGAATGGTTACGACAGCAGCGTACATGTACGAGCACAACATCAAGCTGAAATTTTTGGTTCAATCCTTATTACCATCATCTTCAATACCAATCACAACAAGAACCACCACCACCATACTAAACTTAGTAGCAGCTTTGACTCTATCTATCTATCTCTCTTTCCACATGTATGTTTTTAAAACTACTTTTCTTTTATCTTTATTTACTTCAACTTTTTATTTATTCCTTGTCTGAATATAAAAACAAATCGCCGCATTAATTAATAATTCCATCACCATGTCCTTAAATGGCAAAACACACACAAAAAAAACTGAAAGCATTACAAAATTATCTTTAATTATTATTATGAATGACTTCTTGAAATGAAACAAGAAAAAAGAAACATGGAAAATAGAATATTTGTAATAAAATTTTTATTGAAATTGTAAAAGAAAACATAAATTACTATTCGATAAATTATTTATGTATTTATATTGTAAAATTCATTTCAAATTATTAAAAAAAAAAAAAGAAGAAAAAAATTCAAAAATGCCGCCACACTACACGAATCCTTTTGTGACTGAGGCCCTATCCATATTTAGTTGTAAGAAGTCAGTCATTCATTCAGTCAAATGAATCTGTAAATTATTTGTATTGGAGTTGATGTAATTATAAGACATCGTGTTTATTTCCTTTTTCTTTCTTGGATAAGTTACAATTTATAAAATATACCTACCCATTGTAGTAATATGAAATTTGTCATTAAATGAGTGAAAGAAAGATATGATGTGTGGAAATAATAATTACAGTAATTATAACAACAATAAAAAAGTAACAAAATAACTTTATAATGACATAGTTTGTTTTTTTTATCCTTTTATTAATTATTTTTAAATAATTCAAGAATAAATTTTTTATATATTTATTTATTAATTAATTTAGATAGAATATATTTACATATATATAATTATTACGTGCTAAACAGATCAGAGTCTATGGTGGGAATCGAACCTACGACCCTCACACCTATAGACTATCACACTATTAGAGTACCCGCAGTAGCTGTGATCTTTCTTTGGCCAATTGGAAGGAGAATTATGATCCATTAGTCTAATGTTAGATCAGATACATGGATAATGTGTCATGAATTTCGTTGAGAGGAATATTCTAAATAAAATAAATAAATATAAAATTCATTGGGTTTCTTTATAATCTAATAATAATTTGTATTTTGGCAACAAACAGTATTGAAAAATTTAGTACTTTTGTATTTTTTCAGTACTTTTTCATTTCAAAAATATCGCAGTACCCCCGCCAACACTATTGCAACACTGTTTGGCAACATCAAATAGTGTTCCGTTTACAAAAAATACGAAGAAAATGCCAGTAGCCTTAGCCCAATACATCGTTTACAGAGTAAAAGAGTCAACCGTATAGCAGAACGAATCAAATCAAACACATTTGACAACATCTGGCATGTTGTGGCAATAAGAAACTGTTTTTGTACTACTCGTTGCTAATAAGCTGCATTTTTTTGAATTTGTTTTTTGCAAACGGTTGTTTGGTGCCTTGGTTTTGTTGTTTTATTTTTTAATTTTCTCTCAGTGTTGTGTTCAATTGCACGCATTTTTTTTTGTAAACGAATGTAAAATTAAAGAAGAAGCACAAAATAACTTAAACAAGAGAATAGAAGTCTATTTATTCGCTGATTGTCTTTGAGAAAGAAAGCTGGTTGTTTTCTTTCTAATTTTCTGCTTTTTGAGCCCGCGCGTTGCAGTTGTTTGAATGTCAAAGAAATAAAGTTCGCTGTGCAAAAAAAGGCTACAGAAAAAACATTTTTCTTTTTATATTAAATAATTTTGTGAATTAGTGTTTCAAATATTGTATTTGTTGTGCGTGGAGATCAAATTCAAAGTTTATATATATTTAGTTTTTCCCTTGTTAATTTAAATTCACGTGTTGCTTTTTTATTTTATTTTGTGTTTAAACATCAGAAGCAACGTTCTTGATCACAGTGTGATAATCTCTTAGAATACGGCAGATATTATAGGAAAAGAAAAATATTGTGTAAATAAGTTGTGCAGTTTAATTTTGTTATTGTATTTGGAAAAGTTTGTCAGGCAAGGAAAGCAAAAAGTACGGGGACTTAATTGAAAATGGCTGCGAAAGTCGATGATAAAACCTCTGATATACCGGACAGGCTTTTCGATTCCACCAATAATAGAACCTACAAACGCATGCGTTTCTTCGGAAAGGTAAGTGTTGTGAATATATTTCGAAACTTTAATCAAAGAAATTTAATATAAAAGGATCATTAAATTCCTTTGATTTTGTATTCTCTTTTGTTCCGCATTTTCCCATTCTTCTTGGGGTCATTCTTATTGCCGGTACATTTAAAATATAAGACGTCTCTGTTTTTGTTTGCCTATGTTTATATCGTTTGCTAACACAGGGTTGTCATGTTCAAATCAGGGTTGCAAGTGCCGGCTTTTTCAAATGAACATTGAATAACAGAAAGTTTAAATATGCTTAACATCAACTTTTTAATAATTAGCTTTGCGTTAAGAGGTTAAAGCAATAAAATCTTTAAATGCAATCAAAATGTGTTAATTTAACCAAAGCTGTTTGGAGGCCGCACAAAAAGGAGCACTCTGAGTATAGTTGTTAGTCTACTGAACATTGCAGTTTGGGCATTCATGCAAAGCGTATTGGTTTTGGGCACTTGGCAAATGACTTGCATGAGCTGTGGAGATGACGAAAAGGAAGCAGGAAGCACTGTTCTTCAGCTATTGGGTACATAGACAGCACAAGTCGCTTCATCAGAATTACGAGTGGTACCGAGACCAGGACAAAATGGAAACCTGTGGTAACACAATAGGCCTTATATGACCTAATTGACTCTGTTCCAACTTCTTTGTGGAGGACAGCCACCTCTAACAACCTATGAACGACCCGATTCATCATCGACCAAGGATTGTCAACCCAGCGAAAGCTGTATCAACCGGAAGCTTTTTCCCAAGGGAGATACTTCCGGAGACAACAGCAGAACTGTTACAACAACAACAACCTATGTAAATACATGTAAATAGTTTTTTACACGTTGTTGAGACTCATAGAGATTGATCGACAGCTGCATACCGGTTTTTTATATTACGATTTTTGATAAACCTTTGGAGTCCATTTTTCCTATAGAGGCGACTGATGCTACAGCATCCCCTTTGACAAGAAAGAAGAAGCATCTATGCCGTGGCTTTTGTGAGGTTGCTCGGTTCCTAGGAAATTTAGCGCTTCAAATGTTTTACTTGAAAAGCTTTATCAGTTATCTCTAAGAAAACCCAGCAATAGCAGGTTGTCTATACAACAAAGCCGTATTGTCTTATGTTTGTGTTTCTATGACGTACATGCATATATAGCGATTTAAGATTAGCTGGAATACTTAAAGAAGAGACAATCAAATTCTTTTTTTAATTGCAGGGCGGTTTTGCAAAATGCTATGAAATCATTGATGTGGTAACGAATGATGTCTATGCTGGTAAAATTGTTTCAAAAAAGCTTATGATGAAGCACAATCAAAAGGAGAAAATGACGCAAGAGATAACCATACACCGAAGTCTTAATCATCCAAATATTGTCAAATTTCATGGGTTCTTTGAGGATAGTTATAATATTTATATAGTATTGGAATTGTGCAAGAAAAGGGTAGGTATTATGCCAAAAATATACAAACGAAATCTATTTCTTACATTCTCCTTTTTTAGTCTATGATGGAATTACACAAACGTCGGAAAACTATAACCGAATATGAGTGCCGCTACTATATCTATCAAATTATACAGGGTGTGAAGTATTTGCACGATAATCGTATCATACATCGTGATCTGAAATTGGGAAATTTGTTTTTAAACGACTTGTTGCATGTTAAAATTGGTGACTTTGGTTTAGCTACCCGCATTGAATATGATGGTGAACGCAAAAAGACTTTGTGTGGCACACCAAATTATATTGCTCCTGAAATATTAACCAAAAAGGGCCATTCCTATGAAGTGGATATATGGTCAATTGGCTGTGTTATGTACACTTTATTGGTGGGCCAACCACCATTTGAGACTAAGACTTTAAAGGATACTTATTCGAAAATCAAAAAATGTGATTATAGAGTACCCAGTTATTTGCGTAAATCAGCTGCCGATATGGTTATAGCAATGCTTCAATCAAATCCTGAAAATAGACCCACCATAGCAGATTTATTACGTTTTGAATTCCTAAGCAGTTCGCCAGTGCCAACATTCTTGCCTAGTTCTTGTTTAACAATGGCACCGCGTTTGGAACTGAATGAGACCATTGAACATGAGGTTGCCCAACGCAAACCTTTAATCGAACTAAATGGTCTTAAGGATGATACACGTCTCGAGTCGACATTCCTTAAAAATAATCTCCATGATGCGATTACAGCATCGGCACAAGCCTGCCGGCACAATGAAGACTATCGTGCTGATATACAAAGTCTACAGCAACAGATAACAAATCTATTAAATGCCAAGGTAACAAATAATTATTTTAAATGTTACTAAATTATTAAAACACATTCTGTTTATATGTTTATAAAATAGCCTCGCCTATTGCAAGGCAATTTGGGCGATGAAAATACAGATCCAGCTGCTCAACCATTGTTTTGGATTTCCAAATGGGTGGATTATAGTGATAAATATGGTTTCGGCTATCAATTGTGTGACGAAGGTATAGGCGTTATGTTTAATGATACCACCAAGCTTATATTATTGCCCAATCAAATGTAAGACGAAAGTGTAAACAAATTTTCGATTTATTTTTAAATTCTTTTACTTGTTTAGCAATGTACACTTTATTGATAAAGATGGCAAAGAATCGTACATGACTACCACAGATTATTCGAAATCTTTGGATAAAAAAATGAAATTACTTTCATATTTCAAACGCTATATGACCGAGCATTTGGTAAAGGCTGGTGCCAACAATGTTAACTTTGAATCGGATCAGATATCACGTATGCCTCATTTACATTCCTGGTTTAGAACAACATGTGCTGTAGTTATGCATTTAACAAATGGTACCGTCCAGGTAAGTCGGTTTTTAAAATTTTTAAAATTTTTTTTTTTTTTTTGAAATTTTTTTTTTTTTTTTTTGAACAATTTAATTTTTTTAGTTAAATTTTTCTGATCATATGAAAATTATCTTGTGTCCACGCATGAGTGCCATAACGTATATGGATCATGAAAAGAATTTCCGTACGTATCGTTTCTCTACCATCATACAGCATGGCTGCTCCAAGGATTTATATCAGAAAATACGTTATGCCCATGAGAAACTAAGTAAAATGCTGGAGAAAATGTTCTTTTAATTTTTTGAAAAGAAATAAGGATTTCATATAATCAGAAACATAAATAAATACATATAGCCATGCATCCTATCTATTATCATTACCATTACCCACTATCCAATTGTCCTATATTTTTTGTTTTCCTTTCTTTTGGTTTTATTGTTTAACTTTTAAGTTTTTCTTTTTGGTTTAGTTTAAATGTTTTAAGTTGATTTTATTTATTAATCCCATTTTTCTGTTCCCGTTTCTTTAATTTTACTTCTTTTTATCCTCTAAATTGCTATGTGTTTTATCCATATGTTTTATTTTATATAGGATAGGAAAATTATTTTTAATAGTGCACATTTTTTTGTAAAGTGAAATGTGCACTCCCCCCACCACTTTAAATGAAGAGAGAATGCTTATTTTTTATTTTAATAATTAAATTTTTTTTTCTATGTACAATTTGTTGTTTTCATGTATTTCTTTTTAAACTATATTTAATAAATATGGCATATCGTCATTTACGTACATAATTTCTTTAATTGTTATCCTCAAAGAATAAATAAGAATAAAAAGTGCTCCTAATCATCTAAAATAAATATCATTCACATACATTCGTGCATCTATTCCCGTCGCATTTTTTTATACATAATATACATACTTACGTACATTAAGAATAAACCTAAGTTTTTTACTTAATAATAAAAATAATTGTGAAAAAATTTTACTTCGTTTAATTACATCTTAAACCAATCGTGTCTAAAACTTCTCTGAGTACTTAAACACATAATAAACGGAAGTGTATAAAATTGTTCTACAGTTTTATTTATTTTTTTTTTGCCCATAGTATGGAAAAGTGATATTGATCATCAGGTTTGTGCAAATCATTTGGAGTGCTAATAGTATCGGTTGAAGAAACCTGTTCAATACCATGTTCTCGATTAACGCAATTTATGCTTTAGCCATTCTGTTGCAACTGATGGACCGCCAAGGACTACTAAAATCACCAATATTCGAGAATGGATAGGGATATGCCATTGCAAACTTCAACCAGAACTGTGTGTTTCATTGGGTCTGTTGCTGACCTTGATGACGAATTCAGTCATACGTATATTTAGAAGTTTCTTTAATGGATAATTTTCATATGACTAAATAATTGCGAATCCGCATTTTTGTTGTTGTTCTTATAACAGTTCTGCTTTGCCCTGTTGAAAAATTATCAAGAATAATTGTATTAGATGTGTATGCCTGAAGGTGCTGTATAGATGAAATGGAAATGTGTGGTGGACCAGGTAAGATGGTCATGTTGTGGGCAGCAGAAATCGCGCTAGGCCTTAGCCGTGGGTAAGGGCCAGTTGAAAAGGCTTTTCTGATATGCTGGACAGCGATTCAAGGTTTTAAGAACGATCCTTTCAACATAGCAGTTGAAGCTCGACCAGCCGGAGCCAGCTGAACTAGAATGGAATTCGTTTTCCCTGTTTGTCTATTCCTGCCTGAGATTGAGGGTGGCTACTTATTAAGTACCCTTTTATTTCTGTGACTATAGCTGCTTCTGCCGCCAACTGGTGCAGTGTACGCTGCGCATCCAATACCAATATTTCTCCCAGAACAATTGGTATTATATTCAAAAAGTCGGTATTAAACCGAGGGAAGTCTTGTCGAATGCGGCGGGTTGCTGATAACACCGAATAGTGCCAAAGGAAGTGGTTAATAGTAACATCCTCCTACACATTATTGCAGCTGATTCAGTAGACGTCAAATCTGCAGCGTTATAAATTTGGTATGTTGACTGAGTTGTCATTTGTAGCGTGCAATTTACAGCTTTAGGTGAGAAGAATGGGACACCAATTATGTGACTGCCTTATCTACCCTATCAGCGACTAGTTTTAATATTGCAAGCGTGATCATTCGCCCCAGCGATGGATGAGATATCTCGTCTCTTTTTAAAAAATATGTGTATCATCACGGTGTATTCTAGTTCAGATGGATGTTGTGTAAACACTATTCAAGACTTATGACTGCTTAACAGTCAATAATTATCAAAATATCGCTAACGTAACCCGGTAATATCTTACCTTGTTAGTACATAGAAAATAAGGTCATACAGTTGAATGCGTAGATAGCTTCTATTAATATAGAAAACACGAGTGCTGGTTCAGAAACAGGAGCAAGCAGTATGCAGAAATTAAAAATATGTTTACGAACCAAAACTGGAAACATTCCATGCCTGTAGAAAGTGTAACGTGTTGGACGGAGGTGAAACCTGGCTATTACATTACACAATTACGCGAAAAGTAAAGCTACTCATAAATAAGGGTCTTAGAAAGTTGTCTAAAGATATTCTGTCTCAACATCAACACTACCAAAACGTTGGTTTTCTGAACGTTAGGGGATATATAATACTATCAGGAGGAAGCCCCATAATATCACCAGAATGGTGCTGGAGTGGATATTTGGTTGAGCAAAGTATGGCAGTCCAAGAACTAGGCCAGTGCGAGGTAGATTGATCGGATCATCAGGAAAAACCCCAATAATATCACAGGAATGCTGTTGGATTGGAATCTTTTGGGACCAAACAATACGTTGAGATAGGCGATGGCAGAAGAGCTAGGCAAGAGCGAGGTAGATCTACAATACCATTGGTAGTAAACACGATATCACAAGAATGGTGCTGAAGTGAAATCTTTTTGACCAAAGAATACTTGAAGACACGCTATACAATGGCTATAGTTTCAGGAGAAAGACTTAGTATTAAAAAATGGTACTGGGGACCAAAAAAACGTCTGAACATACACGATATCGCAAGAACTGAGTAGATATCGGTCATAGCATAAGGAGGAAGCCCGATTGTATCGCAACAAAATGCGAATCCAGAACTAGGATAGTGTAATACCTCAAGCACTAGGAACACCAGCACACCGTGTAAGATGGAGATGCTTTATGGAAGCCATACAGCTTCCAAGAGGGGTAATGAAATAAAGAACTTTTTATTGTATCAGCACAAATACCAAAACAGCTCAATAAAATTCTCTCTGTATTCACAGCTGAGTAATTGAATAAACTTCTCTCATGTACATTTGATAATGAATTAGCATTATTTATTTAAAAACTAATTATTATTTTATTTATTTATTTATACATACAGAGGAAAGCAAAAATTAAAAAAAAAGTGTTAAATTTTTACTTTTTTTAAAACAGAAAATATCAAAAAGATTAGAATAGAAAACAAAATATAATAAAAAAAACTGATTAGAAAAAGATATCGGAAAACATCGGAATTTTAAATTTCGACATGAAAAGGAAAAATTTCCGAGGTTTTATTACTTTCCTTGCTTTTATCATTACTATAGTTTAATTACTTTAGTTCTTTAATATTTTGTTTTTTTGTTTTGCATTTTTTTTTCTTTCATTTTAAATAGATTTTCTTTTTTTAAAACACCTCCAAATGAAGCGTTATTTTAATTATTTTTCTTTCTTTTTGTTTTTATTTTTTTTTTAAATAATTAATATTAATTTATGTTTTTTTTACTTATTGTTGTTGTTTTTAACTAAATTATTTTATATATTTTTTAAATAAGTAATTATAACATTAATATTATTATTACAATACATTACAATTGTTGTAGTTGTTGTTGTAGTTGCTATGTTAGATTTTCAAGAAGAGAGAGTAGAAAGAAGTATTTCTTGGGTTACTTGGTTGGCTTGCTTATTTTATTATGACTTGTAATGATGATTTCATAGAGCATAGAGAGATAGAAGTTGTTTACAAGGAGTAGAAGAGAAAAGGAGTTATTTTTTAATGGATTTCTTTCTTGTTGATTTTTTCTTCTTTCAAATTTTAATTTTGTTGTGTATTTATTTGCATTTAAACGTTTTGCTATGTATAGAGGAAATAAAAGCATAAACATAATTATTTTTATTTTGTTGTTTGCTGCTGTTGCTGATGATTTTCAAAAAAGATTTTGCTTTATATGTTGCTTTGTTGTTGTTGTTTAAAATATTATATTTGTAAACAAACGTTAGCCATAATTATAATTTGTACTGTGCGCAGACGATTGATAACTATTCGATATGTTCTTTTGCTGGCTGGCAGCGGCAGCTGCTACCACGGACTGCTGCTGTTGCATCTGCTGAGGCGTTAATGATGAGTTTACTTGCAGGTAGTTTTGTAATAGTTGACGATTCTCTTGGCACCATTCGACAAAATCATCGATTAGCACTGGCCAGGCTCCTTCGGAGTCATAATTACTCATATCATCATCAATATGAATGGCAAAATCAAGTAATAAATTCCAAGTATCTTTTGGTATCGAACGTTTATGTTTCTCCTGAAAGTTAAGGCATATAAAAAAAAACATAATTTAGTCTATTGCAATGTCACACTGGTGACAGATGTTACAAATACGATGTTATGAAAATAAATCTATAATTTAGGATTGCCACATTTTGTTCGATAAAAAGTGTTGTTGTTTCGAAGGGATGTCCGTTATGTCTCTCTTGTCCCTAAAAAAATTGGGTCAATCGATTTTTACAAGCAACAAAATTGCTCTATTATATTATTGTTACTATTTATGTAATGCGACAATAATCCCCCCAACCTAAGGTATGTGAGAAATTCAAGGGCTATCCAGGGTTTAGGGTTCCTCAATGTCAATAACGCGGTTTGTCTGTCGACTATAGTAGGTCGGTCATACAAACTGTGTTCTTAATTTTTGTTCAGACTGCAATGATCTGATAGTATCCTATTTCGAGAGTTAAGTCAGCTCTACTTAACTAAGTCAGTTTATCCGAGATTCCCTTTTTAAGTATTAGGGACTTTTGACCAAACGTTAACCGGCACTATTATGGCAGTAAGCAGTAAAAATACTTTCTTCCCCAGTTCGTAAGTATTTCGTTTCTGTGGCTCTTTTGATCTTTGTTTCCCCAAATAGTCTGATAGGTCATTATCATGAACAATGTTAAAGTTCTTAAGGAGAAGAGCAATGTAATGGCTACCAAAGTCATTGTCATAATAATTATCACACCCCCAAACAGCCTATCCTACAGACTTGTTTCGACATTAAAAAATGCTTACCTTCAAAAATTTGCACCATAAGTCCAAAAATTTAAAACGTCCACTCAATACTATTGTCCAGTAGGCAATGGCCATATCCAAATCAATGCCTTTCTGGCCCGGATCCTTGGCATAATTGAATGTAAACTGATAGAAATCCTTAAATTTGGCCAAATCATTTAACTCCATTTCAAGTAGTGGCAACTTGGCCTTCAGCTTCTCTATCGAATCAACACCCAGTTCACTCATGCCATTAACAAATTCCTCGCGGGTAAATTCACACTGTACCTCCGCATGAAATTTCCATGCTACAATAAGTACCAATTTTGAATCGGGACTTAATTCCAAATCATCTAGGAAGCGTATAACACCTTCAGAGGTGATTTTCTGAGTATCAGTTAGATCACGATAACGCACAAACAGCTGTTCGATACGTTTGCGATCGAGTTCCCGATAATAGTATTCGGGATTTTGAAAGTAATTATCGCTGGCCAAATCCAGTTTCCAATCATTCTGCTGCAGGCAATAGATGGCTGTCTGTTCGCCGGTTTGAGTAAGGGAGATGAACTTTTTCACTTTATCCTTTTGAGTGGATTTCAATTTGTTCTGAAATATAAAAGCCGAAGCAGACATTTTTTTAAATTAATATTCTTTCTTTTTAATTATATTTGTTCAGAACACATAATTAGCAGTGCTTGATGATGTTTCTTTGTATGTACGTACGTATGCATGCATGTATATTTGTTGCTTGTTAAATGTAGTGTATATTGCATAAATGTTTAAACTTTTTTTTTCATTCCTTTCCACTTGCTTTAATTTCTGTGGAAAATCTATTATTTTTGTTGCACATTTTTTTGTTTTTCTGATTTTTCCTTCGCTGTCATAACTTTCTATTTTGATTGAAATTGTTTATAACTTTTTCAATTAATTGAAAAACTTACCATTTTTTAGAAATTCTCCTGAATCTTTAAATTGTTAATGGCTTTCTGTTAACAATAGTTTTTTTTTATTTTTGTAATTATTATTGCAATTTTATAAAAAATATAAATTTCCGTTCTTCTAAATAAAAATAATTTTCTTCTTTGCTTTTACTGTCCTTCCCTACGTCTTTTTATTTCTTTATTTTTTCCGCAAAATTTCGTTGCTATTTTTATTTTTCGCTTTATGCTTCTCTTTCTTTGTGTGTGAGCAAAGCATTGAGAAACAATGACAGCTGAGTTAAAGATGACATAGAGATACCAGATTGAATTAAAATCATATGAGGTACGTTTAGAAAACAAAGGTTTTGGTAGTTTTTATGGCGCGATTTCCTAAATCCCAATTTTATGTGCTGGCAATACCTTTGATAACAAATATGGCAGCACTGTCTGTGTGTAGCTTTATAACTGTAAACAAATATTTTTACTCCCGCTAATAAAACATGTCTTCTGAGTATGACAAAGTTAAAGTTGGTAAATTGGTATTAAAAGGCGAAAAACACAAGTAAGTTATTTATTCATGTATTAAATAAAACAACTCCTAATGTTAATCTAATAATTCTACAAAAAGAAAAAGTAAAAAACGTAAAAAGGAAAAGGAGCACAAAGATGATGCACACAAACGGCGCAAAACCCAAGTGGATGAGGATGCTTTAAAACACGGCGGCTGGTGGCAAATAAAAGTAACAACAGAAATTACCGGTCCGGTTGCAATACAGTTTGCTGAAAGGGCCTATGTAAAAGCTCTAGACAATGGGTTATTTACACTGGGTCCACCACATCGCGAAGGCGAGGGACCGGATCCAGAGGAAATTTTTACTGCTTTTCCTATTAATGAACGTAAAGTAACGTTTAAGTCGGGTTATGGGAAGTATTTGAAAATCGAGAAAGATGGTATGGTTACGGGACGTTCTGAAGCGGTTGGCAGCATGGAACAATGGGAACCTATTTTTGAGGATGGTAAAATGGCTTTATTATCAGATTTGGGTTTCTTTATGTCCATCGATCCAGAAGATGATGCTTGTGTGGCATTACGTAAAAAGGTAACAGATTTGGAAATTTGTAAAATACGCAGTAATGCAGAACGAGAGTGTGTAGTAGACGATCAGCCCACCGAAGAAAAGGGAGATTTAGCTGAGGTGGAGAAAAATTATGTGTAAGTTTAAGTGTGTCTCTAACTAACCTTGCGTTATGTTAATATTTCATTTGGTTCATTTTTTCCAGCAAAAAATTCCAGAAGTTCCAAGACAAAAAATTACGTATCAATAAAAACGACGTTAAAGAATTGGAAGCTGCCAAAGATAAGGGTACTCTGCATGAGGCCTTATTGGACAGACGCAGCAAAATGAAAGCTGATCGTTATTGTAAATAAGTGCAATGTCTGCAATAAACGTTTTTAACAACAAATTTAAAGTGAGCAAGTGTATAACATTTCAACGAAAAGTAAGGTGGTGGCGTAACATTGGATTATTGGTAAAGCACAGTTTTTAAGATATCTTTAAAATGCTATTGGCTTGCCTGATTCTTCATTAAAGTAGGAAAACTATCTCGTTTGCTGACAAAAGGTAACATTACATGCATTTTAAAAGAATAACCGATATGTTAAACGTAAGTTACAAAGCATAGCGTTTGTAAACTCATATTTGAAATATTTGGCTATGCCTAATGTTCCTTTTTGTATTGTAATTTATTGTGTATAGGAGTGTGAGTATATGCTTTGCAACATACGTTTAGGAAATCGGCCTATTTTAAATTCCGAGCCATTGTTTACAATTTCATAAGCAAGTTTTCCTTTGCTCTGCAATCTGGCTCGTTATTTAAAAACTTCAACATATTTAGACTTTAAAAATGTGAAAGTTATGATTACATTTTGAAACATTCTGAGCATCAACATAATCTATTTGATTTTTTTGAGATTAAGTATATTATTATATTGCTGTAGCATATTAGTTTTGTAGTATGATTTGCTGTTCTAACAACGTCGTAGTATTCAGACACAACTTTCTTCAAAATACTGTGATTTACAGCATCCTCAAGAATTTGTCACTATACAGTATACCAAAATAGAAGTATAGGTCGAATCATCGTAAAAAAGTTCAATAGAATATCGCCTGCTAGATTGTATTTATCTGGTGTAATAAATAGCACTGGAAGCCTGTGAGATTCTTGTTTGTGACCAGACCTCATGGTAATTTCGAATCTAGAATCCGAACCTTTGTAATTGGCCTTATCAATTAGTAAAGTTTCCATTCCACTACGTTAGTAGGTAATTTTGAATCTTATTACGTCCTAGTGACGAGTATAATTTCAGTTTTAGCTGGATTTATACCAAAGCCACTTCTATGACAGTTAGTCATAAATGAGTACCTAAGTAACTTACTGGTCGAAACTATATTTAGAAAATTGTTTCTGTACACTTCAAGGAGCATTGATTTTGATAGATTTGAGCAAAATTAAAAGACAACATATCCAATAGGGAAAAACAACTTTGGGCAAACATTTGTATGACTCCATGAGAATTTTATAACAGTCTAGCGTTTAGATGGTCAGGAGGTCTCCACGTACAGCTCGCTGATGAATAGGGTGTCGTCAAGATCGAATTGTTTGCGATTATTAAGGCAACGGAGTTAGTTAATAGTCATCTACGTATACAGTCTAGGTGTATTGAAGGGACATTATGCCATTAAGTACGATATAACACTGAGCTGAGTTCAGTTGTACTGTGACATAGAGAAAATCGAAGTGAAAGGTGACGTGGCGGGAGAATGCGTGGCTAGGTTCATGGATCCAAAGGATGGTTCTGTAAGGTATCCAAAGTCATTAGTTGTTTAACTGATGAATCAGACAGGCAGTAGATGTAAAATAGGGAAGATTGATGTGGATAAATGTTCCAACAGAAGATCGATTATAATCAAACGAAGTTATGGTCCGATTATTGATTGCAATCACAACATTTTTCTCTTTTTTCCTACCTTCATTAATACTCTTTTATGAAGCCTCACAATGGACCAGTGGGTCTCTAATACCTAACTTACTAATGTCAAGCACAATTTGTAGTTGCCAAAAATTCTTTTTTACAAGTGCTGCTGATACCAATTTATAACATTTTTGGTAACTGGCAACTGGAATGGATTTCAATCGCCTCATTCATAAGTGAAAAATTGTCGGTCTAATCATTTGGTAATATTTCTAATAGGTATTCTAATTTAAAAATCTACTATTCATGTCCATTGTCTCCAATAAAAGAAAAATCATGTGCTTTTGATAGTCAAAGAAAACTAACTAAATTGCTCTCGTTGAGAGCAACTAAGTTCCATAACTTAAACAGTATTTCTCTTATTTCCCACAGTTTATGATACTATTGTTACTCTCTTACCAAATTTCAGTTATTTAGAGCTCATAACGAACCGCTTATATAACAAATAAATAAATAAGTTTTTTGACCTTTGAAAAGAATGGCCTTCGGTCAATTCATTTAAACTTTTGAATAGAAATATAAATAAGTATTAATAATTACAGCATTTTCTCTATGAATTGTATGAATTACTCACACACTATAACACCTGTCCGCATGCATTTGATATGCAAAAGGAAAAAAATAATTGCTAAATAGTATTTTAATTAAATTACATTTCAACTTTGTTAATGACTATTTTCCATACTAACCGGTTCTCTAACATTCCATTCAATTTAATAAATAAATTAAAACCTATACACGTTGCCAATCTTTTCATTTTTTACCTTGCAGTTGTTCTTCTATGATTTTAAAACGCAATTCTTTTGCTTATAATATCGAAGCATTTTTGTTTTTCTTTGTTTTTAATTGGTAAAACGATTTCTATTCACTTCAATTAAAAAACACATGTGTGCATAAAGTTTATTAAATGTTGTATAGAGAGACGCGATTATCGATTGCTATTTTTAGTTATTGTTTTTATGGAAAATTGACTCACAAAGTTTGTTTGCAAAATAAAAACGAAAAAGATAAGAAAAACAAAAAGGTGGAATA
The DNA here is from genome assembly GCA_927399465.1 of Sarcophaga caerulescens. Lineage (NCBI taxonomy): Eukaryota > Metazoa > Arthropoda > Insecta > Diptera > Sarcophagidae > Sarcophaga > Sarcophaga caerulescens. The sequence continues at coordinate 4,315,593 of OV656867.1, read as the reverse complement.
CAAAAATAACAAAATTCGCTCTTTGAAGCATTAATTAGCTTAGCAATCATTGTGGTGAGGAGGGAGGCACTATGTAATATTTATTTTAATTAACTGTACTGAGTCATAGTCAGTCTAACATTTTTTAACTTCAATTGTATTCTATACATGTATGAATGGATGACAATATCAAAATTGTGTATCCCACTCATTCTTCAGATATGGAATTTGTAAAATTTCTTGTAGTCTATTGCTTGTCAGACAATATATAATTCAGTCTAGTGCACCTAGAGGCGGCACAAGCATTATGGAGCGATTTAATTTGTCAATATTCCCTCCTCACAGGCTCAGCATATTGAACTTCAGGCTGTGTATAGTTTATTCTGCTATGTAACCGCACTCAACATAAATATCTATTACGTCCAATTTCATCATGATACCTTGTATTAGTCAAGCGGACATCTCTAAACAGTGCTGTCGAAGAGTGTGTGACAGCTATTTGTTTATTAACGCCAAAGGACATAAAGCATAGTATAGTTTACAATTATTGACGATTCATTCAGGTATGATAGAAAAAGTGGCAGCTAAACTTGCAAAACAGACTAGATTACTCGGAATTGTTTTCTTTCATCTTTTCACTGATTTTGTTAAAATCAATATTGTCAATGGACTTAATTAGGCAGTAATCCGCAGAGCAGATTAGATTAAGTTTTAGAACATTCAAGACTGTAGTAGCCAATACATAAACCAGAAGTCGTTGGATCCATTATATTTGACCTTAAAAAGGATCAGCTGTGCATAAATGCATCACATTCCTTGGCCTTGGTTTTGAAACGAATCTAGTCTTTCTCGGCAAATGATTGATAACCTCAGCTGTACTAGTCGGGTGTTGCTTTTTCCACAGGAAGTAACTCTCGGTAGTAGTAGAGTTGTTATACAATAACATTTGAAAAGCCTGAATACATAGGGTATTTCGATTCGAAAGAAAATTCTTTCGAATTTTTCGCTTTCAAGCATTGTGTTTCGAAAAATTTTCTTCTGGCAGAAGTTCAATTCTCAAAGAATCCACTTTATAGGGCAGTGTAAGACCATCTTCTACCTAGAGCCATCTTCAACTTCTTCTCACCTGCATATTTAATTTCAAATTCATACTGAAAATAATCCTTTAAATAATTGTAATTCTAGAGAAAACTGTAGAGTCCTTACCAATTATTTTATCATCTTTTTTTTTTTTTTTCTTTTACTTACGATTTTTAAATCTTAAAATGATTGTTGTTGTGTTGACCTAAAAATTATAATAAAAATCTGAAATAGAAAAATGGGAAACATAAGAATTTATGTTATTGGGCTGCTGTGCTGAAACATAAAAGGCATCCAAAATTCGTTGTTGATGACGAGCGACGTTGACGACGTAGAAATGCAGGAGCGAACGAAGGTCATATTAAAGAAGATCAAAGAGAAATACGAAACGGGTGAAGCTACGAGGAAGTTGTGTGTGTATGTGTTAAAATATAATAAAGTTGAGATGACGATAATCTTTTTTTTTTGTAAATAAGGCCAATTCGTTTACGAAGCAGGAGTTAAGGATATTACAAAATATTTTTGTAATTGTTGTTGTAAACAAAGCCAAAATATAAAAGAATAAAAATGAAGACGTAAGCGTAGTATAATATAAAATATAAATTTTGAAGACGTGGTTATTTTAAAACGTCGTCTGTAGAATTAGAAATAAAATTTTAACAAAAAGATAACGAGCGTTAATAGATGTTGTGGTAGATTGTAGCTATTTTTTTTTTTTTTTGATAAGGCGAAGTAGGATATTGTTTTTTCGGTATTATAAAGTTGAATTAGACGTAGTACGTCGAAGTTTTTTCTATATTTTGTTTGTTTTAAGGTGCTGTGAGCATTAAAAAAAGATGCGATGCGAAAAATTAAGGTGGTGGGTGATTTATAAAAATAATAATTAAAACGTTTATTAGTTAACGTAGATAGTAGGGCGTAGGATAATATAATGAGTAGAGTAGTATGTTTGGTGTTATTGAAATACAAGATTTGCTTACGTTGTTTCGATTGATTTTTTGATAAAAAGTAGTAGGAGTAGGTAGAGCTTCTTGATTTTCTTACTTGTGGTTACAAAAAATTTGTTTGTTGGTACTGGACTTAACGATGAATGTTAACGAAAAATTAATTAATTAACGTAACGTAGCGTAGTAATAGTAGATTAAAATAAAAATGTTGGTGTGTAGCTAAGATGAAGGAGGGAAGGTAGGAAGAAGGAATTTATAACGATATTCTAAAGCTAAACGGCAATACTGAGTACTTAAGAGAGATAGCGAACGACCGAACGTAGACACAGGAGATGATAAAAGCAGCATACGTAGACTTCCCAAATAGTAGTGCGCTTCAAGATCCTTTGTAGTTTCCGAGTTTGTTGGACTGTAGTTGTAGTTTGCAGACGTAGTTTAAAGCTGTAAATGCGAAGTATGTTTGTTTATATCATTAGAATAAATAAAACGACGTAAGAGTATTTTTTTTTTTAATTTTTTGTTCATATTTTCTTGCTTTTTTGTGGAATACTGTGTAATTGTTACAGAAATAGTACGAGTAGTAGTAGTTAATTCATGTATTTTTCAAATTTTGTTTTTTTTATATGAGATTACACATCAATTCTGGCATTTATTTTTTTTTTTGTCAAGTTTACTGATATCATCATCTCTTTCTCATTCTTTTTCTGTAGCTGTTGGTTGTTATTAGACAGACGGTATATGTATAAACTTAGCGTAGTATTACGTACGTTGTTAATTCATATAGATTTTGTTTTTGTAATGCTTTTCTTTCTTTTGATATATAAAATGTTACGGAAAAAAGTTTTTATGATTATGCAGTAGATTGTTTTGTATTTCTTTTTTAAAACAGGGGAAGAATTGTAAAAAAAAGAAGAAATAATGGGAATATCTTAAAATTATACGTTGATTTTTAAGTGTATAAAAAAAATTAAATACAAATTTCATTGAAAAATCATCTCTCTCTTTACAAATTTCATCATCATTTTGCATAACGATTTTTCTCTTTTTAATGCTTTTGCTTATTTTTTCTTGCTCTCCTCTTTGTTATAAATTAAACGTTAAAAAGTACGACATTTTTTTCTCATTCTCTTCGTATATCAGCAAAAATGGTACGAGTTTGATTATTTTCACATTTTTTTGGAGAATTTAAATTAAATTATGACTTACGACTCTAAATACGAAATAATTTAAGAATTTCGTCTTAAAAAAGTTAAGATTATAAGTAATTATTATATATTACGTTAATATTTGCAAGTTTCTACAAAAATTTCTTTTTTTTTTACTATCAAACGCAGCTTAACGTAGGTTATTTTTTAAATATTCTTTGTTTGTAATTTTCATATTCTTCTATAACACATTCGAAGCTTGGTTTCTCTTATTTGTAATTTTCTTTTGTTAAAATTGTAGATAATTGTGTAGTTTTTCTAAATTTGTTGTTGTTGATAGAGCTTTTTGTTTTATATATATATATGTATATATGGGCTAAACATTTAAAAACGTCCCATAGGAGAACGTGATCTAAAACGACCACCGCCGCCACCACCTTGACCACCGAAGGAACGGCCTCCGCTGCCGCCATCACGACCGTAGGAATCACGACGACTGAAGCCACCTGAACCGCCACCATCACGTCCATAGCCACCACCGCCGGAGCGGCCACCACCAGAGCTACCATAACCATCGCGTCCGTAGCCGCCGCCGCCAGAGCGACCACCACCACCTGAACCGCTGTAACCACGGTCGCCATAACGGCCACCACTTGAATTGCGTGGTCTGAAGCCACCACCACCACCGCCGCCACTGCGGCGACCTCCAAAACCACCGCCATCGCGGCGTCTGTCGCCACCGCCGCCTCCTCTACCTCCACCTTGGCGACGACCACCTTGACGTGGCCGTCCTTTGCTAATTTCCACTCTCAATTGTGAGCCCAACAATTCGGTGCCGTTTAAAACGTCACATGCCTTCTGGGCATCATCACGATGTTCAAATTCGACGAATGCAAAACCTGGTGGATTAAATGCTATCCATACTGAATTTAATTTACCATATTTTGTGAATTCTCCTTCCAAATCGTCTTTCTTAATTTTATCGGTTAAATTTCCAACATACACACGCGTTCCTCGTTGTTCACCCATTTTTTTTAAATATTTCTTTTAACTTTTTCTTCTTAAAAACTTTTTAAAATTTAATTAAAAACTTTCTTGCTTTTCAGGTTTCCTTTTAACAGCTCGGAGCACACGTACGTGTTATTCCGATCGATACTGAAAAATGTATGTATTCGTTGTTTTTCGCTATATCATGAAGTTGGCTTGGGTTATGTCGTCCGCCATTTTATTTTTAACAAAAACAGCATATTTACACTAAAAACAGCGTAATTACACCGTAAAATAATTGACAGCGGCTTTTATTTATAACTTGGTAAGTTTATTTTTCTTTTTATTACTTTATAAATATAAACGTTATAAAAATTTATATAAATATGAAATTGCAAACGACAAATTAAGTTTGAGAAAAGTGTATCAATTTTCCACACACTTTTATACTATGTACGAAAGAAAACAGTTGGGGCAACGAAAACATTAAATTACAATTACATAACACTATATTTTTATGAAGGGCGTTGCTGTTTGTTCTACAACAAAGATGGTGCGCCATGAAATAAACGCACAACCAAAGCCAACACCACAAAGTTTTTTTTTTTATTGAATCTGCTAATCTAGATGAAATCTGTTTATTACAGACAAAAACCTCTCAATCTTAACATTGTATCCAATGTTGGTTGTCAGAGGACGTGTACTTGTCCGTTAAGACAAGTACAATACCCGGAGGTCGAAATTGACCCATTGTACAATGTTGGTTGTCAGGAAATCTAAAAATCTGAAAAACTTCTGAAAAAGAAATCACCAAAGAGGAACAAAACCAACCAACCCAACTTTATGAATTAATTCATAGTTCTCTTTAATAATTTTTGCTGATGTTAAATTTAGATTCCGATATGCCTTTCGAAAAAGCACAAAAAATTATAAATATTTCCACAAAGAATTTCCAATTTGTAGCTTTTTTGCAAGCATTAAATAAAATATAAAAAAAAAAAATTCATTTACAAAATAATTTAAATTTAGTTATTTGTATGGCAATACTACCTTACTCGTTCGTGTACTTCCTTTTATCCAGTGTTTCACTTAATCCAAACACAAACCACACCTTTCGTAATGCAGTGCATATGGTAACCGGACATGCAGGTGAATGTCTCCGCTAACATAGGCGAAACTTACTTATTCTAGACATTCACCGTCCAAGTTCACGACGTGCATTACATGATCTATTGTAATAGACTACCATTTCGAATAACGGCACTTTGGTGAGTTTCAATTTTATTCACCACATTTTGTAAAAAATTCACCACACTGGAAACTCACCACAACAACAAAAGTCACTACCCTACAAAAAATTAAATTTTATAATTGTCTTTCCCTCTCCCTCTCCGTCCGTCGTATATGGACCCAAACTCCAACAACAACGAAGAGCGGGTGCAGCAGCAACACAACCACAATTACAACAACAACTACCACACCTTTTCCCTTTCTTGCTCATTTCTTCCGTGCTGCTAATGCATTAATAGTTGAAAAGCGCAAAATATATAATAATAAAAAAGTACAGATAGCGTAGCGGGAGTTACGCGGTATTTTTGAAATGAAAAAGCACTGAAAAAAGTACAAAAGTACTGAATTTTTCAACACTGTTGGTGATTGACGTCGACGTTTGGTTTTGTTGAGTGTGTATGCACCCAGGGATGGAACGAACGAAGAAGAAGACGGATGGATAGATGGACGACAATTATTAAGAATATTTATTATTCGAATAAATATATTTTTTCGTTTTCTGATTTGTATTTAAATATAAAACATAACTGCATGCACCCCTCTAGTTCCTCTTGCCTGGTAGTAGTAAAAAAAACCCGCCACCAACAACTAAACAGTGAAGTTATAAAAATTTAGAGTACTATATCCACGCAGATATTCATTCTCTCTCTCCAATACAAATACACAATAAATATGTAGAAAAGGTATAACACCCACCCCCACTTAAAATAAATTGTATTGAATAAATGTACGTACAATGTGTGTGCGTGTGGTGGTGTATCTTCTTCCATATCACCACCCAACTGCAACCACCTAATAAAAACTGTTCAGAGAAGAATCAAAACCAAAAATTTACTCTCTTTGCAATCTGCACAAATTTTAGGCAAATGTTGTGTACGAGTAGTTTGTTTACATTTTTTATATTATGTTCCTTTCTTTCTCTCTCTCTCTCTCTTTATTTTGTTGCCTTGAATATTACATATGTAGTTGCCAGATTTTACGTTAAAGCGGTGAAATTTATTTCGTACTTGATTGATGTTTTTGTCCTCTAATTGTACTGCCAACAGTTTTATTAGGATTGATAAGAACGTTGTTCCCGTTGTTTACAGCAAGTAAATTTGATTCACTTTTGTTAAATGTAGTTTTTTTTTAATATTCGAAACCCAAACAGTTAAAAAAATCATTTCTTATAACATAATCACCCATTAAAAGCTATAAAAGCGTTTTTTGTTGAATTACAGAATCTGGTTACTTTGTGTACAATACAAAATGCAACCCCTTTTATACTCTCCCTTATGTGTGTGTTTTCCTTGCTGTACTCAAACACATGTTTGATTTCATGCCTTTTTCTCCTAATTCAAGTATTTCCGAGAGAGTTAATTTTTGTTTTTGTTTCTGCAGACATTAGACATTGTTTATATTGCTCATACCACTTTATTCGATTGCACACTTGCTAAAGAGCCCTGCGTGTCTGCCTTTCGCTGCTTTGTTTTGTTTTGCTAAAGACAGACACACACACACATTCACTGTCTTATGCCGGCAATAACAAAAACTTTAGAATACAGAGAGGAATAAAAGTTGTTTACCATATGGTATATCCTGTACATTTTCAATATAAACCAAACGCACACACACATACGCCCTAACGTAGTTTATGCTCGGTGAGCGTGGATAGTGGTTGTTGGTTTGATTGTTTCGTTCGTTGTGTTTTGTTTATATCGAAATGATACGTACGATTGCAATGATGACGATGTATTGTGTATATGTATTAAGTAAAAGGCGCGCGTGCTTTCAGTTTACAATTGACAGTTGTCGCGTGCGGTTTATTTTATAAAGTAAAACGGGTTGTTTGGAAGTAAGTTTGTTTTTTATTTAGTGTGTGAGGGAGTAATAAGAAATTTCTAAAACGTTGTTTTGCTTGTTTTTAAGACGGAAAAAGTGAAAATTAAACGTAAATTTTCATGTTTTTCTGCTACGTTTCCTTCTATTAACATTAATCTTTGCGTCCTTGCTACAAATTACGTGAGTGGAATTTCTAAAATGCAAAATGAAGTGCGTGTGTGTGGAAAAGAATGAAAAAAAGTAAATTTTAATATTATTCATAACATCTCATAATAATAGAAGAAAGTGTTAAGCAAAAAAATAAAATTTATACATAAAAAATTAAAGTGTATTAGGCTGTAACAAAATAAAAATTGGAAGAAGAAATAAAGATGCTTAAAAAGATGCTCCCTTCCTTTTGCTGCAAACAAAGTTCAAATGTCTGGTGGCCATGATTCATTTTTGTTTGTTGTTAAAAAGTGAGAGTTTTGTTTGTGCTCTGCTGCTGTTACAATAAAAATTAAAAGTGTTGTGTGCATGAGACAGCGGGAGAGAGCGAGAAAAAGATAACGGAAACACGTAAACAGTTAAAATCTATTTGTGTGGCCATTGACTTGTCGAAAAATGTAACAAAGGAAAATTTATATTTAAAGGGTTAGAAAAATAAATATTTAAAGGAATTAAATCTGCAAATAAATTATAAAATATGTAAGTATTGTTATTAAAAATAAATAAAATATTCGTTTAAGCTTTTGGAATCCTATTTAATTATTTGTATTTAAGTTATGAACTGGGAAAAAATTCTCAAACGAGCATTTGATTGATAGCATAGCATGAGTATCTCCCAATGAAATCGGTTTGTCGATATTTGTTATCAAATGCAAATTAAACATTTAATATTTTAATTAATTTTTTGTAAAAAAAGTTAGGTTAGAAGAAGTGTATGTAGATTTGAGAACGTGTATAGATAGGTTTGAAGTAGTGGGACTACACATTGTGTTTGCTATAAAAAGGCAAATAAGGGATATAAAAAAAAATTGAAATATCGACCCAGAGCATAACGGGTTTAAAAAATCTCGAGGAAATTTCCTCCCAGCGGATTTAATCTTCTTCTTCAAAGAGTCGGAGATGCTCGATCATATCATACTCATCTTTATCTTTTCATCTACATACGTCTAGAAGCCCCAGATCCTCGTCAGGCTCCCTCATAAGGAATCCAGTTACCAGTCTTCTTAAGTAAGGTTTCTTGCATCCCAGCAGCGAGATATTTCTTCCATCATCTATAGATGATCCGAAGCCCCTAGCCAGGTAAATCCCTATTTTTCCTCCCATGGCCTTTGCTTCCTATTTTGATAAGTCCATAGAGTTAGCGGATTGGAGGATCAATCGCATCACGGAAGAAAATATCAGGCAAAGGCAGATGTTCAACAAAAGCTAACCTCATTTGGTCCAAAGACTTCTATGGAATCCTCGCGGCAGCTCTACTGTCAGAGGAAATCGCGTAAGAAATCTTATTAGAAGAAGCAAATTTAAACCGACAATTGTTTCTGCTTGAAAAATGCCGCAGCTCAACCAGCTAGAGACTCTCACAAACCCCATCATCATTGCCTTCATCCAGCTGCGATCTGTTAAAGAAGATTAGTTATTCGTCCGTATTTAAGAATGAAACACAGCCTCAGGGACCATGTAATAGGTAGTTCTATCCATGAGTTGAGAACTGACTTTTAGAACGTCGGAGTAGACGCTAGGGTTGTGTTTTTACTGCCGTAGTCATATAACGCCTGACGTATAAGTCATGTGCAGTTAGACAGATTGACACTATTCTCTGGCGGGCTGAGAAGAGCTCCTCCTAACTTCGTTAATACTCAAAGAGATAATCCGTAGTGCCTTATTCAAAATCTAAACAAAAGAACCATGATTTAATTACAACCATTTACTCAGGATTACAACCTAGCTTCTGCAGGGCTCTTCAAATTTAGTCTTCCTGATTCTTAAGTTATGCAATTATTCCGCTTTACTAGATTCTATTAATTTTTGCATTTAAAGGTTCATTAAATCGTATTTTTTTGCTTACTTTTCTATTCAAATAACCGTGATACGATATATTTACTCTCTTTTGCTTACTCACCAGAGAGCATCATCGTGTCATTTTATTAATTTCTTCTTACTTTCCAATTCGAAAAGTTTCTCCTCTTCTTGAAGAACACAAAACATTCACATTTAAATTGTAAGAAATCTCTTGCTCTGGTTCCATAGAGAAATTTTGCATAAATAACTGTAACTCGCACTCTCAGTAACTAACGGAATGCATCAACTGTTGTGTTGTGCTACCCATAAAATGTTCTTCGTTCTAACAACTACGAATAATTGACATTAAAACTGTGTTTGAAATCTGACAGCATCATAATCCTTAAAAAAAAACTCGTTTCTACTCTTTATTGGGTACTATAACGAGCACAATAATCATCATCGTAGAGACGTTGCTTCGGTTATTCTTTCCTTCTATTAAAAAATAACGGAATAAACGGATAAAAAAAATTTCAATTCTTGGAATAAAAAGTCTATTTGCGTAGCAATGCTTACAGCTAAAAATGATTTAAATTTCATAGAATTTTTCTCTTTTACTTCATTCATGAGACACACACAGACACATCCAGTCATTGTGAGCAATTTAAACTAAATAGGGAGATAGGGGGAGTAGTTGTAAGAGAAAAATAAAACAAAAGAGCGAGCCTTCCTTCAATGTCACTTTAAATGGGAATAAAATGATGAAACTTGAGTATGACATACAGAGTCTAACAAATTGCCAACTAAAAATGATAGACTACAACAACAACAAACAACAAATTTGTCATTTTGCTGTCCATTTACATATTCAAGCATAAAACATAATACCTATTAGAAAAAAATACAACAGTAACCATGAAAAAATAAGAAAACAACGGCAGCAGCGGCAGCAAAAAGGTTTAAAACACAAACAAAAATGAAAGAGAAAAGCTTAGCGTAACTGAACACACAACAGATCCGAATACAGCACAATACAGCACAGTAGAGCAGAGGACAGCACAGCAGAGAACACACAGCTGAGCAGGATACACACAGCAGAGTCAGCCGGGCACTTACAGCAGCTCTGTAAGCAAATCTTTTAAATGTGTTGGTAATTGTTGTTGTTTGTTAAGATTGACTGTGTAAGCAATATGTTTTTCGCTTACACAAACAAATGTAAATGAATCTCTTGATGATCATAATAATAATAACAACAAAACCAATAGCAACAATATCAACATTTTTTATTTTACTCATGTTACATTCATTGTTTTTAGCTTTTGGCATTCTTGAATTTTCTAAAATAACAAGTGTTTTGCGGTTTTTTTTCTTGTTTTTTGATTTTTTCTCTTACTCTCCCTCTCAGCACTTATGTGCAAAAAATAAACAAAACGAAACAGTAAATAAAATCGTGTGTACCAAGGAGCCTCAGTAGAAACATAAACAAAACTTACTCATTTAGCAAAAGAAGAAAAATAAAAAATCAAAACATTAATAAAACATACACAGAGAGATTGTGAGAGAGAAAGCGAGTGTGAGCGTGAGAGACAATATGTTTAAAAAAATGTATGCAAATAGTTTTAGGCATCATTTTATCATTAAGTCCTCGGTAAATAACGGCTATAAACGAAAATAAATGAGAGCCCTTTGTTGTGGTAGCATTATCAACTCTACTCAGTTTTTGTTTTGTTTTTTTTTTTCTTAATACCGTTTTAAAATGAAGAAGAAAAAATAAAGAAATTAATCTGTTTAATCTTTGGTTTCCTTAAGGGACAAAGGCACAAGGACCTCTCAAATAAATATTTATTAATACTTAAGCTGCTGGGGTATTTTCGTCTCTTATTTTTGCTTTTCTCTAAAAAAAAACAAATTAAGATAAAAATAATTGATATTTTCCTTCTTTACAAAAGGAAAAAAATCAAAATACACTGTGTAATATTATATTTGATACGCAATTTAAGTCCTGGGTTGCCATTGGGAACTTTTTTTTAAGAAATCAGAAAAGTATTTCTAGAAAGATGGAAATGGATTAGCAACTAAAATTCAACTTTTTAGTGGGATTGTAGTGTGTTCAGCTTGGCAAATCTAATACAATTCTTTATTTTATTACATTTAAAGTCGACTCACATAGACTTACATCAACCACTGTTTTGGAATCCGTGATACCATGTATGCATAGTGGGATATCCTCCACAGACCATGTTAACATTATCATCCTCCGCAGTCCATGTTAACATAGTGAATGTTTCTAGCCCGGTATCTCAAGTTCCAAAATTATTTGGGGATATACCACTAATTGGGTTTTATTAGGGATACCTTAGGTTTCAATCTCTATATAGGGGGATACCCGCAGCAAATTCCATTTTTCCACAATATCGATCATTCTCCCCAGACATTGTTAAAACAAAATTTTTTTATCTAAATTTAAAACAATTTCCAAATTACGTGAGAATCTGTTCCTTTTAGGACCGTGTGGGGTATAATTTTGAGGGATTGGAATATATATTCCATTCTCCGAGATCAGTTTTTGTATTTTCTGTTAAACATTTAACATTGCTCTGTTAACTTTAACATTGGCTTTGTTAAAATTTTTCGCTTCCTCGGTCAAAAATAAAAAGTGAAAGTAGAGAGGATTTTCGATGAACAGGCTCTCTAATAGTCTGCTGTACGTGATTAATAGTTAAAAGGATATCGGATAGTGCATAGTATACCGACTCTAATTAGTTTAGTACTCCACATGGCTACAATAATTCACATAAATAGCTTAACGTGCCATCGTGGAAGAGTTTGTGAAGTGATGAACTCCACTGTGCTTGTGTTTCATAAATTTCGAAAAATCATTTGACAAACTGAATCGCGATGTAATTTTGGCGTTCCGTCGTGCAGTAACTTATATGCTCAACATTTTTCTCACATTTTTTAATGTTTTAATCATCCATCATATACCACCATTATAGAATCCTCTTACAGTTTTACTCCTTCCTCAATTCTTATTTTGCTTTCTAACTAACGTTCCAATTATGAAAAAGTATTTTAAGTTTTACGCCTGAGGTAAAATTGAAAATTTATCTTAACGTGTTGGATAATTATTTTAAATCGCTTTTTTGTTTTGTTTTTGTATACGAAATATCCCTTTTTGGTTGTGTGTTATCTTGACGAGTCCCGTCATTTTATTAAATTGACGTACAAGCACTGGGTATACTGGGCTCTTAAGGCCATATAACATTATCAAACATATTTTCCACTTTTCTCTGCTCTAAACCTACTCTTTTGACGTTTTTTTTTATAGAAAAAGTTGGCAACAAAAAAAAAAAAGGGAGAAATCACATAAAAAAGTTCAACGACATTTGTAGCTGGTTGTTGTACTACTACAGCGTATAAATCGTACTCGGAGTAATCGTTGTTGTTGTTGCCATTTATCGTTTTGAAAAAGTTTTTTTTTTTTTTTGTATTTTTTTTTGTTGCCATTAAAAAATTGAAGCAGAAAATCGTTTAACTCGTTTACATCATGTGCTGAGATTTGCCAACAACAACATAAAAAGCCATACAGAAAACACAGCAACAACAACAAAATCCGAAAAATAATCAAGATACGGTAACGCTTTAAATGTTTGCCCCTCTCTTGGTCCTCTCTCTCTCTCTCACTCTGCGTTAATATTTTTAGAATATGGCGGAAGTAAAGTACTTACACCATTTCCGTTATAATTAGAAAAGCATTTGAAGAGAGAAACAAAAGGAAAACTAATCAAATTAACAATAACAGCTTCTAGGATTTTTAAACAAAGAGAGCAGCATGCAAACTGAGTTGTGTTGGTTAAATGTTCTGTTGGATCTAAGCCCTCGTTGCATAAGATAAGATTGCAAGTGGTGGTACTCAGAATCAGTTCCTCAGCATGATTTATGGCCACTATTACTGTCTAAATGGAACACGCTTCTGTAGTCCGGGGAAGAAAATTCCGCAGAGTGCCTTATTTTCAAGTGAAGCACCACAGAATTTCGTGGTACCTGTCGTACCTATTGAAAATTCTAGTACAAAATCTCCTATCCAAACTGGCTTTAGAGGAGTGCCCAGAGGAATTATTTTTGTCTGCGTGATAGGGCATTCAGTCGTGTTTAAACAAGTGCGACATGTTGTCTGGACAGCAATCTGCATGGAAGCCAATTAAGCACAACAAAAAGGGCTTTTATGTTTAACAGACAAAGCACCCATAATATGTACGGCAACAGATATCCATACTTTGTCAAACAGCTTTACTATATATAGTTATTATGGTCTACAATCCATTATAATACCACTCCATGAAAAAGATTAGGTCTAACGATGTCAAATCACATGACTCAGTCAGTTGCCTAACAAAAGTTACCAAAACCTGAAATTACTCTTTCTGGAAACTTCTCATGCAATAAAGCCAATATTGGTGTTATTATGTGGCTCGTGGTTGAAACCACGTCTCCTCATAGTGTTCTATAAACATTAAATTGGTAAGCAATATTTTACTGATGTTGTAATCTGACTAATTAATGGATTGTCATGTTTTTATTCTGCTTTCAATCACCTAAGGATTTTCCAATCCTCTTTTGGATCCTAGAGCTAATTTTCTTTCCTTTTTTTTGTATTATAAACGTTGTCTTTTCCAAAAATCTTTTGTTTCTGTAACTCCAAAGCCTACGGTGTTGCCAATCACTTCTCGATAGAAAATCAAATCAAATATCAGTCCAATTTCTGTTTTAATAACGTTGTTTTCGTAACTCTTTTATCGTTTCTACCCAAACGATTTTCAATAAATCAATCAGTTTTATAGCAAAGCAATAGAATTTCAAAATTTTTTACGTTTTAATTTTGTTTTACTGCTGATTTTAACAACACACAGTAAATCTGTCAGAAAAGGAAATTTAAATTCAATTTAATTTCCTTTTAACCCATATTATATATGTATGTACGTATTCCCCCCCTCTTTTGCTATTTGTTTGTTGTAAATTTCACTTTCACTGTTTTTTCTAAAAAAAAAAAAGGAAAAAATAAAGTTTGAATCTGTAGAATAAAAGTATTTCTCTCGCATAAAGTTAAACAATTTTTTCCAACGCATTTAATATTTGGCGTCATTGGTGGCGTTACCAATGTCTGTTACATTTTTTTATATTTATTACGATTAATTTAAAGCAGGCAACACTTTTTCTTTACAACACACACATATACTCATGCAGCAGACTGTTTATTATTATTGTTTGCGTATTTAAACATTGTCTAACACAGCGTTTATACGACTCTCTGTGTCTCCCTCTGTCTCTATAGTATTTCTCTCTGTATGAAAGACTGCTCTTGTTACATTAACACACATTGTTATATCCACACATACACATACAAACTCACACACAAACAAATTTGTTTTTTTTTTCGTGATTTGTAATGATTTGAAAACGTTATTGTTTTCATGGCTGCCTTTGAGGATTCGTTGTTGTTGTTATTCTTTCCTTTTTTCTATATGAGCATCTACCCAGACTTTTTGTTAGTAGAACCGTTAGGCATAAGCAAGAGAGGGTGTATAGATGGTTGAGTGTTTGGTTGTATGGGAGTAAATGTTGTTTTACTACACATTGTTTAAACCTGAAATTCTTTCTAAAAACAGATTAACTCAACCAAATATAAATACGCACACACACACACATTGACAATAGATGCTGCTGCTGGTTTGGTTTTGTGCTTAGCATTGAGAGCATTGTGCTGAAAGCTCCATTGTGGGTTAGGAATTTTAAATGTGAAGAGAGCAAAAGGAAATAAAATCAAATTGTAAAATGTATGAGTTGGGGGCAATAATAACAACCTTAAGTAAATGGAGGCGCGCTATAATATCAAATACAACAACAGAGTTGCTTAAAAGAGGTTGGTTTTCCTACCATTACTTCTGCTACTTTTTCCTTTTGTTCTGCTAAAAGGGGGAGAGGGAACCAAAAAAGAAGTGTTTTTCTGTTCAATATGTCTGGAGGAGTTTAGGAATTCCATTTTATTTATTTTTTATTAATAAAGAAAGCAAATATTTTAAGGGTTTCAACAAATTCCTTACGTACTTGAGAAAAAATTATTGAAAATAATTTATTTCTTATTTAAATAGAAATCAATCAAATTGTTTAATAATTTAAAAATATTTTCAATGGATTGGATCAAATCTGCGGAATTTAAAAACAAATGTACTCAATATGTGCGTATGCACATTTAAAAATTTTTTTCAGTGTATCTAGATAGATACATACATGTATGTATGTATGGTGAAAGGAAGGGACAAACTTATAAAATCGGTAACTTTTCCTGAAATAATTTTAGTTATCGATACATTTTTTAGGAGATTTTTTTACAATTATAGTCATTGATAAATTTTTTCCCGATAGTTTTAGTTATCGATAAATTTTCAATAAGAATTTTAGTTTTTGATATATTTTCTCTAGAGAATTTTAGTTAACGATATGTATATTTTTTTAAACAATTTTCGTTATCGATGAAATTTTGTTACAAGATTTTATTTTTAATAGAAAATTTCCGATATCTTTTCTGTCTGAATATTTGTATAAAGAGTTTTCAATTTGTAATCCCATAATTATACTGTACATAGAAATTTGCGACATGTTTTCTGTAAATTTATATTTCTGGAAATTCCATCTCTTCAGAATATTTCCGATAACATATCTGTAAATAATAAATTTTCGATAACTTATTTCTATCTTACAAATTTCCGATAGCTTTTCATGTTGTGGAAAATTTCCAATAAATTTTCTGCGTATAACAAATTTCCGAAATCTTTTCTTTAAATAGAAAATTTTTTGATAACTTTTATCCATAAAAAATATATTTTTAGGCTAATTTTAGCACCACCCTCGTATATTGTGTTTAGTTTTGTATGCTAAATTTCCGTCTGCTGCTGTTAAGAGTGTGTGTATTTCCGGTTTGCAAATCGTTGTATATAGAGTATCAAAAAATAATATTTGATTTGATGATGTTTTCCTGCCGCCCTTCTCCACCTCATCACCCATTCTCGCTATGGCTAGACACTGTTTTAATGGGATTTTAACATGCAACGTCATATTTGTATCGTCGTAGCATGTCTGGTGGTGAATATTTTACGAGTTCTGGCATTAATTAAAAAGAATTCTTGTTTTTTATGTGGCATTGAAAACAAATATTGTTTTATTGTATGTATTTTGTGGAGTTCTGAAAAGAAAACTTTACACGTTTATTAATGATGATAATTCAGGTGTAAACTTATACAGAAAATGATTGAAATAACTGTTGGTTAGCTGGATGGCTGGTTGGTTGGTTGGTTATTTAATTGAGTTTCAAAAGATTAATGGTTGGTAATGCTGGTAATAAAATGGTAAACTTTTCATCATAAAAAATTTATGAGGGGGCAACAAGGTGGTCAAGTTTTAAGTATTTATTATGATGCTCTTAAAAATTCTACACTTTTTTTTATTGATTGCTTAACTTTTTTTTCGTATAAACAACAGCTGGCAGCGCTTGTAATTGGATTGAGGGAAAGGTTGGCAAGCTACGGCAAACAAGCAAAACACTTAGGTAGATATGTAGGACACACTTATCCCACAAGGGGCCTATTGTGATAATACAGTTCTTCCATTATCTCCTAGTTCTGCAAACACTCGAAGCTTCTGCTAAGGTGCATTTTTCTCCATTAAGGTGCCTTTTTTTAACCCCACCCCCGTCTTCCTCAACTTTGCAGCTTCTGCAGACTACTAATGTTAATGCGTGACAGTTCCTCTGTACCATCTGTATAGTAGGCATTAAGGTGCCCAAATGGGTGAAGTACATTCTCCCATCCTTCCTCAACCCTGCAGCTTCTGCAGAAATCATTTCCATCCGCCACGTATGTGTGCCTCTAATGTATTACCCCGTAATGACTCCGACAACCATAATGAGTGAGCTTCTTTGAAGTTTAAGTCGACTTATCATGCGCCTCTATCCAGTTTTGGCACTATTCTGTCTATGTCTGAAGCCGCCCATCTGTTGTTGATGAAGTCCACGATTGCCTTGTCAATTATAAGCTCGCAGGCCGTTAGAGGGCCATTAGTCCCCCAGCACTTTGCTATAAGCGCAGAGGGCAGCATAGGCCTTTTGTAATCTGATAACAATGTTATGTTTTCAAGACAGAACGTAATTAATAATTGAAATTATAATAATTGAAAATATATCGACTTAACTGTGGCCAGTTGTTTTCAAGTCAACAAATTCACTCAGAATGTTTATTGATTGATAGATTCATAGACAAGGAATACAAGGAAAATTTATCAACATTTTTTTACATGGTTGCCACTTTTCACCCAGAAACATAATTCCCCTCACCATACCTGAGCCAACCAGTTTATCTAATACTGTTGCAAGCCGCTAAGATTTTTAGCCTCCATGATATTTTTTGTTTTCTATTATTTTTAATCAAAAAAACTTGACTAATTAACTTGACTTGACTAATTAAGCATTATAATGAGAGTCTAAATCTGCCTAATCTTTCATCTTTTCTTTACAAATTGGCAACACTATTAATTAATGCTTACATATGTATGTATGTACATTGTACATACTGTGTGTACATATTGTATGTTGTATTTGTGTTTGTATAGCCCATTATAATTGTTATTTGTAAGAGAGAAAATAATTAATGTTTCTTTAGCAAACAATTTTAAAATATTCAAATAGAAATTTTATACTTAATTATGGTCTGTAAGGCAAACTGACATTCTTTCATACAAAAATAAACGAAATAAATGAAGAAAATAAGCCTTTTTTTTGCTTTAGTTTAACCTCAAAAAAGTATTTATAGAAGAGTCTAAAGAACAGGAGAAGAGAGAGAGAGAGAGAGAGAGAGAGAGAACAAACATGCTGGAGAAAATGAAAAGGAAAATTTATGTGTATTTTTACAACAAATCCAGACAACTTGTCATACACATACATTTAAAAACACACACACACACACATATACATACTTACATATTGTTTGAGAAATGTGGCATAAGAAATGTTAATTAAAATCCAACAAAAATTCTAGATTTTCAAATATTGTATTATGATGCTAGCAAAGAAAAACTCGATTTTATTATTTAAAGAAAAAAAAAGAGAGGGAAATTATTTAAAAATAAATCTTTCACTCTCTGTGTCCCACTCTCTGCTAAACCTACCTAAATCTAACACTTTATTAAAGCACAAAACCAAGAAAACAGTAAAGAAAACCACAAATTTTTGAAGGGTTTTCTACTTTCACTCCTTCTCCTTCTCCATCTCACTCTCTCTCTCTCTCACTGTAACTTGGAAGAAAGAGATGATTTTGAGTTTTTTTTTGTTGTTGGTTCAACAACATTCTTTATGATACTTTTGTGTATATGTGTGTTTCCCTCTTGTTCTTATTCTGCTGCTTAAACCACAATTATAAACTTTCGCAAAAAAGTCTGTGTTTAAAATATGATTTTATTTCTTCATAAAAAAAATATGAAAAAAAAAACAACAACTTAACAAAAATTTAAATGTTTATGCTAAAGACATAACAATACACCAACAAAGTACAAGAAGTTTAGCACACAGGAAATAAAAACTTTAAAAGAAATCTCTTTTTTTTTTTGATCATTTAAATTTCATATTTTTTCGTCTTCTCAACGCCAAAGTGTTTTTTAAAAACAAAGTAATTTGTTGAGCATTTTATTATTAAAACAACGAAACCCAACAAGTTTTTGTTTTATAGTGTTTTGACTATGATAAGAGGCTTAAAAAAACAGCAACAATAAAAACAACATACTCCCGTTATTTATTTGCAAACAACAATTACTCTTTAATAAATAATAAAAGTGAGCATGTGAGAGAGAGGGGGAGGGGAGTAAGAGCGAGATAAGCCGTTATAAAAAAAGAGTTTTAAGTTGTTTCAAACAATATGCCAGGCTGGCAGGCAGGCAGTTAATGTTTTACACAACAACAACAACAATAAACATTAAATAAGAGAAGAGAGCCAAGGTTGGCAAATTTTTCATTATTTTTTTTTTGAAAACTTTTCATAATTAAAACTTAACCCATTCGCTGCCAAGCCTAAATTATATGAAGTCATTCCCATTGCCATTTATATTTTGAGTGCTATTGTTTACCAAAACCCTGTTATTTCTTGACAAGAGCACATACATTATCATACGTAATCATTTACAAGCAGAAAATCAAAGACGAGTATACTCGTCGTTGGCAATAGGACGGCAGAAGGACTCGATATCCTTTTTCGTATTTGCGTACGTTTTAGTAGAAGTAAGAAATAAAGTATTATTTTTGTAAAAAAATTTATTTGTAGTATTTTTCAATTTTTTTACATACATACTTTGTATGTATATTATGTTTTGTGGCAAAAAAAATTTGCTAATTCAAAAGCCTGCATGTTATAATATATTTAAAGTATGACGAGTATACTCGTCTTGGCAGTGCGGGATGCCCTGTCAAAGACGAGTATACTCGACCTTGGCAGCGAATGGGTTAAATATTATTATTTGGCAGAGACAGAGAAAATATGTTTCAATTGTTTTTGCTATTGGGAGTAGAAAATAATTTTCTTTTAACTTACAAGAGTTGATAGCAACTGTTTATGGCAACTTTAAAGAGTTCAACATGAAATTATCAACAATAAGAGGGAATATTGCAGCATATTGATGGCTTACAGAAGCTTAATTAGGATCATAAGATGATTATCATACAATTTAATTGTAGTTATCGAAGTTGGCATTAGGTTGGGAATCTCTCGGTATGACAACTAATTTAAACCTGATACGATAGTTGCAAAGGTCTAGCCACGTAGTTATTAGTGGTGCCTTGCAAACTGGCTTACTTACTTACTTAATTGGTCATTACAATCCTTTAGTTAGGATTGCGACCTAACTTCTCAACACCACCCAGGTTGTATGTATGCGTTCAGTTTGTCGATTAGTGGCGGACAGTTTAACTTCGAGTCCGAACGACACGAATTTTTAGTGAAACTTTTAATGGAAATTTTATTTTACTTTCATAGTTTTTGCCAGAAAACTGTTGAGAGGAAGTTGCAGAGGAATATTTTTTCGTTTTCGGTTTTTTTGAGATGTATTATCGATAATTTACCTGTAGAGATTACTTGTTTATAGAAGAGTTTTCTTTTTAACATTTTAATTATCTTTAAAATTTTTATTGGGAACTAAGTTATCGATATATTTTCTGTGGAGAATTTTAGTTATCGAAAAATTTTTTGTAGAAGATTTTAAATATCTATAAAGTTTTTGTTAATAATTAGAGTTATCGGTTTATTTTTTGTAAAAATTTTAATTTTCGATAACTTTTCTCTAGGAAATACTAATTATCGATCAATTTTCTGCAGTGAATTTTAGTTATCATTACATTTTTTAATTTTCGATTAATTTTCTACATGGATTTTAAAGACGATAGAAATTTTCAGTAATCAAAAATTTTTCTGTATCATTGGAATAGAAAATTTATCGATATCTATAATTTTCTATACCGAATTCTCCGATAATTAGAATTTTTCAATATAGAAAATATTTCGATAACTGCAATCTTTCCATAAAAAAAGATTGAATTATAATTTACCATAGAAAAATTTTCGATAACTAATATTTTTTGTAGAAAATATTTAAAATTTTTCTAATGAAAATGTTTCGATAACTATAATTTAGTATAGAAAAACTGTTGTTTACTAATTTTTCTGCAGGCAATTTTATTATAATAGAAGTTTTCCATAGAAAATACTTCGATAACTGAAATTTTCAATGGAAAATTTTTCGATAAATTGAATTTTGAATGAAAAAATTTTACGAGAACTATGATTTACTGCATTCTGTCTGCATTTCTATTGAAGTGTTATCCTTGGGCCATGTGGAAAAATCATTAATGCCTGTCTTCTTCTTCTTGGCATTATTTTAATGGTATTATACATTATACAGCGTAGAAA
The DNA here is from genome assembly GCA_927399465.1 of Sarcophaga caerulescens. Lineage (NCBI taxonomy): Eukaryota > Metazoa > Arthropoda > Insecta > Diptera > Sarcophagidae > Sarcophaga > Sarcophaga caerulescens. Next base: position 4,294,359 of record OV656867.1, on the reverse strand, counting down.
TAATAATAAAAATAAATCATTGCAGACAGTTGTAGTTTACAACTGAATATACAATTTCCATGTCAATGCGAGAGAAAAGAATATTAAATCTCATGGAATGAAATGACGCCATTTACTAATCTTATATTAAAAAGGCAATAAATTCCTTAGCAAGTGGTAAGGAATAAATATCCTGGACTATTTTCGTTTAATGTTTTCAACTATAAATGTCACATCCTTTCCCTTTCTCGCTTTTTCTTGGCAACACAATTTTTTAATCCTTAATTTTTTACAATACTGTTGTAAATTAATCGTTAATCACTGGCACTCTCCTTACTCTATATGTACTCTAACTTCTGTTTTCATTCAAGTATTTTTATTCGTAATTGTGCTTTAATCTTTTTATTTTATCTATTTTTCGTTTTTGTTTTGTTGATTCAAAATTTACATGGATTTGCTTGCTTGCTATTGAATATCAGTTGAACTCCCTCATTTAAGGATTTATTTCCTTTAGTGTTTGTGTAAAATATTCTCTCCTACTCCTTCTCCTTCAGCTGTAAGTAAACATATTAGAATTACGTACTCCTCCCACATTAAGTTTCCGATTGCCACAGATAATCAGCAGTGTAACCTCCGACAGAGTCACACAGACAAGACAGGCATTAAAAATAAATCCTTAATTTCACTTGGAAACCACATTTTAATCACATGGCATACAACGAAACTGTTTAACTTCAACAAACAGGGGCGTAGTGTGAGAAGGAAACGTAAAAAAATCTATGGCCACTTAGCCGTCCTAATGCTTAGGTTAGTGACAATGCTTTCATTTCAATACTGTAGTGAGTTATCGAAAAGTTTTTCATAGAGGACACCAGTTATCGAAAGTTTTGTAAGATAATAAGATTGCAATTAACAGAACACAACTTTTAATAGAAAATTTCAGTTATCGATATATTTTCTATAGAAAATTCCAGTTCCAAAATTCGCCAACTAAAATTTTCTATAGAAAATTCCAGTTATCGATAAATTTTCTTTAGAAAATTTTAGAAATTTTTTCTATAGAAAATTCCAGTTATCGATAAATTTTCCATAGAAAATTTATCGCCAATTTTCTATAGAAAATTTTAGTTGGCGAATTTTGGAACTGGAATTTTCTATAGAAAATATATCGATATCCAGTTATATCCAGTTATCGATATATTTTCTATAGAAAATTCCAGTTATCGATATATTTTCTATAGAAAATTCCAGTTATCGATAAATTTTCTATAGAAAATTCCAGTTATCGATATATTTTCTATAGAAAATTTTAGTTGGCGATAAATTTCCTACAGAAAATCGCAATTATAAATAAACTTTCTATAAAAAATTTCATCATTTAGTTTACGCGAGAGAATCAAGAATTGTAATCAAGTTTCCTTTAACTTGACACCCCTCTGCCTTTGTTAGTTTGCATTTCAACATTAAGAGTGGCTTTTTTTATTGCCGTATTTGCCAGTTGTTTTGTCATTTGAATACTTCAAATACAAATTCCTTGAAGATATTTGCTACGGCTAATACAAAATACAAGGATTTCTTTCCATTTAAAATTTTAACATCATTTAGCTTTAACTAAATGGGGAGAGAGAGAAAGTACAAAAAAGAAGAAGAGAAACAAATACATTAAAAGGAATATCAAATGACACTAAAGGCAGCGGCACACTGGCAAACCGGCTACACAAACAAAAATGCAAAAAAAAAAAAATAATTGTTTGCACAAAATGCAAGCAAATCTTTGTATATTCATACCCAATACAACTACTTACGCACGCTCTCTCTCTCTCTCTTTCTCTATAGGAGAGATAAATAAACAAAACATAACAGCCTTCACACACACACACACACACACACCAACACCATTACAAACTATAACAGCATTACGTTGCAATGATTTGTTTGACTTGTTGGTTGGAAGAGAGTGAGAGAAAAAAACAACAACAATAAGTGAAGTGAAGTTAAAACTTTCGTAATTATTTGTAAAAATAGTTTTTATTTGAAAAATTAAAACTTTTACTAACAATTCTCTTTTTGCTTTCTTCTTAACACAGTAAATTAATACTTTTTCTATCTCTCTCTCTCTCTTTTCTCTAGTAGTTTTTTTTTTTTGTGCTTCTCAACACATTGTTAAAATTCAAATGACAAATGACAGTCGCATAAAGAAAGAACAGAAAATGCATAATAATATTAAAAAAAAAATAAACAGTGAGTAACACAGACAAATAGGGAGAGAGAGAAAGACAGTGTAAGAGGGGGAGAGGGGGAGGAGGCAAGTACAGTTTGAGAGGTTAAAAGTGCAATGAGTGTAAATGTTAAAGGCAGTTGAAATATGAAATGAAATGCTTTTAAATGGCATTGTATCGTATCGTATTGTTGTTGTTAACTCTTGTTAACATTAATTAATGCAGAGAGCAAATGTATGTTAAACTAAATAAATAAATAAATAAGTAGTTTATTTTATTGTGTTAAATAAATAATAACTAAACTGTTCTTTTAAGACTTTACTTAACATTAAACACATTATTTTATAAAGTTTTCTTTCTTTTTTTAATATACACACAGTAGTAACTAAGGGTTATGAATGGCGTTATAACCGCCTTGTTGTTATATCCTATTACACAAAATGATACAAAAATATGTCGACACTATCGCAGCAACATTTAGTAATTTTAGATTGGCCATTGAAGAGAAGCCTCTTGAAGAGTAGGAGTATAGGTTAGGTTAGGTACACTCTGTAACCAACTAAAGAGTGTGTAGCACAGTTTCAGTAGATTTACGCTTTGTGTAGGCGTCTTAAGTAGAAATGTAGATTGGCTAATGGGTCTAAAATCTTTAGTATTAGTGTGTGAGATGCTTTATCTGCATTGGGAATGCAGACCAGCTTATACAACGTTCAGTTAAAAAGAAACTGAGATATCCTGAAGATTATACTAAGAACTGCCACGAAAACTTTGTGCCCATCTAATGTCCATCTAGCGAATCGAATGCAACAGTCCGTTGGAAAAACCAAACAAAATTTTTTTTGGCATTTTTTTTTGCAGACAATGGCAACAGTAATGTTTTCGATATTTTCTGCTTTGGGAGAGAGAGACAACACAATGTTATGTTGTGTTCCATGTTCTACATCAGGGATTACCATTTCATAGCACAATTGTGTAGAGAGAATTCACACACATTGCTTATGCTCTTTTATTTAGTAGTCGATCAGACTAAGACAAGCACACATGTCAGCGGATGCTATAATAATTTTTTTTAGGTTTACACTCAAAAAATATTTTATGTTAAAAAATCCTTTTTTTTAAATTCAAATTTTTATATGTTCTAAAAACACATTTTGATTGTTTTAATAGTCAAGTAAATAATTTAGGTGATATAGAAAGAGAACAACGTTCTTATAGACATAAAGCAATATTTTGGAAAAATTAAAAGGTTGGTTATTAGCAGGAGAGGAAATGTATAAAACAAAATTAAATCCCAGCAAATATCTAAAAAACATTACCTAATTATAAAGTCCAAGATGTATACTTTATGTATTTTGATGAAATGAAAATCAAAATAGGGTAAATTACTAAAATTTTTTTATGACTGTAAGCTCTCAACTTATATTCTCTCTCTCACTCACTAATACACAACCAAAAAATTTTTGGTAACCCCTGTTCTACATCTACTTTGCAAGAGATCGCACACATTATCTTCTGATTTGAAAAGAGCAAAGAGAAATTTGTTTGCAATGTGAGTTGCTAATGTTCTGTTTCTGTAGGACGAATGGTTACACACATTCGAATGGTTGCACACGTTCGTGTATTTGTCTGCCTACTTCATACAAATAGACGAACTTTTGATACCATTCGTCTTAAAGAAACAGTACATTAGTACCTCTTCCACTATAAAAAATATTCTGTTTTAGATTTCTTTGCCAAGTTTGCTATCGTCTTGCGGGGAAGTAGTCCTTAAATAGTGAAATATACTTGTTTCTTATTTTTCTAAGCGATTTGTTTTAAATTCTCATGTAAAACTCTTTCCCTAACTCTTTCTTTCTCTCTCTCTCTCTCTCTCTCTCTCTCTCTCTCTCTGAACCATCCACTTTATTGTGTCACAAAAAAAAAAAACGAAAAACAAATAAAAAGTTCTGTTCGGTTTCAGTTTCAGCTGCTGTTGTAGTTGTAGTGTTAAGTTTAAGTTTAATTTATAAAATAAATAATGTTCAGCACCAGAGAGAGAGAGAGAGAATGTACCTGTATTTTATATCCCAGAGAGAGATCAGGTGTAACATTGACACAAACTTTACCGCATTTATTACTGATGTTGGGTGGTCATACATAAATATGGGAATTGGAATAAATACGACACAACGTCTGCATTTCATTCATGGGTGCGTTACAACAGCCATACGAGTTTGTCATGTGGCTGGTTGGTTGGTTGAATGGTTGGTGGTCCATTTGTGGTGAAATTTAATTTTTTTTTTAAATAAAATTATAAATATCCACACATACACAGATTTCTATACACCTATTGTTTGCGATTTATTGCAATTCAGCAGAAGTTTTCTTTAGTATGGTACCCTGGGTTTTGTTTTTTTCTCTTGTTGGAAGCAAACATCATTTAAATTTAAATAGTTAAAGCAGCAGCACACATTAAGCATTCTCTGTTGTATTTGGGAATATAAATAAACTCTATTAAAATAGAAAATAGAAAAAAAAAATGAAATAAAATAAAATATTAAAAATGTAAATGTGAATGAATTCAAATCAAATCAGCAGAAATTTAAATATGAAAACAAAAATCCTGAAAAAATATTTCTAAAGAATACACATAATACACATAGAAATACTTTTAGAAAAAAATTCTATTTCTATTGCAAATGAAATATTTGAATGGAATTCTAAAAAATCTTTTAAAAATCAAAAAAAGGAAAAGAAATATAATTTTTAAATAAAATTTATTTTATTTAAATTGAGGTTAAAGCCACAAGTATCATGCAATTATGAAAATTAAAAGAAATACATAAATAATGAATAATAAAAAATGTACAAAATAAATTGTATGTAAATGCAATAAAAATTGTGTGTGAAGATAGATTTTAAAGTCTACTAGCGTAGACGCAAACCCTTAACAGTTAACAGAGTTCTGTTGTTTTAAAAACTCGCTTCCTGTTAACAGTTCTGGCAATTAACTTAGTTAAAGGGGCGTAACATGCATAAAAAAAAAACAAAAAAAAAATCTTTTGAACCTACATATATTGATTTTATTAGCTTTCATAAATGTGTGATTATCTTCTTATTGTAGCTCTTATTATACCGGGTTATCCATTTCGTGGTTTCAAAAGTAAACGTAAATAAAACACATATAAAATATTTTTTTCATGATATTTCTTTTTTATTGTAAGTTAAATTTGAACGTTGACATTATATGTGAAACACTACATCATTTAAATGACCTCCACGCGAAGTGTTGCAAGCATTGATTCTTTAGAGGTAATTTTCGACCACTTTTTGACACATATTGGGCGGTATCTCAGCCATAACTTGACGAATGTTGATTTTTAAGTGCTCAAGAGTTGAAGGTTTATCTGCATAAACACGGTCTTTCGCGTAGCCCCACAAAAAAAGTCTAATGGTGTCAAATCGTATGATCTTGGTGGCCAGTTGATATCGCCACGACGAGAAATTACGCGGCCAGGAAATGTCTCTTGCAATAAAGCCATATTCGCTCGAGTTGTGTGGCATGTTGCACCGTCTTGTTGAAACCACATATTCTCCAAGACGTATTCTTCAATAGCAGGCAAACAAAAGTCGGTTATCATATGACCATAACGCTCCGAATTGACGGTGACAGTCGTTCCATCGTCGTTTTCGAAGAAGTAAGGTCCAATCACACTTTCGGACCAAAGAGCGCACCAAACAGTGACTTTTTCTGGATGTAATGGCCTCTCTTCAATTACTTGAGGATTCTCAGAACCCCAAATACGACAATTTTGTTTATTAACATACCCACCGAGTGTGAAATGTGCTTCATCGCTGAAGAAAATTTTGTTCGATACGTGGCTGTGGCAGAATCACCATTTTTGTAGTAGGTTTTGATAATTTTTATGCGTTGTGTGATAGTTAAACGATCCATTTTCGTCAATGTCAGACTTTCAACTGAAAAGAAAAAAATTGGTTTCACAACTTAGTTTGACAGATGTCGAATTCCAGTCCCATACTTTTGAAACCACGAAATGGATAGCCCTTTACAATATTTTGTAATTTTGATCAAGAATTTTAGCCTTATTTTTATTTTTCTTATCAAGTCTCAAATTTATTGTTTAACAGAGATCTCTATTATGTTACTAACAGAGATCTGTTAACAGATTGATTTCTTCTTAATTTCAACCGTTCATCTTTGTTATTTACCGTTACACTCTCCCACTCACACACTCTTTTTCTATTTTAATTTACGCTCTCTGTTCTCTTACTTTATTTGTACGTGTTTGTATGTATGTATGAGTAAACGTTTTATTGTTTGTCTATCTGTTTATGATAATTTTATGCAAATCTTTTTAAATTCATTTAAAATGAAAAATAAACAAATAAAAGCAATAATAAATGATTTATTATGACTTCAAAACAATAACAATTGTGCTCGCTTGCGTGTAAACTTATTCAGAAAAACAACAACAAATAACGGGAAAAGAATAAATTAAAAAAACAAGTGAGAGTATGTACTCGTATATACGAGGACACAAGGGCTTACTACTCAATAAAATTAAGTACGATCTCAGCAACAACAACAACAGTATTCCACCGCTCATTCGAATGTTGAATTTGAATTTTGTTGCTGCTTTTCTTATTGCCTTAGGAGGTGATAAAGGTTATATTTACGTTGTGTTATCAATGGCACAGGCTCTTCATTTCCAATAATAAATAACGCACACACACACACTCACACACAGATTTAAAAACAACAATAATAATCAAACAGCAGTGGCAAAGAGAGAGAGAGAGAGAGAGAGACAGCGTGGGAGAAAAAAAAAGGAATATGGCGTTTATAGCTTAACACTTAGGCACCTAAATAAAATAAATAAAAGCACATCGCACACTCTTACGTATACATACATACATATTTACATACATATGTACATTGTATGTAGTCAGGGGATTATGTGTTTAGAAAAAATGAAAATTCAAAAACAATAATTTACTGTTTCTTATTACTCTTCCCGTGTTGTGTTATGAATACCCAAAACAAAACACAGTCTATCTCTCTCATTCGCTTTCTCTCCCCTACCTATGCTTAGTTATTCAAACACCTGATTTGATGTGATTCAGTAAGCTTAAGCTTAAGACTCTTCATTTAATTTAAATTCAAGAGAAAACAGAGCGAATGACAGAGAATATGTGGGTGTTTGCATACAATATCCGTTATAATGTTAAGGAATTTGTTGGTGTTTTTTTTTTCTTTTTTTTTTTTTTCTTTTCACATTTTTATAACATAATAAAATATTTTTCTCTTAATAAAAAATAAATAAGAATAAAAAACAACAACAACAAAGACGACAACATATTTAATTTACTACAAACACCTTTCAAATAAATACTCACACAATGTATGCACTCTCTTTAGAGTTTAAATAAAATTCGAATTGAGGTTTAGAAGAGCATACAGGTTTATTAAATTAAATCTAAAAATGTGTACGTATGTGTGTTTATGTATGTGTATGTATGTGTATGTGTCTAAGCATATGAGTATATTGTAGCATGTAATAAAAGTGAAGAAAAACGTTTTTTAATACAATTCAGCTTGCTGAATAGTTAGGAATCTAGGAAACCTAGGAAAAATAAATAAAATTTTATGTGAAAAAATCATTCTTCTTTGCATTAAATTAAAATAATATTTAAGAAAATATCAACATTTATGTTCGAAACACATTTGGCATCAATTCAAGTAGCTGAATTGGTATATTTCTTGCATAAAAGGTTTTATTTATTTATTTATTTTGCCTATGGAAAGCCTTAAATGCAAGCCTTAAATTCTGTTTAATACCCATTTTAAGTGTGCTTCATTCAGTTAATTATTTTTACTCTTTCTTTTCGATGAAAGATAATTACCGTTAATAATTAATAATTTAACATAATTAGTACCATAATTAATAAATTTTTATAGAAATTTATCCTTAAAAACGCTTAATCAGAGCATTTTGAATTTGAATTTTTGTTAAATTATTTGCATTTCTAGTCTGTTTTGGCATTTTGAGTGCTTTTGTTATATTAAAGTGAAGATTTTATGAAAATTTATGCCTGATTTCCTGTTTTTCTTTCATTCTAAGCTTAATTTGTTGCATAAAAAGTATTTGTTGTTGTTGTTTTTGTTGGTCCCTCATATTGGCTGTGTGCGTGTGTAATTGTATTTGCAAAGTCATATGCAAATCGTTTGATATTTACTTGCGTCTGTGCACGTTTATGTATGTATGTGCATGTTCATGTGCATTCATTATTGTGTGCAAATATTTATTTTTTTTCTTATTCTATTGTGTTGTATAGTTATTGTTAATGCTGTATTGTTGTTGTTGTTGCTGTTGCTGTTATTATTATTGCAGTTATGATCTGATGCGTGAGAGAGCATGTTTCCTTGTGTAGTGTAACGATTTGTTATGATTTGTTATGCTAAACTGATGAGAGAGTAAGAGCGGGAGAGGATACTACGTATGATTAGCTGTTTAATTTACAAATTGTTCAGCATATATTAAGGGGTTGACCATCATTATTGTATCTATTGTGTGTGTGTGTGTGTATGGTAACGGTGATGTACGGTATCTAATTTTAACAATTTTGTATTGATAATATGACATATGTAACTAAGCCATTATTTGCCTGTAGGCTTCAACATGATATTGTTGTTGGCCATTGTTAACATAAATTAATTAGAAAATACAAGAGAAATTGAATGAGGGAGATAAAAAGTGAGGGAATTTATGTTGCTTGTGTGGCAAATTATTAATTACAATGAAATTTTAAAGGAAATCCTACAAAATGTTAAAAGTAACATCAAGAAAAATTAATACCACAAATGAAAATTAATTTTAAACAAAAGACTCTCCTTTCCTCTTAATAATTGAGTTTCTTTCCCTACTCCCACCACCAATACACACACACACATATATATAAGAGGACTAAAATTAATAACATTACAGCCAAAAACTTTGTAAGTGATTGAAACAAATTACTCTCTCTGGCTTAGATAAAATGAATGATAGTGGTGAATAACCAATCAGAAAAAGTACAAAAAAAAAGACAGTAGAACAACCAGCCAAAGGATAGCAACATAACATTTTAAAAGCCATGGAAATAATTGAATACACCACAGCCAAGGATAATAAATCAAAATTCTTCATATGAAATCTTTACAAGAAAATACTTTTCTAACAACAGCTTAAGCTGTACACCATCATGAACTTATTTATTAAAAAGTATCCTTTTATGGTGTTTGCGGACGTAAAGCATAGTATGTAGCTGCTGGATTTTGTACTGCTGGGTAGGGAGGGAAAGTTTATAATGCTTGAAAAAAGCATACAAAACTGCCAGTCTTAATAACTCAACAATTTTTAGAAAATTTATTGTAGTTTTTGTAGTTTTCTTAAAAAAATGTAATTTTAAATAGTACTTTTTATAATTTTGACCTAAAAGTACTTTAGAAGGTATTAATAAAAACTTCAAAAAGTACTTAGAAACTACTTTCAAAAAGTATTTAAAAAAAACGTTCAAAAAGATTTAAAAAAGTACTTAAAAAAGTACATTGGAAGTGTTTTCAGAAAGTACTTAAAATGTGTGTGTTTTTAAAACAGAGTTCTTAATGCAAAATTATTTAAAAATGGTCATCAAAAAGTTCTTAAAAACTACTTTCAAAAGATACTTTCATAAAGGCATTTAAAAAAGTGCTTTGAACATTTATTTAGTACTGCTTTTCAACTCTATGAAATTTAATCAATTCGTAAAATAGTTAAAGTCTTAAGTAGGCTATTAAAATTGAGTACCAAATTCAAAGTACTAAAAAAGTACCACATACTTTTCTCCAAAATAGTTGAAAAATGTTCTATAAAATGTTTTACACAAAAATTTACCAAAAAAAAAAAGTACCAAGAAGTATGAAAAAGTGTTTAAAAAAGTACAAAAACAAGGTATAAAAAAATACTAGAAAAGTAGTTAAGTAAATACTAGAAAAGTACTTGAAAAAAGTGTTTTAAGCAGTACTTTAAGAAAGTTGTGGAAAAAATGATTAACAAAAAATTATTAAAAAAGAGTGTACTTGAAAAAGTCTTTTGAGAAAGTACTTTTAATAATAATTTCCATAAAAGTACATAAAAAAGTAGCTAAACATAGTTAAAGTATTAAAAGAGTTTTAAAAAGTACTTCCAAGCAGTACTTTAAAAATAAAAAAATACTTTAAACTCTGCATTAAAAAGTACTTTTTATAATAGTTTTACAAAAAAGTACACAAAAAAATACCAAAACAAAGTTAAAGTACTAAACGTGTCCTCTAAAAATTATAACATCCAACAACACTTTAATTTTCTCTCGTTTTCTCTCTCACTATTTAATTAAATTCCTAAACTAACGTCTATATGTATGTATGTAGGAGTTGAACTGCAAAAGTCTAACTGTATTTAAGTGCTTATAAATTGCTAAAGCAGCAGCAATAGCAGCAGCAATAACAACAAAGAAAAAACCACAATTTTAGCATCTAACGGGTCTTAAAACCATAAATAAAAACCAGAAAAATTAATTATTTACTCTACACACCATGAACATCATTTACAGGTGTTTGGTTTTAACATTTATTATATATGTACACACACAGTTAAAGTTCTAAGCTCTCTCACTCATTCGCTCTCGCTCTCTCATTCTTGTATTCCCTTCAACTGTATTTCTTGTAGATTTGTTATTATAACTCTTTAATAACAAGCACTACCAAACCAACCAACTAAAACATCAATATGAACAAAAGAGCAAAGTTCCTCTCTCTTTCTCTCTCTCTCTCTCTCTCTTCATCACTCCTTTGCTGGTTGTATTTGTTGTAGCTATTCATGGTTTATGTACCATTTATTTCAATCCATAGACTGTTATAGACTCTCAAAACCACTCCAAAACAGGTTTTGTTAATATCGTAACTAAATGACAAAGACATGAAAGGGAAAAGCAAGAATGAAAAAAAAAATATGTGGGAGTTAAACTTGTATTAAGGGCAGCACAAAAGAAGGGAGGCCACCAGCAGCAGACTTTAAACATTAAGTCCCTTTAACTGTAATCCAAATATTAAAAAAAAAATCGTTTTTCTTACGCTTTACCTACCAACACAACTAAAATCCTTTTTTAACATTTGAAATGTCGTATTTCAAATATTTTTTCCCTGTGTTTAGCATACTTTTAGGCTGCATAAAATATTTATGAAATAAAACAGCTTCTATATGCTGTACGACTGTATGATGACATTTACGAAAATGGCACAAAAAATATAAATTTTACCACAAATATAAGCGAAATTATATTGCATTAATGAAAATTGACTTATGAAATACATATACCCGGTTTATTTCATAAATGTGATTGAAAAAAGTATATTTTTGTCCGTAATAATATCTGTGTAGGGAATATACAATTTATAATGCAAAAAAAAAAAAAAATTGAAAATTATAACAAAAATTTGTTTTTGTTAAAAATTTCATTAAATTAATGGTTTATTTAGAGATTTTTGTTGCTAATGTTGACATACTTTTAGGTTTTTATGACAAACAAAGCATACTTTAAGGCTGATAAAAAAAAAATGACGTTTTGGTAGAAAAGTAAATATTTACAAAAACTACATACATTGAATAATATTATTTTTTCAATAAGGAGTCAAAATAAGGCGAATTTTAATGAAAATATATATTACATTGTTAATGAAATTTTTAAAGTGAAATAATGATAAAATTATTTATAAACAATCGTTAAAGAATAAAAATTATTTTTTTTTTTTGCAAAATTATTCAATTTTTTTTACATTGTTTTGTAACTTTGTTTATTTAATTTTTCTTTTATTTATTTTTCATATTTTATCAAAGTTTATTAAAAATTTAAATAGAAATGATCATTTTCTAATTAAAACTCCTTAAAGAAATTAGTTTAATTTTAAACTAAGCAAACAACAAATGGCAACACTTAAAATAAAACTTTTGTAAAATCGAATTTAAAAAAAATTGTAAACAAACAAAGATAAACTTAATGATAATCAAAATAATATCATAAGAGAGAGAGAGAGGCAAAACCTTATATTTATGGTTGTATGATAAACATAACAAAAAATACGTGAGAGATCATGCCCTTGCATGTATAACTAACTGTCTTGTGTTTGTATAAACAGAGAGTGTAAGTGTATTTTTTTTTGTGTATTTCCATTTACAAAAACTAGGCGAAACAACAAAATTGCGAATAACATGTCATTTATTATGTAAATAGAGAGTACGAGAGAACGCATTATTTATTTTTTCTTTTGTTTATTTTTGTTTTTGTATACCTCATGGCATGGCCAAGCAACACAATAATTTATTTTGTAGAAACAAAGATCTCCTTTACAAGATTCAAAACAATAACAATGACTTTTTCATTTTGCTAAATAGAGAGAGAGAGGGAAAGAGAAAGGCGAATACAAATTCTAAAACAGTAACAATGCATGCATAAATAAAAATCAGCATGAGAGATCATCCATCGGTTGTTATAAAAACAGATTGAAACAGCCGTTATAATTTATTTGCATACACAGGATAAGAGAACTCCTTTTGGAAAAAGAATTTATATAAATAGTCACAAAGTAAACCGACACTAGTGAGAACACTTACAGACATATTATACATATGTATGTATGTATGTATCGAAAAAAAAAAGAAAACAAATTAATGTGTTGTTTGAACCTAACCTTAAAATAAATTACAATAATTTATTTTATAAATAGAGAGAGAGAGAGAAGCAAGAGAAACAGAAGTACTTTAGAAGAGTTTAATGAAAACACAGGGATTATGAATAATCGTATCAATACGTAATAGAAAGGTATTTGCTTAGTAAACGAAAGAAAAACAGAGAGAACGTATACTTACTCAAACATAAATTTGAGTTGAAAAAATAAAAACAAAATTTAATGCGATTGTAAAATCCTGTTAGAAATCAAGTAATTTATTAGCGCACACACACACACACACAAGATGAGAGAACTTCTATAAGGCGAAGAATTCACACAGAGAGTCATCACATCACAAAGATCACACTCAGGAGGTGTATTGACTCAATCACTTGTATGAATATAACATTAAAAACCAAAGCGTTTATTTTCTAAATGGAATGTAAGAGAAGGAACTTCTAGGGAAGTGTAAACAGAGAGAGAGTAAATGGGAGCCATATTTAACCTAACACTCTTGCTGCAGTATTTAGAAAATGGAAAGATCATGAATATTGCTACTAATAACACAGAAATAGCTTTTAAGTGGGCATTTAATAAACAGATTATCAGGCGAGTTTGCATCGTTACAACATAAGCAGTTTAATTTGTAAACACAGAGCAAGTAAAGGCCATCATAACTAAACTTTACACTCATATTGCATTGAGAAATAAAACAGGATTATTTGTGTTTTTTAATATGAAAATAAAGTACGAGTGGGAGACTCGTGCATATCATTGCTTAACGAAGGTTTTAATTGATGTTACGCGCTTAGAAAACGAAAGCAGGAAAGTTTATAATGTTGGAAAACAGCCTGTCATTTAATTTGCGAACAGGTTGTGAGAGAGGGAAAGAGAATAACTTAAAAAAATATGAGTTATAGAAACAAATTTCTTTTGTAAACACACAACAAGTGAAGGTCATGCTTATTTGTACGATTTTTTTTTATAAAGGAATTGAACGAGAAAACAAATAATTTAATGAGTGTGTAAATAAACATTCCGTTAGAAAACAAATCAAATTAAATTGCAAGCAGAGGACGGGCACGATGGAGCTGATGTTTTAAAAGAGAAAATATATGATTTACCGTTAGCAGTTGCTATTCGAGGTTGCTTTTACATATGTATGTACATTTCTATGTTGTATGCAAACTTACATACGTAATTTTTTATTGTGTTTTATTAATGTTTGTGATGTGAAACGACATGAATGATCATGTCAGGTTAAAATGTAATTTAAATTTTTTTTCCTTTTGCGTTGACTAACCAAGCAGTAAATTTTTAAATGAAAAATCATTTTTTTTCCCTCTAAAAAGTATATGATTTATTGTTATTGTTTTGTGTTTCTAAAATGGGTAACACATATTTTTCTTTCCTCTAAACATACTTACCTACATAGCTGCATACATATGTAAGTATGTACTACATACATATATGAACATTGTATGTATTGTATGTGCAAAAACAAAATAAATTTCCGTTTGTTTATTAAGTTTTACGCAATTTTTACAATTTTTTTTTTACCATATATTTCACCTGTAACACCTTTGGAATTTCCTTTAGAATTTTATTATTGCTTGAAGCCTGTTGGCCTCGGAGATGAGGGCGGCGCGCTACCCACATTACACTTACACTATCAACATTCCTGAAAAAAAACCTTTAAATAAAATGAACATTTTAAAATATATACCGAGGAATGGAATGAAATGGTTGCTCTCTTTTCTTTCTTTATTGTTTCTTCTATGACACATACATAAATACATACATACATATGTATGTATGTATTGTAGGAAATGTTTAATCCATATGTTAAAGCAAGAACAAGAAAACAAAAGCCAGCAGCCTATACGCATACATATGTACATTTGCAAACACTAGAGTATGGTTTTACAACAACAACAACAACAAACAAGAGAAAGCAACAAAAAAAAAAAGAAAAAGAAGAAGAACCCAAAATAACCACATCAATGATACACCACGTTCATATAACCCAAGAGATGTGAATGATTTCTAGAGGGAGAGAGGAAATGTAGAGCAGGCTTTGAGCTTGACTACAAACAACAACAACTATAAATGAACAGCAACAAACGCAACAACAACTAGTATATTTTTCTCTTATTTTTTTTTTTTTGTTTGGTTAGGGATTTTTTATTCATTTCCGCGTAAGCATTATTGCGTAGGTAAGCAAGAGTAAACGTTTGTATGGGTTGTGTGTGTGTGTGAAATTGCACGGAAGGAATTTATTATTATGAGATTACGTTCCATCATATGAAAACCAACGACGACGACAACAACATGAGCATCGCGATGAACAAAGTGAAAAGAAACTTTTAAAAAATTTTTTTTTTTGCCCACATTTGCAAGTGTCTGCCTATTACAACCATGTATGTGTATGTGTATGCGTATGCGTGTATGATTGTGTTTTTAACCTTTTTACACAAAGAAAAACATGAGCAGGAATTCTTTTTTCTGCTCATGTTCATCTGTTTGTAGAGAATTTAAAAATTTTTTTCTTCTAACGGTTTTCTAAAAAACTCTTTTTTTTTATCATCCACTGTACAATAATACTTGAGTTTGTTATTTTTTTTTTGCCCGTTAGTTAGTGTTTGGTTCGCTCTCTTGGAAATTTTTTTTTTTTTTTTTGCTTATACGGTAAACAGTGTTGCTGTGTTGTGTTGTATTTTTGTTTAAAGTAACGTATGTTTTCTATTAAAGTTTGAAATGAAAAGAAATTTTTTTTCTGTGCTCCAAAAAAAAAGCAACAAAAACACGCAAGCACAGTTGAATAAAAAGTTTCCGTTTTTATTTTATTACATCAAGTACGGGAAAATGAAATGTAAAAACAAATGCTTGTACAAATCTCATGTAAATTTTATTGCTCAGAAAATTGTATTACGAAATAAAATAAAAAAGTGTAGGTATAAAGGAAGAAGAAGAAAAAATTATTTGAAGTTTTCTAAGAAATGTAATGAAAAAAATTACGTGTTGTTGAAAGAAAAATTAAATTAAATTCACATAAAATTCAAAATTATTTAAATCTATTGAAAAATGCGTCTATTTCATAAACGATTACCAAAATACTGCAACCTGTAACAAAAGAATTCCTTTTTATTCAGTTATCCATTTAATTTCTTCAAAAGCACCGATCTGGCAATACTATTTGCTGTTAAATATCGGTCTTATGATCTGAAAGGCTTGTCATTCGCGCATTGAGCCGTTTGAAAACCCATAACCAAAACCCAGCTGGCTGAATTGCATGTTACCCTTGTTATTTAACCATGTGTGTTCATAAATATATTTTCATAGATTAAAACCATATTTAATATGTTAAACATTTTTTTAATCTTTTATTGCTTTAATTATTATTATGATGATGATGGTTGGTGATGATGCAGATTTATTTCCATAATTTTAATTGCATTCTATTTAAAATTTTTCCTCTGTAGTCTGTCTTTCTGTCCGTCCATCTGGTTGACTGCTTAATAATTGTTGTTTAAATATAAACACATATTTAGTGCTTAAATATTTATTTTACATTTTAGAATACGATTATTTTTAATTAAATTACTGTAAATTATATCTCTCTTATCAACGAGTATATGTGTAAGCATTGCTAAACACACACATACACGTGTTTGAATAATTCATATAAATCCTTAAAGTATGCTTTATAAAATAGATTAAGCCATACTGATGATATGCTTTAATAATTTAAATTTTATTTTAAAAGTCAGTGCGTATAAAGACAAGTTCTTGGCGGATGGGGGTGGAGAAATTATAAAAACTTTACTTAACTAATTTCATTTTGTGCTGAGAATGTCTGTGTCCCCTTGTTTGTCTATTAATTTCCATTTCAATTACACAGTAAAACAGCAAGAACAACAAAAACAGAAGGAAAAGAAAACTTTTCCTTTAACGAGGGCTGTCATTGACTTTAAAAGACACAAAATTGAAGCATATTTTTGGGTAGAACTTTGATTTTATTTCGTTCACTTTAAAGGGTAACACCTTGAAGGTGTATTTTTTTTAAATCTTGCAATTCAGCTAGCTGAATAGGCACTAAAATAAAAATTGAATGAGTTTAAAGCTTTATTATCACATAAATACAAAAAATTATATAATTCAGCTAGCTGAATTTAAAGGAAATTGAATTTTCAATGAAAAGCCAATATTGTTTTCCTATACCATATATTTTTATACAATTCAGCTAACTGAATTAGCTGCATTTGCGAAAAATTAGATTTTAATAAAAATTTAATAAAGAAATAATGAATTACTATATTTTAAAGTAATTCAGCTAGCTGAATTGCTGCCAAGCAGGGTGCATGACAATTTCATTCTTTCATTCTTAATACGGAACCACCCTATTGGTCTTATGCTAGCAAAGTTTTGTGAATAGAAATTATCATAATTAAATTAAGATGCCACCATGCCACGCACCACACAATAGTAGGTAATCGTCATAATTTTGTATGTTTTCTAAATAACCTCAAAACAAATAATTTTGAAGCAAAAATAACAACGATAACAACAATGAATGAAAAATAACAACGATGTGATGAAATTACCATAAAAATCAAACGAATTTTTACCCATGACGAGAGAGAGAGAGAGGGGGAAAGACTAGATTAAAATTCAAAATCACCACCACAATCACCAACCATATCGAACCCCAACAATCACTACTACCCACTATAAAACCGTTAAATTCCCCTCTTATAAACCCTGCAAACCAGCCAAAAATTATTTCTCTCTGGCGTTATATGACATCAACAATTTGTATTTGCACCAGCGTTTTTCTCTTTTTTTTTTGTTTTTTTTTTTTTTTTTGTGTGTGGTTGGGTACTGACTATGACGACCATTTGTGTGTTTGTAAGAGCAACGGAAAGCTATGTATATTAGGTGGGAAAATAGAGAATTTTTTTTTTTTTTTTTGGTTGTGGTGGATTATTTTTATTGCTTGAATGGAGCGAATTAAATTCTTTAAAACAAATCAATTTTAATGTCACCAACATAATCATTATTTAGCACATTAAAATTCTATTTTGTGGGGGGCACAGAGGAAAAGAAATTCATTTAAAATATTTGAAATTTATAGAATAATTTCCTAATTCAGATTGTTGACTTAAATGATTATGGTATGGTTTATTATTGTTTAAACAATGTTTTAAATAAAAAATTTCTATGAAAGTCTGTTTTTCAGCTAGCTGAATTGGAATATATTTGGTTAAAATAAGTTTGTCAGTGATTAATATTGCTAGGATTGTGAAAAATCTGTAATTCAGTTACATTATTGCTTAATGAAATTAATTACGCCATAGTCCAGATATTATACGGAAAAACTCTAATTCTGCTTGCTGAATTGAGTGATTATGGTTAACACAACGTTTTATTTTAAAAATGTCAGTGAAAATTTGTTATTCAGCTAGCTGAATTGGAAAATTATTGTTTAATAATATTAGTTATTGCATAATTAACTAACCTTAAAACTCAAATTCAGCTATTCAGTTAGCTGAACTAAACCCTTTTGAAATTTTGGCTAACTTGAAGCTACAACGGTATTGTATCTGTAATGAAGATCTCTAATTCAGCTGAAGGAATTTTTTAATTCATCAAGCTGAATTATGAAATTAAAGCTTATTTTAATAGTTGTAGTATGTGAATTATGCTTCAATACTTTTATTCAGCTGGCTGAATTGAAGAATTTTTCTTTAAATTCCATTTGGTTGCTGTTCTTTGTATTTAAAAATTTTATTGCTAATAGAGCGCCATAAAGACGTTACTATTTTTTTTTTTTTTACCAATATTTGCTTAATAGCAACCCAACTTGTCCACCCACTTAACTATTCAGTTGCAAGTGTTGACTTTTACAATCATTGCCTGATAAACAGCTTAAACAGCTGACAGTTTTCTAATGAAAAATAAGGTTTCAACGAAAGCTTATCAACTCGTAGAGATGAGCGAGTGTGTGTGTGTGTGTGTGAGTCCGTTTGTCAGGGTAACAGGGTGTAAGTGACAATAAAAAAAAAGACATGGAAGAAATAGAGAAATTCCTTTAATATAAAAATCTAATATTTGCATACTATTATTAAAAGAAATATTCCACAGAAGAATGAAAGAAGAAAAAAATTTTCTTTGGGTATATAGTAAGGGATTTTATGTAAGAGTAGCAACGCTCACACGGAAAGGGGCACATAGCGCAGCAGCAGGGTTGTTTTCCTTTTTTGTTACTTATTTGTGTCTGTGTATAAGTGTATCACAGTATTGAAATGTACGTATTTTGTGTGTGTGTCTGATTCTGACTCGGAATTGATGTTTAGCATGTGCCTTCAATATTCTATTAAATATTATTGTTGTAATCCTGTTACAGTTTCTCTAAAGCCAACTCACACTCTCTCATTCGCCCTCTACCTCTCAGTTACAGTTAACTGTACAATTCTCTGATCCACTTCTTGATATTGTTGTTTATTATACAGCAGCAGCAGCAGCATTAGCATTAGCATCAGCTTCAGCTACGAAACAGTTGGAGTTTTTTTTATTTCTTTCCTTATAACCTCTACTTCTCTCTAACCATTAAGTTAGTATGTGCGTGTGTGTGTATGTGTTTTTATAAATAATTATAAGATTTTGTGTGCGTGCATGCTTATGTTTGATGAGTAGAGCACAGTAACAACAGAGTATATTTTGAAATTGTGTCAATCCACTGTAGTATTACAGTGTTTGTGTATAAATTTGCTGATTTTGGTGTTTTTTTTTATAGACTTTAAGGCGTCCATGTGCTTGTTATAATGTAATGAAGAAAGAGAGAGAGAAAGAGTGTTTGTGTCTATGAGTGGTGTTGCCATAATGTCAATATTAAACTCTATCTGTCTGTGCATATTTTTTTTTGTTATTTTATCACGAAATTAAAGCCCAACTGTCTTACCGAATTATTGTCTCTTCATTTTATTATTATTAAACTTCCAGAAATTTTATTAACGCTTAAATATTTATTTTATTAAGTGGAAATTTCTTATTATTTAAGCCTAGAAAATATGGCGATGAATTACTAAGAATTGGTTTTTTCTAGAAGAAATAAAAAATAAAGGAAAATTTTAAATTTAAACACCATAAAATTTAGTAAGCCCAGGAAAATTCAAAACAAATAAAATAAAAATAAATTAAATTCACTCCATCCAGCTAGCTAAATAGTATCATTTAATAAATAGATTTATTTTTTTACTTTTAGGTAATATTATTTAATTAAATTCAGCTTGCTGAATAGATTGTTTTTTAAATATTTTAAAAAATTTTACTAATTAAAACTTAAAAACTTAATGTTTTACTGCATTTAGCCAGATGAATATTATTATTTAGGAAAAATTGAACAATTTTTTAACTGAAAATTATTCGATTTTATCAGTTTGTTATATTCAGCTAGCTGAATTAAAGGTTTTTAATAAAATGTGTATTTTTATGGAAAATATTTGTTTAAGTCCTTAAAATCAAACTATACAGTTAGCTGAATAGCATAATTTTAAACAAGTTTACTGATTTTATAACTAAAAATTATCAGATTCTACCGTTTTGTCATATTCAGCTAACTGAATTAGATGTTTTTAAGGAATTTTTAATTTTCATGGCAAATATTTACATATTTATAGGGCTATGAAGAATATAGTTGCTTAAGACATAAATTCAGCTAGCTGAATCGCATATTTAAAGGGTATTTAATACTTTTCAAAAGAAATTATGTTAATTTGCATAAAATTTTACATATTCAGCTGGCTGAAAATAGAATATAAGCATTTTAGTTTAAACAAATTAAGAAAAAAAAATCATTATTTTTCAATTTTATTCATGAATTTATTTTGTTTTCTATTTTCAGATTTAAACCGGCAAAAAATGTAAGTACTTTTATAAAAATTCGTAAAATTACATACTGTGTGTTTGTGTTGTAATAATTTTAACAAAGGGTGTAAATGTAAGATAAACCACAAGACCACAATAGTTGGTTTTGGTGTTGTGGCTTGATAAAAATTGTGTATAAAACAACAAAAATTTTACCACTAAAATCCTTAAAAATAAGGATTTTTGTAGAAAAAAAACTTTAGCAAGTGTGGCTAGACAAACAAATCATTGAGTAAATTATTAACAAGCTTAATGTCTAGTCGATATAAAATATTCTCTCTGTCTCTCTGTCTCTCTCTCTCTTCGTATAATGCAAAACCTCACTCTGTATTGCAAGTACATAACATTAAATGTGTAGGTAACCTTGTTTTTTGTGAAGAGAGAGATTTTAATCTTTAAAGAAAATTAAAAATAGTAACAGAAACATACACATACATATATATATGTATATAGACTTGTATAACAACAACAATACAATAACAACAGAAGTATTTCTTGATGTGTTTGCATGTTAACATTCCATTTGTTTTCATTTTTTTTTTGCTTAGTTATAACTGTAGCATGTAAACAAAACGAGATAGAGTTAGAGAGAGAGAGAAAGAAAGAGTTTTTTTTTCTGTTGCTATTTTAAATAATTTTCCGGTTGTCGTTGTTACTTGACTTGTCACTCACTCACTCACAATCTACTATTTCACATCTTAGATGTGAAGAACACATGAGAGTGTATTTTGTAGGGAAAACAAATAAAAGTAAAGAGAACAACAGTTATACTTGACTCGACTCTATTTGCTAAGCAAACTTAGTCACACACACACTCACATATTTCTTTACACCTACATACACAGGCACGTATTTTATGAACAAAACGAAAAAAACAGGCACTTAAACATGCTACACCTACATACATGCATACGTACACAAAGTATGTATGTATCGGATACATGTATAGCTTACACATACATATGTATGCATATGATCGAGTGTGTGTGTGTGTGTAAATATAACTTGTTATAGTCATGTTTAGTTTCTTTTTTGTCTGTCTTCTTTCTAAATATTTCTTTTTTCCTGTCGTTGTTGTTATTATTGTTGCTTTCATTTTAATATCCTTTTTATTTCCGTTCCGTTATATTTTCTTTTTTTGCTTGTTAGCAAAGGTATGGATACGTAAACAGGTGTGTGTGTGTGTCCGTATGTATAAATGCTCCGTTATAAGTGTGTTGTTTAATAGTGGAAACATTTAAAGAAAAACAAATTTCCCTCCTACAGTCAGTCACACAAAAAAATGCCACTAAAATCAAGTATTTTTGCAAAAAAAAAAAAAAAAAAAAAAAAGCAAAGAAAATTCATATGAAAAGAAATCCATTTTTTTTTTTTTTTAATGCAAAAGGCAAGCAACAATAATATTTTGAATGAATGAAAAATGTAGACTTAACTCGATAGAAAAATTGAAGATAACGTGGGTAGATTTAAATATTAAAAAAAATAGAAATTTTTGATTTATTAATGTGGCTGCACTGAGCCTCCCTCAATGCGTACTTCGCAGCGATGTTTGCGGACTCGACGGAGGAATGGTTGTCATGGTTCTAAGGACAATAAGACAGTATTCTTGTCCCTTATTTAGAGAGACAATAGTTCGGCAAATGAGGATTCATCTTTTAAATGCTTTGTAAAGGGTCCGCCAAATAATTTTTTTTTTTTGAAAATGCTTTAAAAAAACTACTGAAAATTTTCTCAAATTTTTTTTTTTTATTTGAAAGTACAATCCTTCCGGTTAATAATGGAAAATAATTTCATTCAAATGGCTGCCTCGGCTGGCCATGCAGTAGCCTACACGATCGGCCAATTTTTAAGCATATTATCGATTGTGTGCAGCTGTATTTCACCAATGGCTTCACGAATATTGTCCTTTAAAGCGTCAATTGTCTCGTAACACTTATCTTTGACGGCACCCCACAAATAATAATCGAACGGTGTCAAATCGCAGCTCCGAGGTGGCCAAACGACATCAGCACTGCGGCTGATAATGCGATCTTCAATAACAGGGCGCAAAACATCGAGTTTAGCTTCGGCTGTATGGCACGTAGCGCCGTTCTGTTGAAACCATATGTTGCCAATATCCTCCTCTTCAATTTTTGTGAACAAAAATTCGTTCAACATGGCCCGATAACGATCGCCATTGACTGTAACGGCCACTGCTTGCTTGAATTGATATTGATGGCGCTTCACGCACATTTTCTGTCATAGCAGCAATATTCTCGCGTGTACGCACTGTTTTTGGCTTTTCACGCTTTGGTTTATCGATGAGGATGCCAGTTTATTTCACTTTTTTCACAAGATAACGAACATACGGAGCTGACGGTGCTTCTCTTCTTCCAAAATCCTTACGCAATTTTCGCACACATTCTGCAACATTACCATGATTTTCAAAGTAATGTCGCAATATTTCCCAGCGTTGTTCAAGCGTATACACAACCATATTCGTTCAGCGGAAGGATAAAACTAATTATCTGTCAAATCAGACATGAGCTAAGTGTTACCATTCACGAAATAAGCACTAGTTGAAAAACAAAACGTTAGATGGCGGACCCAATATATCCAATGCCGAACATGGGGTATGAGAGTCCATATCATGGTTTTTATAAAACCACTCGAGCTGAATGTATTCTTTCTTTAGATTTGTTTTTAATTTCTGCTGAATAGACCCACGTTCCTATGCCCGACACCAGGTAATTGCGTGCAGTAAAATGGTCTGTCTTGGTTTTTTTATGTTTTTATGAGGAAATAACTTTTGCCACCACCCCTTAACTCGCAATCCCACCACAACGTATGTTTTAATCAAAAACACTATAACTGATCCACTCATTCACTTTTATTTCGTGTGTGTGTGTGTATGTAGGGTACGCTATTTGTGTGGTGGGTAAATGGTTGTGGAATTCTTGTTTACGTTTTTGTTTTTGTTTTCATAGGGTATGTATATTGTTCATGCATGGGGTTTACCTTAAACACATGCAAAGTTGTTGGTTAAACGAGGGAATACTTATACTCATACACATGCATGCATGCATCCATGCATAAGGTAATGTAATGTTAAAGCCTTTTGTAGTTATTGTGGTTGTAGTTTTAACCCTGACTCTCAAACCATATGAAAATAATTTCCTCAGGTTAACAAAGAACACACACACCCACACCCACCTTTCTCTCTCCATCACTCCCCTTTTTTGTTTTTTGTTAAACATTATTTACGTGGTACATACAAATTACATTTGATTGCATGAGTTTAGAGCAAGAAGAAATTATAAAAATAGAGTGACTATCGTGAACAGAGAGAGAGAGAGAGAGAGGGAGAGTGGGTGAGTAGATGTCTGCTTGTATTTAATAATACATAATGCAGTTGCATGTTGTGTTGTGTTGTTACATTGTATTCACTGTAGCGGGTACTTAATCAAAATCTCTCTGTATGTGGAGACTAACTAAAGTAATGAGAATTTATTGGTTTTTATAGTAACGGTTGCTATTTCAATACAGTGACAAAGAAAATTAAAGTTACACTAAAAGTTGTAAAGGTTTAATAACATAATTGATATGAAAATAATATTTTTTCTTAAAAGAAATTCATTGTTTATTTGTTTAGTAAAAAGTAACTGAATACAGGCAAGTCGTCGTAGGCAGTGAGTTGTCTTATAAGATGTGAGTTCGAGTTTGAAATCCTAGTTCAGTCATCTCGAATAAAACGAAAATATTTCTTTCGACGACTTTCTCTTCCTTTCTAGGAACAAAAAATTTCACAAAAATTTATCGTTCAGACTGCTGCAATATCAAGACTTCTGCAGTAGCAAAACTCCAACAATGGCATGACTCCTGCAATAGAATTACTACTGCAATAGCATTACTGCTGCAATGGCATGACTTACGCAATAGCATAAATGCTGCAATACCTAAAGTAGCAAGACCGATGATAGACATATTTGTAGTCGAGATGGTTGCTTATAAAGAAAGTTTGATCCCTGGATTGGATATTAAGTTGTGGTATAATAATGGCCATAACCTCTAGCCTAAGCTAGATCTTCTTCTTTAAGAACAGTACTCAATATAATCTAATCTAAGGCAACTTAAGATACATACTTTTACTTTTAGACGGTACTGTAACTAAAGAGTGAAAAAGCGAAATAGATTTTTTTTTATAAAAGCTTATTCCGTAATTAACTTTCATCAACGGATTACTAAACTGTTGGGAGAGAGTTAGTAAGAGCGATAGAGAGACAAGGAAAGAGTGAGAATGCGAGTGAGTGGGACTGGCTTTGCTTAATATTTTGTTTGATCGTGTTTTTTTCTCCATCTCTTCGTCTTTCATACTTTTTTTTTTTGTTTGCTGTCAGCCTGTATCAGCTCTGGTATTTTTTTTCTTCTTTCCTTTTGGCTTAATTATTAGCATTGATTGAGTACCCCCGTGTGTATGTGTGGTGTGGTGGGTGTGTTATTCCTGTTGTTGTTGTTATGCTCAACTAAAAAATAAAACTGTTCTTTATTAATTTTTTTATATTAAAAATTTAATTTATTATATCATCAAAAATGTACATAGTTTTTCTCTCTGAAATTTTATTTTCTTTTGCTGTTTACCTGGAAATTTTTACTGTCATTATTTGGTCACAGACCTCTTTGAGCAATTAACTTTATATAACGGTACAACATGAAAACAGTTTATTACTAAAGCTTAAGGTATATACATACATATGTGTTCATGTATACATATGTGCATGTAGTATGTAAGTGTATAAAGTAATTACATTACTAGAGGAATTAAATGAAATGAAATTTTCTTTTCATTCAATTCTAATGAGAAGCATTAAATTGGATTTCGTTCTGTAGTTGAATTGAAATTTTTACTTCTAAAGACTTTTAATAAGCAGCTGAATATAAAGAATTCTTTATAAAATATTGAAATTTTTAATTTTTTTTTATTTAATTCTTAGAAAACAATTAATTTAGCTAGCTGAATATAGGGTTTTGTGTTACTTATGTTAATTTTAATGTGGCTTTGGTTTATTTTTCTTTTTTTTCTACTATTCAGCTAGCTGAATATAACTTTAAAGAGATTTTCACGCAAATTTAATAAAAAATTTAATAAATATATGAAAACTGAAAATTACTGAATACGAATTTAGATAAGAGAAAGTGTAATGTTTATAATTTTCTCAATTCAGCTAGCTACATAAGAAATTTTGTCAGATTTTTTTTATTTAAAAATATTTGTGGTTTTTACGAATTTTCTGCTATTCAGCAAGCTGAATGTAGATTAAAAGTGTTATTCTCTGCCCATTTTAAGAAAGTCAAAAAAATATATAAAATTCAGCTAGCTGAATGCAAATTCAAACTGGGAAAACTTTATTAAATTAAATTTTTAAAATTCAGTAAGCTGAATAAATGTTTTTGTTTCATTTCAATTGGTTTTTATAACATTTTGTTATTTTTATTGAAAAATTTTTGGTTTTTTAGATTTTTTTCTGCTATTCAGCCAGCTGAATAAGGGTTAAAGGCAATTTTTTTGTGTGTATTTTATGAAGTTAATTATTTAATTGCTTATTTTTTTTATGATATAAAGCTAAAGGATTTAAATTTTTGTTTTGTAATGGTTTTTATAATAATTTTTTCAATTTATTTAATGACAAAAAAAATTCGTATACATGTTAACATATTTTAAAACAAAGTGATTTGTTTTTTTTGTATTTGTATTTGTATTTGTTAAAGTTAATGTTTTTGTTGTAGTTGTTGTTAGCTACTGGGGAAAAAAATAATGAAAGAATAACGCCAATGCAAATAAAATTTAAATGAATTATGCAAATATGATATAAAAAAGAAAACTTGTGTATAAAAATAATTTAAATAATTAAATTCCGTATAATATTGATTAAAACTAATAACACGGTGCGACAGTGAAAATATACCCGAGTAACTACATAGTCCACGTAGTTCAGTTAGTTGAAGAGAACTCAAAAATACCTTTTTTATATTTCTCGAACCCTCCAAACTTGTTTTATTTGACAAAAACTGTTTTTTTTTTTGACTTTACGCACAAATTTCTGGATTAATCAAACATTTCTGACCCGATTTCTAAAATTTAAATCTTGTTGGAAAGGTGTACGGACAAACTTGAAAAAATATGAAAAAAATTCGCATTTTCCAAGTTTACCTCATCAAAACTCATAGCATATTAAGTCAAATAATAGATATATGTATACTGTTTTAAAGGTCCATCTCTCCCCTTTGCAACAAAATTTAAATTTTGGAAATCGGGTCAGAAATGTTTGAGTAATCTAGAAATTTGTGCGTAAAGTCTAAAAAAACAGTTTTTGTCAAATAAAAAAAGTTTGGAGGGTTCGAGAAATATAAAAAAAATATTTTTGAGATCTACTCAACAAAACTCACAACCTACATTAGCCGGGTGTATTTAATTTTTTTTATTTTGTCGCATAGTGTTATTACAGTGAAAGACAACAACAAAAGCAAAGAAAAACTAGTGGTTAAATGCTATTTAACTAATGAGTGAAATTTTTGCTAAAATCATGGCTCATTTAACAAATTAATGACATTGTTTTCGCAACTGAAAAATACACTCCCTTGAAATCATTATTCATTATAATAACAACCATAACAAACTGAAAACAAAAAAGAAGATAAACTGCAGTAAATAATTTAAAATAATTTAGCCACAGAGTAGTACAACGAAATGGTCATTTGGGAAGCGCGAAAAAAGTCCAATTAAGCAGAAAAATAAGCATTTAAACACCCCTTAAAAGAAGAACTTCAGCCACATGGCAACACCCAAACCAAAACAATATAAGGCTTGTATAACGGTCGTAACAAAGCAGCCATTTACTCCCACTACCACTACTACTTTAGTCTCTGTGTCTTTAATTTAAAGTAACAACAACAGCAAGCAATTCTCTCAACACTTATTCTCTCTTTCACTCCCTTTGTGTGTTTACTGTACACGAATATTAAGCAATACAATGTGTGTGTGTATAGCAATGCATGTGTGTGTGTGTATTGGTAAGTGTTATTCACAATGTAATGCATTTTGTTTTTGGCTTTTTTTTTTCTTAATCTATTATTTGTAAACAAAAACACATACACAGACACAAAAAACTACACTATGCTACAGAGTTTTTTATTTCTGTTACTGCTCCTCTGACATGTCATTTGTATAGTGTGTTGTCCAGTTACTTTGTTTTGTTTTTGTTTTATCGCTTTTATATATGTATGTGTGTATTTTTTGTTGTTGTTTTATGGTCATTTGGTTGGCAACTTTATTCATTCATATTGAACATCGAATTGACAGCAAATTTTTTTACAAAAAAAATATCAGCTTTTGTTATTAAACAAAAGCTATTTTTTAAATCTTTTGTTTTTAGAAAAAGATTTTCTATTTTATTGTATAAAAATTTTTCCAGCTTTGTTTAGGATTTATTTCAGAAACACTTTGTTAATACCAGAAAAGTGTTAAAGAGGGTTTCAAATCCTATAAATAACAAATAAAATTGTTGGAATTTCTACATTTAGTCTCAAAAAAAAAATAATATTTTCATAAAATCCTTGAAGCGAAATATAAATTCATTTAAATTTTATTAAACAAACCATTTTAAAGGTAAAAAAATTGTTAAAATGTATATTCAGCTAACTAAATTAGCAATTCAACGCAATTTTATTGAAAAATATTCTCTTGCAGGCTAGAAAAAGCTTTAGAAAGTGTACACAGCTAGCTGAATTTGCAATTCAATTAAATTTTATTACACAAATTGTATTCTACAGAAGAAAACTTATTTTCGCATGCATTCAGCCAGCTGAATTGGCTATTCAGCTGATTTTATTTCAGAATGTACAATTCTAAATTCAGAGATTCTAAAAAAAAGCTTAAAGTAAACCTTATGAAATCTATAAAACTAGCTGATTTTCCTATTTAGCTAATTCATAATTAAGAAAATATAATTTTAAATTGAAAATATTACTGCTGAATTTCCAATTTAGCTAAATTGTATTAATAAAATTTCTGTTTTTAGTTAGAAAATGAGTTTAAATGGGTTCTGAATAGAATTTTATACAGTGGTTTTGATTAATAAAGCAAAAATTTATGGAAATCCGTATAAAATTTCTCTATTCAGCTTACTGAATAGAACTAAATATGGAAGTTCTTATCTCTAAACAAATGTAAGTGTTATTTGGTATAAAATTTGCCTATTCAGCTAGCTGAATATGGCATTTATGTGACCTAAAGTAGAAATACTAAAACAAAACAAATTTTACACTAATTCAGCCAGCTGAATAAACTCAAATACAGTTCTTTTGATTTTTGAAGTAAAAATTTGTGAAATTCCCTATAAAATGTCTCTATTCAGCCAGCTGAATATGATAAAAGAATGTCCCTATTCCCATGGTAGTATTGTTTTCATCATTCGTTTATGCTTTGTTTACATACGATTTTTCACATTGTTTCCCTGGCTCTGTTTCACGCTCTCCTTTTCTCTTTATTTACCATTGCATTGAACAGACACAATGTCAATGGCCCAATATAGTAGAATTCAGACAACAACAACAAAATATACAAATTTTTTCTCTCTATATTTTTATTACAATAAAATTTTTACTTGCTGTGTTGTTCCTGTTGTTGTAGTTTCTAATATCCAACAACAAAGGCAGCAATAGGAGCAACAATATTTGCTTTCATCATAAAATAAGTGACGTAAAGAATGGCTTGCTCGTGCCATAAATACTTACGACTGTGTGCCTGGCCTGTGTGCCTCAACTGGCTAGCTTTACTGTGGTTGGTCTTTTTCAACAAAAATGCAAACACCGACAGCAACAAATATTTTTGCATATACAATGGTAAACACACACATACATATCTGCACATACACTAATACATTTATGCTGTGTACTCTCTGTCTTATAAATTGAAATGTGTGTGTGTGCTGTACACACAGTTATATATGATGAGCGAATTTGTTGACCGGTTTTATGTTTGCTTGCAATAATAACAGAGAGAGGGGGACTCTCTCAATGAAATACTCTTTCTTTGCTTGTTTTGTTGTTGTTGTTATTATTGTGGCATATTTTTAGGGGTTGTATCAGACTTTACCGTTAGTAGTAATAGTTGTTGTTGTTGTTGTTGCCTCTCATATTTATTTAATTATTTTTTTCAGCCTGACTAACCATACAAGAGTTTATGGACTTCAATTGCCGTTTTTGACCAGACAAAAGCAAAAAATAAAGCAGAAAATTCAAGTTTCAAAGCAAATTCCTATTTGCACATAAGCAAATACGGTAAATAGGTGTAGTAAGGTTTATATTTTCTTTTTTTTCCCCAGTTTTCTTTTATTAAGCCCAGATTTGTTGCCATTATTTTAGAAAAATGAGAAATTTTTTTCAGATTTTTCTCTTGAAAATTTTGTGATTTTTAACCTTTTGTTTACTTTTTGTGTACATTTTTGTTATGGAGTTCAGTTATTGATAACAGTGTATGGAAAAAATCCTCAATAAATTATTTTTTTTTTTGCAGTTTTTTTTTCACAAATTCGCAATTGAATTTTCCATACTATTGGCTATTGAGAGTGAAAAATTTATGGCATCGTTTTTTTTTTCAAGGGAATTACAATAAAATTAAGCGGATCATATACACAAAATGTCAAACAAAAAAAGGGAATATAGGTATACATAGAATGTAATTTATAACAGAAAAGTTATTTGTTTTTGGTTTTTCTAAATTTATTTGTGAATATTCGATTATAAAATTATATAAAATTAAATTTTTATATAAAAAAAAATGAATGAAAACACTTTGCTTCTATCAATGAACAGAGATTACATTGAAAAAGATTTAAAAAAAATCAATAAAAGAAATTTAATTCAATTTTTTTATAATAAATTTAAAATTGTTAAATTAAGTTCAAAAAAAATTCAAGTTTCGTTAAGTTTTCGTATGGACAACTAAATATTCATTAGGTTTTTGTATAGAAAACTAAGAATTCGTTAAGCTTCTTAAAGAAATTAATGATTCGTTAATTTTTTTGTATAGAAAATTAAAGTCTTGTTAAGTTTTTGTATAGAAAACTAAAGTGTCGTTAAGGTTTTCTATAGCAAAGTAAAGTCTCGTCAAGTTTTTTATAGAAAACTAAAGTTTCGTAAAGATTCTAAAAGAAATTTGGGATTTATTAATTTTTTGTATAGAAAAGTAAAGTCTCGTCAAGTTTAGGTAAAGAAAACTAAAGTTTCGTTAAGTTTTTCTTTAAAAAACTAAAATTTCGTTAAGTTTTTCTATAGAAAACTAAAGTTTCGTTATGTTTGTGTATAGAAAACTAAAGTTTCGTTAAGTTTTCGTATGGAAAGTTAAAGTTTCGTTGAATTTTTGTTTGAAATTTTAATGTTTCGTTAAGTTTTTCTATGGAAAACTAAAGTTTCATTAAGTTTTTGTATGGAAAACGAAAGTTTTGTAAAGATTATAAAAGAAATTTGAGATTCGTTAATTTTTTGTATAGAAAACTAAAATTTCGTTAAATTTTCTGATAGAAAATTTAACTTTCGTTGAGAAATGGCTTCATGGCATGATTTATGACGAAATTGACTTAGATTGAGTGTCCGTACCTCCTTTACTGATTTCAGAGTGTATAATAAACGTTACATTAAGTAGTTTTATTAACATTTCGCAATATGTTGAGCTGTGTTCAGTGAGATATAGGACCAACAGTGAAATATCACAATCTGCCTCTCTAATATTATGTACAGTGTGATCTGTAATATTTTCTTTAATATTCTTTTAAATTTATCGTTTCAAGATAGTTGTTTTGCTGCTTCACGTGATCATAACGCTCTTGTCTTTTAACAGGGGATATCGATTTCTTTCATACTATTGTCTCTTTCTCATGAATTTTCTCTTAATTTGATTTGATTTTTTTGAAGAGTACCTGAGAGTAACTTGACAAATATTCTTTTATAAATGGAGATAATTTCTCATTGTTATTAGTGAATCTCATTGAATATTAGTGAATCCTACTGTAATATTTTTTGGGTGTATAATTGAAACCTAAAAAAAATCGACATGAACATTCTTCTTTAAAAGCTGATAAGCAACTGAATGCAATTTTACGCTCTTTTCAACGAACATTGTTGATGTTCGTGTCCTATGTGTGTAAAAAGCCGAAGATGTTCGACCCCTGAGGGACATTGGTGCCGACGTCTGCTCATAAATATCATTTGAGGGTCTCTCTGTTTCAAGGTCTCATAAATATTATTTTGTGTGCGTGTGTGTCTGCCTCATGTATTTTTTCTTTAATTTGTTGTTGTTAAACATAAATTGTCGATCCTTAAAACCACAGAAAAAATTGACATGTTTTTTGCGATCGCGTATGTGTGCATTGTACAATGTACATGTGTTTGTGGAGATTTTAAATAAAAATTTTAATTACAAGCCAACATGTTTTCCTAGTGGCTACAAATAAAAAAAAAGCCCCAAAATACCATTATTTAACACTTGTTTTGTTTAAACCACAGACAGTGTTGTTTACATGCAAAAAAACAACACACACACACGCATACACACGAACAGCAATGTTAACTTTAAAGTTTAAACCTATAATAGGCAAGCAGTTAAATGTCAATACTTTACGTATGTATGTGTGTGTACGATAATACAATAATAACATATAAAGCAACCATAACAAACTATACACACTTACACACCTCGAAATGAGGATATTTATTTGCATTAAAGAGTTGTAAGGGTCCTAGAGGTAGAAGAAATGAGCGAGAGAGAGAGAGAGTTAAGGGTTGTAGTGAGTAGATTTATAAAGAGAGGCAAAGTAACAGTAAGGGCAAGTGCAAGTACAGTGCTATTCAGTTATTAAGTTAAAGTGCGTGTAGATTTATGTGCAGAGAATAACAGAGTGAATATAGGTAAGAGTGGATGTGGGCATATGTTTTCATAACAGTATTATTTAACCAGTAAGCAATACAAAAAGAGTGAAGTTGACAGGTCAATTGCTAGCATTTATTGGCTACACTGGGTTTATAAATTCTTTTTTTTTTTTGTATTTTTTAAGTATTTTTGCTTGAAAATTTGCTTTAAAAAAGAAAAACAATTTGTATTTATAATAAAATATTTGAAATTTGTTGGTATTTAAAAAAATAAACATTTTTATTATTTTATTTTTTATGTTTATTTTCCTTTTTTATTTAAATGTTGCCAAATACTTTTGAGTATCTTATCTCAACAAAATCAACAAGATTTTGTTGGGATTTCACAACCGATAATAGCAAATATAGAGTCCTTCAAGTCGGAGTTTGTTTTTTTTTTTAAAGGATTTGATTTCTTTCAACATATATTGTGATTAGTTTTACTGCCATTTATAATCAAATAAAGGATATTTCTAGTTCCATTTAAGGCTTGAATTTGTTATAAAATTTTCCATTTTCAAAGTAAAGGTAAATAAATTAAACATGAAAACTATGATTTAGTTGAAATTTTTATTGCATTATAATGCTTGGCCCTGGCCAATGTGTACGAAACACAATTACAAGATAATTTTTATGACCTGCTCCTCCTCTTAAATACCGCAAACGCTGCTTATTGCACATTTTTTGCATTATATTGGCGATAAATGGAAGAATGTTAGTTTTCCAATGCCTCAACTTTAGGACATTATCATCATAGACATGGCATTTGGCATGGGCTTATCAATAATCGCTAACAATGCCAAATCCCGCAATTTTTGCGGCCATTTAAAATGCCCAAAACGCAAAATTATTTTTCGTAAGACTTCTCATGCAATAAAGACTTGGTAGTGTTATATGGCTTGTGTCTGGTTCTCATTGAAACCATATGCCATTCACAACATATTTTTCAATTTCAGCCCAAAAAAAAGTCTTTTATTATACGCCCATAGCGTTCTGAATTGACAGTAACTATTCTTGCAGGTTAATTTTCATGATTTATTTTTTATCAAATCGTGTTTAATTTACTATTAAAAAGAAAATTAAACTTGTAAGATCTTGTGTTTAAGAAAATAATCCATTAAAATTGCTAAAAGCCGTCTTAAGGAGTAAGAATATCAATTTTCAAATGAATCCGAACAAATATTTCCTTTTTAAACAATTTTTTTTTTCTAAAAGAAAGAGAGCAATTGATGCATAAAGATTTTCTTTAAATAAAAATGAACACACACAGTAAATAAATGAATAAACAAACATCATGCTGTGTCATACGCACATGTACGCAGATACGCAAGAAGATGTGCAATGTCTCTTGTCCATTTTTATAATTTTAATGTGAAATAAAATGCATAGTATTCATGCACACACACACACACACAGAGAGAGACATTTCATTTCAAATAAAATACTCACTCACTCACTTGGTTGCTCATATCAAGAGAGATATATGTACTCCCTCTCTCTCTCTCTCATTCTCTTGTTTACTGTTTTAATTTCAATATGAAATGAATAAACTGATATACACTGATATATACACAGTAACGCACACACAAACACACTTTAATCACTTTGGTAAGCTCTTAAAAACAGGAAATTCTAAACGATAGAGTTCAATACACACGAAGAACACGCACACATTTATGGTGTGTAGTTGTTGCATCGTGTATTAGAAAACATGCGAGAGAACAAAATTTTATTACAAGCAAAACTCTATTGAATGTTTAGTTTCCATTTCCATTTAGTTTGGCAAGCATCTGATATTGTGTTCCCCCTTTTTTATGTGATTTTATTTTGTATTTTTATTTGATTTGCTTAGAAAATAATAATTGGTCTTGATTTTATTGCCAGGGCAGGGATTCAAAAATCAATAAATTTTTGAAATACATGTTGTGACCCCCCACACACAAGTTCTTTATCCCCATAAAAAAAATCTTAAAAATATAGGGTATAAGGAGGTAATATAAATTTTAATTTCCTTTAGAAATAAAAAACAAAAAGGAGAATAAAATCCCAATAAATACTGAAACAATTATGAAAAAAAAAAAAATTTCTCGCAAAACTTTTTAATTTTTTTTGTTAATTCTCAAAAAAAATTCCAAGAATTTCCAAAATATACCAAAGAAACTATTCTTAAATAATGCCCGATCGTAAAGTAAATTCTTTTTGAATCGTTGATGCTATGCACTAGGCCCATTTCCCTCACAAATCCATTTTTATCCGATTTTAACCGATTTATGAAGAGTATATTTGTTGAAAAAATATTGATCTTGTAACTTGCTTATCCCTGATGACGTAACAATTTTTTTTTTCATATTTCTTTATTTTGTTGTAAAAATTCAAAAGTTTTCTTTCGGCTTTCTGTTAATGTTTCTTCAATTTTCCTATTTTTGTGATTTTTAGCTTAACGGTATCTGTAAATTTAACATTCACTGTTAAAAAAACACATCTTTAGGGCTGCTGTTACTACTGCAATAAAAAGAAAAAGAGAGACAACAAAAAGGATCAATTAATGTATTCTCTTCGTATCCTCGGCAATTATCATCTTTTAACTCCTAATATAATAAACTTAACTGTCTTGCTTTTATTACATTTTTACACTTTTGTACTTTTCTCTTGCTTTCTCTTTCCTGCTTTAGATTTTTCCAAACGTTTAACGCAATTAAAATTTTGTTTTTGATTTTTTTTTTGTACAAATTAATGCTTTAAATCATATGAAAAATACGGTAAAAACATTTAAGATTAATTTACACACATACATACATATACACTAACACTCTCTCTCGCTCTCATTTTAGTTGAAAAAAGGAAAGGATTTTTAAATCCCTATAATGTCTGTATGCAATTGAAGCATTCATTTGTCCATTCATCTTATCCATTTACACAACCAATTGGTGTGCCTGTCTCTTTGTAAGCATTTTAATGCATTTATTTTTCTTTTCTTGCACTCTCTCCCTCTGTGTCTGTGTTGTGTGAAATGTGAAATATTTTCGGTAGAAAATCCTATTTTAACTGTTAGACAAGAAGACATTTAACCCCTGGGATAGACAAACAAATAACGAAAATGTAGCAGCAGCCAGATATACAGCAGCATCCAGCTATAGCAACATCATCAGTATCAGTAGCACTGCCATATAAAACAGTGTATTAGTCCATTTATATTAAAAACATGTTTAGCAATAGAGTGGATGAAATAGAAAGAGAGAGAGAGAGGGAGAGATAGAGAATGTATTTTGTGTTTTACAATATTTACTATTGTAACCTCAGCTGTTGTATCCGCATATTTTAGTAAACATTTGCTTTAAAACAACATTCTGCTGCTGCTAAGCTAACAAACATATATAAACACGTATATACATTCAGACATACATTTACTTTACTTATAAAACGCAATGAAAGAAACAAGTTTAAATTTTCTTGTCATACATATGTACGTTTACTTATCAAATACTACGTTAGTTATAAAGTACATGATCACGTGTTTGTATTTGTGTTTATAAAAGTATAGCAGCACGAAAACGAAAAACGAAAGAGAAAATCT
Source organism: Sarcophaga caerulescens (assembly GCA_927399465.1). Classification (NCBI taxonomy): domain Eukaryota; kingdom Metazoa; phylum Arthropoda; class Insecta; order Diptera; family Sarcophagidae; genus Sarcophaga; species Sarcophaga caerulescens. The sequence goes on along the minus strand of OV656867.1, from coordinate 4,257,998 downwards.
TGCTTGATTTACACAAGTTAAATAAAAATACATGTGTATTGTCGTTACTAGTGATACACAGGCATTGATTGAATACAAAAGGCAACAACAACAATAAAAAAACCGATCACAATTGGGAGTATGCTGTAGAAAAGGCAATTGCATTGTAGCACAAAAAATTGCACAAAAAGAAAAAACGAACACAATTTAGTGTTTTCTTCGTACGTACACACGATTCAATGCTTAATCATATAGCTGTTGAGGTATTTACACAATAATTCTTTTCGCCTTTAAACTTTACACTACATTGTGTATGAGAGGTGGTGGGGTAGCGAAAGGCAGACACTCTGTAAACTGGTTTACAATTGATAGGAGTTCGGTATTGATAAAATTCGTACACGAGTGTGACTTGACTTATTGTTACAATCGTATATTGTAATATTCCCAACACACTGTAGTGTGGTGTGGTAGATAACTTAATTAGTAAAATATATTGAAAAAAAAAAAAAAATACACACACATTTACGGCTTTTGTTTGAGAATAAAATCAGTTCAAGTTCATAGTGTATGCTATACAGCAGGAGTGCCCAAGCCCTATACACTTCATGCACATTTGTTTTTGTAAAAGCGCTTAGCTATAGGCTGTGTATTTTATATACGCATAGAGCACACTCAGTATTAGTAAGCCAAAATACACAAACAACTTTGCTTTTTTCGTTTTTTTTCGTCGTTTCGTTTCTTTCGTATACAATGAAGAGTATACAAAGCAACAACACTTTCGTATACTTTGCTGGTAAACATTGACAACAGCGAGCATCAATGTAGATTTTGTTTTTGTTTTTCGTACATCATTTAAAAAAGTGTGTTTTGTTTTTTCTTTGTATGTATTAGTTTTCACAACAAAAAATATTAAATAAAAATTTGTTTTTCTTTAAATGTATTGGTGTTTGCACTTCCATAAGGAACTTTTGGGCACCCCTGCTATACAGTGATAGAATAAAAGGCTGGTTTACAATTGCTCTTGAACATACATGTCCTATGGTTGCAATAAAACATAAAGCATATTACACAGTAAATAATGACGTAGGCAACTGTAGTTATCAGAACGGTGCTGAAAAAACAACACCGATTTAGAGGTTATGTTTGAGAAAAATTGTGTGTTTTTTAACTGCTCTCTAAATACACAGGTCCATTGTGTATGATAAAGTGATAGAGAAAAAAAGAAAGAATAACTGTCTAAACTGGTGTACAATTGATGAGAAATGGGCTGTGATAAAACATGCACATGCATGTTCTATTGTTACATTTGTACGTAGTTAATTATGAAGTAGGCAACTATAATTAGCAAAATATGTTGGAAAAACACAAATTTGAAGGTTATGTTGAAGAAAATTTCTTTTCATGATAAAAAATGTGTTAAAAATATAAAAGAAGATTATAATATTGAAATTTAAATTGAAAATTAATAAAAATTCTTAAAATTAAAGAAAAGAATAAAAGAGAAACGCAATTAAAAAAAAAAAAAGAAAAACACCAATGGTCTAAGGATTGTGCAAATGAATGCAAGAAATTAACCTTTGTTCGTAATTTTTCTTTCCAACCACTTGAGGGAGAGAGTGAAACTGTAAATTAATCCTGCCAAGAGAAGCATACTCTTGTTTCTCTGCAGATTTAAAGCATTAATTCTGGTAATTCATTGACTTTTAGTACAACAACAAGGAATAACGGTAAAGGAAGTGTAAAAAAATAAAAAATAAAAGCAGCAATTAAAGAAGGTCATAATGTTAGAGTTAAAAGAGCATAATTGTCTGGTAACAGGAAACAGTAATTGATGTTTTCTCTCTCTCTCTCTCTCTTTTTCTTTCTATTTTCATTACTGTAGTTACAGCAGCCCTAAGTTAGGCAACCTAATTTGTTGTTAGAATTGAAAGGAAAATAAATTGCTTAAAAAATGCAATGGAGATGTAATCACCGTTACTACAACAGGGATGGAAGGAGGAAAGTTTAATAAAATATTTGTGGATTAGAACAAAAGTGAGGGAAAAGTAAATGAAGCAAAAACAACAGAAATCATGGGAAAATTGAAAATATATTTTAAATTCTATGCAATTTTCTTTATTATTTTAGTCACCTTTTTTATTTAGACCTTTTTAGAATTCTAGGAATGCTTACCTAAAGTACTTTTCTATTAGAAAGAGTTTTTATTTTTTTTTTTTTAATTGCAAACGCACAGCTAAAAGTGCCTATACTGTTGGCTTGCTTGTCTCAGAACATCTGTTATGCTTTTTGAGTGATAAAAGGACACAAATTTCGGAATTTTTGAATTAAATTTTTGGAATTTTTTTTATTTTTATTTTATTTTTAAAGGCTTAAGAGAATGTTTTTGTGTGATTTCAATTATTTTTATGTTTCTGTCTGTTTTTATAATATTTTCCATATGGAGCTATATTCGAATTTTCGAGGGTTTGTTTAGGGAGTTTTTCTTTTTAATGGATTTTTAATTTTTTCACCTTTTTCGGTTGCCTTTTTTGGGGTGCTTTTCTTTATTTTGTAAAATTCTCTGAGGTAACACATGGTTTTTTTATTTGCTATCATTTGGGGTTTGCTTTTACAGTTTCGCTTGTCAAGATGTTAATTTTATTATAATGACGTGTTAAAAATTCCTTTGAATCACGCAAGAGCTGGCTGCTCACCCTGCAACATTCATTATCACAGTTTAACTTTGAAAACCATAATTTAAAAGGAATGTTTAAATTTTTTTTTATAATTAAACCATCATTATCACAATAATCTTGACGATGACGACAGGATGACATGGTGATTTCTAAAGAAAACATATGTTTTAAGGCCATTTAAAAACACAAAACACACCCTGTATACACTGTATATATAGAGTTTTAAAGCCGCGCTAATGAGTTTCCTTAACTCTGTAAAGGGTTTTAGTTTTTCTTTTACCAAAAAAATATTTCTAAACTTTGTTAAAAACAAAATCCTTCTTTGTGCTTGATTTTCCATTTCTTGGCTTGTGACTATCAACAGGAAATTTATTCAATTGCTGCGCTGCTGCTGTGCTGGGGGTATTGGACCAAAGAGAAAACAAATTTTCTGGTTGTTTGCCAAGGAAAAATTGTGAAAAAATTGAGAAAAATTCAAATCAAGTATTTGCCGAGAATTTATATTATCAATTACGGGCAATATTTTGTATTTCATTTCGTTTTATTGCGTTTGTTTTTCCGTCTTTATTTCTCTCTATATTTCGTCGTAATGACCATCAGTATTAAGGTCAGTAATGTTTTGTGCAATTTAGTGGGTTCGTTCTTTAAAAAGGAAATGGCAAAAGGAAACACGACCATTTCTCTTCTTTTCATTTTCTTGTTTTTGTAATTTAATAGTGTTGTCCTTAAACATTAATTTTTTTTAAATGAAAATAAAAAGAATCCAATTTCCAAAAAAAGAATTAAAAATTTTCAAATAGTCAAAATCATAGAATTAAAAATTTTTCTTAATTTTGTATGAAATGAAACCGCTTTCTTCCAAATTTGTGTTAAATCGTTAACTTTTCCTCTGAAAATTACAAAATTGGCCAAAACTCTAGATATTTTTATTTATTATTATATCAAACTTCACTATCTTTAATACAACAGCGTTTATATCTCATGCTTTTTACTTCAAATAATGGCCAACATATTTTTTGCTGTATTTCTACTTCATTTATTTTCTGTCTGGCAACTTCTGGAATCTTACTGTTGATTTGTTGTTGTTATTCTTGTAATTTCAGTGTTTCGTTGTGTTTCTACTTCGTTTTGTTATTGTAATTTCAAGATTGTTTGGTTCCTACTTTTGTAATTTCGTTGTTGCTTTGCTTTTTTTGTTCTTTTTCTTTCAATCAGTAGACGCAACAATTTTTTCCAGTGTGTCTTCATTGATTAACAACATCTCTTGTGGTGTTGCTCGGTGCTTGTGGTTTTGCATACAGAAGCTGCAAATTTTTTAAAGCCTCTCGAAACTAATTATCGGCAACACTTTCATACTCTTTGAATTCACTCTCACTCTCTCTCTCTCGCTTGTTTTTTTTGAATGAAACTATTTTTATTTTTGTTTCCTTTTTTTTAATTTGTTTTCCAATCATTTTCATCAAAAAACCATTTTTTCAATTATTTTTCTTACACACACTCTCTCTCTCTCTCTTGAGTTTCTTTATTTATAAAATGCTTGACTTTTAACCAACAAATAATAAAAAAAAGAAAAGATACAACATCAGTGAAAGAGAGATAGAATTAAGGAAAATTGAAAAAAACCGTATTTTAATTTAAGCCTCTTTAAACTTTTGCATGCTTGAATAACAGACGCCTGCTGCCTCTACTGCTTGCTGTTAATAAGTGAAGAAAAAAAATTCAAGGAATTTGTGCTAGTGTTGGTAACTAGCAAGCAAGCAAGCATACTTGACTTTGGCAATCATTTTTGTTACTCATTTGCAAATAAAAAGTAAATTGAAAATAAGAAAGAAGAAGAAAAACTAATGAAAAAGAGTAGAAGAAGCATTTGTTTATCATTTTAATTTCAAATTCTTAGGCACACACACACACTAATAAATACACACAGTGTAGTTTAAAACATTTAAGGCCTGTTCCTGTAAGACGAATGGTTTCTTACGTTCATCTATTTGTTTGTGTTTTCTTTATAAAAAGACGAACATAAGAAACCATTCGTCTTACAGGACCAGCACATTACTTTTGGTTAGCATACCACTCTCTCTCTCTCTCTATCTCACTCTTGTCCCTCTCCTCGTCAAAAAACTTGATCTCTTCTTTATAAATTTTGTTATTGTTATGCATGCTTTTATTTGATTACCCAAAAGTTGTATTAAATTTCTGTCACAATATTATGTTAAGTCCAGTCCCGTTATTCGTTATTCTTTTACTCAAGTGCATAACAATTGTGTTTACAATACTTTGCTTTGCTTCGTTTTGCTTTTATCCTGTGTGTGTGTGTGTCTCTTGTAAATACACGAAAAAAACAGAAACGAAACGGTAAAATAAGTCTCAGTTACATTGTTGAGTAATTAATTTGAAATTCAATTCAATTTTGTTTGTGTTGTTTATTCTCTATCCCTCTCTCTCACTTTCTCTTGAGAATATTTTTAAGAAATCTTATAAGATTTTGTGTAGCACCTTAAAACAAAACAAGCAAGCGTAAGACACTAATTAAGTTTTTAACTTTTGCTAAAAAAATAAAAAAAAGGCGAAATTAAACGAAACGTAAGTGCAAGAAAAGAGAGAGAGAGAGAGAGAGAGAAGCAAAAACAATTTAATTTGTTATAGCAGTAGCAGTCAAGCAAGGGTAGAGAAAGAAGCCTTGTTGTGTTGTTTCCTTTAAAAGCATGGGAAAATTAACATTACATGCGAGGGCTGTTAAATGACATGATATTTCTCTTTGTTTTTAATTAAATTCCCGTAAAGCATTATTAAATTTGGAAACCTTAACTGTGTTGTAACAATTACAACATTGTTAAAATCAAATTGGCCCCGGCTACTAATTTCAAAGGCAATGACTGGAGAAAGGGGGAAATGTAAGAAGAGATATCATCTACAACATGAATATATAGTTTTAAACATGCAGCGTTTCTCAATGCGTTTTTTAAGTTAAGCTATGTATATGGAAAGTAGTTGACAAAAAAAGGCAGAGTTTCTCAATTTGTTTCTTTTTAAATAATTTTCTATAGTTTTTCTTTTATTAAACAAAAGTTTAACGATTTAAATCTCACTATAATGAATGTGAATGTTTTGTTTTTAAGTAAAAAGTCAGAGATTCCCAATTTTCTTTTCTTTTTTTCATTGGAAATTCAAATGGTTTATTTAATTGTTAAATAGAATTCATTACCGTCCGGGAAATTGCTGAACTATGTAGGTCCTGAGGCATTTTAGCACTTAGATCAGTAACACATTGGTATCGAATGATTATGAGTACATATGTATTTCCCTATATGAACATGTAATTGTATTTTGTGCTTAATGGCCAGGTCCCAATCATTTAAAGAAATAAAAGTTTCATTGAAATCATAACTTTATGACCCTCTATAAGGCTAAGCTCTTAAGCACCTTTAATGCTTTCTCTATTTGATTCTTTCTTTTATTCTTTCCTGTTTTTTTTATTGATTTACCTCATCCATCTGTTATGATGACATTGTCATCATAGTATGGCTGCTGGAAGCATACTAACGACAGAAATTAAAGAAAATCAATTCCATACTTTAACCTGACAAACATAATTTATCCTTTATTCACTTATGTACGCACACACACACACATACGTACGCAAAAACTCGAATCAGTCTCTTCAAACAATTGATTGCACTCTCCCACAAACACACTCTCAGAGATATTTTCTACATAATTTAACAGTGATTGATTGAATCTTAACAATTAATCAACAAACATTTGAAGGAGAAATAAGACTTTTGCACACAACCCAGCAAACATTTTAAGAAAAAAATATTTTTCTTTTGTGTTTTTTTTTTTAATTAAAATTGTATTTCTTATGAAATAATTTTGATATTTTATTATTTATTTGAAAATGTTGTTTAAATGGCTTTTCTTTGTACAAAACGTTTACTTTCCATGTCCTTTGTTCACGAAAATTAACGATTTCCAAATAAAACTTGCAAATATAACCGCAGAACCACAACAACAGCGATAATAACAACAGACACCAACCGTGATAATGGAAAAACAATTGTAAACACAAAAAAGAAAAAGAAAAACCCCCTCCAACAATATTTTCCTTCCCAAATATAAAAGCATGAAATTAAAGAAATAAAAACCGTTACGAAATAACGAGAGAGTGAAAAAGAAAAAACGAAACCAAACCAAACAACTCACTCAGTCATGTTAACAAAGCAATCATTTTACAATTTACAACTAGCCAAAAATAAAAACAACAACAACATAAACAGCAAAACCCTCTCTACGATGCCACAATAATGGAAAAACAAGAAACAAAAAAAACACACACAAATTGAGATGAAGAACAAAAACTGAAAAATCACCACACAAAACCTCTACACTACCACAAGCAAATGCATAAAAAACAACCATACGTACGTAAACAATACAAAGAAAGATAACAACACAATCCAGCTTCAACTACAAAAAGGCTGACAACACAAGCACACACATACACACATAATACATACATACGTTTATACATACTTATATAAAAAGGATTAAAAAAGAGAGTTGCTTCAGCATAAAAACAAGATGGCCCTGTTGCAGAATGTAAACAAAATATGTATGTATGGAATAAGAGTACACAAATATCATCAAACAAGTGAACAACAGAGGAGAGAGGGGAGAGATAGTGAGAGCGAAAACAAAAAAACAAAATAAAGTGCTTTTCCGTTATGTATTGTTCAAACAAGAAATCAAGATTTCAAAAAGTCACAATATTAAATGCTTTAATTTTGGGTTTTTCGTTTGTTTATTGTTGTAAATTTTATTATTGTTGTTGTTGTATTATCATCAGTTAAAAGGGCATTGTTTACGTTTGTGCCTGTGATCTCTTTGTAATAAAACAGTGAGTGCTTGGCTGCCAGTGTTGTCAGCACGCAAAGACATAAAATGTATGTTTTTTTTAATACTTTTTTGTATTTTTGGCATAAAAAACATTTTCTTTTAAGAAAAATTTTCTTTTTTAATTTTTTAAACAAAAAAGAAATTTTCTTACGCTCCAGAAAGAGTTGCAAAACTATATGATATATGGGAAAAGGTGTATTTTTCTTTAAAGTTTTTAAATGTATTCCTGTCATTTATATTTTAATGATTCCAGTATTTTAGCCGGTTTTTCACAAGTGTAAGGTGTAAAATTATATTCCAAGACTGGCTTGTTCCTATACGCTAGAGCCGTCATGTATAAATTTCCACAAAAATTAGTCGTATGGGGGGCGTTAAATTTTATGATTTGGCGACTAATTTACCCGTAGAAAACTTTGTCCATGTGAGGGCTCTTATTTTGATGTACTTCTTTTTAACATTTTTCATCAAAGGTAGCTTTGTTGTTGGCTTTTAATGCTGAAATTGTGACTGGCCTGTAGCTGTAAACGATAGATATCAACACCAGAAAGGTAAAGTAGGTTCAAATTGAAGGATTTTTACTACCAATTGATTTTTTAATAACGTAAGGTTAATTTTTCACCAAACGCGGCCTCAATTAGTTCATGGTAGCGTGTTTCGTGCAACACTTTTTTGTGAAACCACATGTCAAGCATGTTTCAATTTTTGAAACAAAAAAGAAGTTGGCAATCAGGACTCTGTATCTATTTTGGGTTTGGGTTAGCTAGGTTCTCTGCAACGTCTAGGCTACTGACATATAACATGTTATTTTCTATTTTTCAGAAATTTAATCATGTCTTCTATCAAAATGAATCTTAAAATATCTGTCATATGTCAAACTAGCTATGGTGTTGCCAAATGCAAGAAAAACACATGTTACATTCTAAAGCGTTACACAAACCGTTTGTAATCGAATTATTTTGAAAAACTGAATATTAAGCCTTCAAAGCAATTAAAAATACAGATTTGTTGTAAAATTTATTTTAGCGTAGTTACTGCATATGAACATATAGCCATTTTTTTTGATTGTAGTTAAATATAACGGCAAATATGGATGTATGTATGTATTGTATAGTATATGTGTCTAAGGAAAATTCTGTAAAAAAAGACAATTTTAAACCAATTTTCTAAGGATTTGAACATTTTCAAAAAAAACGTTAAAATATGCTGGACCAACAAATTGCAACCAACAAAACAAAAGAATTGTTGGAAAATAGAACGAAAAGAAACCAAATGAAAATACAAAAGAATATTAATTTAAAAAATATTCTATTCAAGCAATACAATTCAATTTCATTTCATTTTCCCATTACTTACTCTATCTCTGTCTGTCTTTCTGTCTTTACAGCTGAAAACGAAAAGGCCACATGGCAACACAACAAATGGTTGAGATGGACGTTTAACATACAAAATTTCCCAAAAGAAATTTCATTCATTAAAAACTACTCACTGTTGTTGCTGCTCTTTTTTATTTACAAATTGGTGAAGAGAGCAAAAGATTAAAAACAGCAACAGCTACAATAACTGTTAGTTGCTGAAGTACCGAAGAAGAGATGAAGAACAGTTAGCCAAAGAGCAAAAACTTAATTCATATGGAATTCATGTTTTTCGGCTGCTGTTGTTGGTAGAAATTGTCTACAGGATAACAAAATAAAAACCAAAAAACAAACACAAAAAAAGAAAGAAAAGAATTGGAGCAAAAGAAAGAAAGAAAAAATTATACAAAGAAATCACTTTTAATTTATTTTTGCTCTCACAGCACAATAATAACACACTGAAAAACAAAAAGAGGAAAACAACAAACAATGGCACAAATAACGGAACTCTTTAACAAAAACTCATCATCATTGTCATCAGCATCATATAATACTCGGCTACTGCAACCATATCGTTTTGATAATAAAAATGATGCTTTTTATTGTTGTTGTTGTTATTGTTTAACGAAGTCATTGTTCTGTACTCCTCTCTACTCAACACGGAACACACTCGTCGTATAATTCTTAACTGTTAAGTGTTTGGTTCTTCTTTTTTTTTTTGTATAAAAATAAAAACAAAAGCAAGAGAGACTTGTAAAGGAAGGAGACAAAAGGAATTGGTATTTCATTATCTCCGTGCACATTAACGAAAATTTAAGCATAAATAAGGAGAACAAATAAACGAACGAACGAACAAACAAATCATACGTACATACGACCAAATACTAAGAGTACATTTAATGGTTATTATTGTATTTAAGTGAAGCTGTGTTGTTTACATTTATTATTTAAGAAGTACATGTACAGATATACACACACACAAATATAAACTGTATAATAAAACCCTCAATAAATGTAAGTTAAAACCGGATTTATAAATACAGAACATCACGAGCACAGCACAACAGCAAAGCAGCACATCATATGTTAAGAAGAAAAACAAATTCTGTAAAGAGATCACTAGAGAGAGAGAGAGAGCAGAGACTAATATTCGAATATTGTGTCTACACATACACATATGCTATTAAGTTTTTGCAATGTGCGGCTATATGCTTAACAATAGCAGCATTAACCGCAATATTAAAACCAAACCAACAATAACAGCAACCTCAACAAATATCAACATCACCACCAATACTAGCCTACATACATCGTCAACATTATCATCATCATCATCATTATCGGCATGCTATAACTGTAAAACCACAAAATTTGCTCAGTATCATCACAGTCGCAGTCAGCACAGTCAGCAGCGCTTAAGACAACATTGTCTACGTCGCAATCATACAATTTGGGGCCACAAATCATCATCGTTTGATAAGTGGCAAATTGTCATTTTATCAATAATAATTATTTTATTACAATGCTGTACAAGTGAGTATTAATATTCCGCTCTGTCTCTCTCTATTTATCTTTGTTTTATTTTTATTTTCTCTTTTATTATTTTTTTTTTTCGTAATCCTTAAGCATGTATTTATATTGGTGAACCATACAAGCAAGCATTTCTTGCTTCTTCTCTTTTAAGATTTCCTCTCTTTATTGTTTTTATATTTTAAATAACGGCGTTACATCCACAATCTTAAATAATTTGTCTTAAAATTGTTCGCTGTGTACTTTTGTTACTTACGAGACAAAACATAATAAAAAAAAATAATTATTATTGTTGTTGTTGTTGTTGTTGTTTGCTGTTAAATTAAAAACTAATTCGTCTTTATTAATCCTTCAAAGTGAGAGAGAGAGAAATCAAGTGTTTTTCTCTGCGGTTGATAGATGTTATCACAATTGAGCGTAAGAGACAGAGATTATTATGTGTGTTGAGTATGCATTGATTGATTAGAAATGGAGGTGTAGGAATACAGCAGGTATGAGTGACACTGGTATACCGCATTCAATTAAAAAGGAATTAAAATTATTGAGTGGCTTAAAGTATTTGACAATGAGGATAGGAAAAAATTATGAGAAGAGAAAAAAAAAACTAATTAAAGCGCAAAACAAGGTTAATTAAAAAGGAAAACAAAATTCAAAAATTTCTAAGTGGTTTATTGAAATAAAACACCCATAAAGCTATAATTTCAATGATAAATTTTATTGTATTTTAATGCTTGCAACAGCAATTCGTTCTTTTAAAGCAATTTTTGACAACTCTATTGCACATTTCGTGCGGATTATTGGCATTTGCTTGACTAAAGCTCTAACGTTGAGAGACTATACACGTAGACACGGCCTTTGACACACGGCCCCACCAAATAGTGTCTCTTGGAGGACAATTGATTTCATAATTTTTCATAAATGAAATAAAAACCAGTCGTATTTATCTGACTCGTGCCACCGTCCCCATAATGTTCAGTTCATAATATGATACATTGGGACCACAATTTCTCCTGGGTTCTCCCAGATCTTTTGCCCTATCTTCTCTCTCTGCTCTCTTTACCTTTTTGTTTTTTTTACCAACGTTTGTGACACCCCCCTAACGTGTCTTGAAATGCAGCAGCGTTGCCACTGAACAAATTTTAATCCTACCAAATTTTTGTCAAAACCTACCAAAATCGTTGCAAACCTACCAGTTTTTTAAATAATGTAAATATATATATTTTTTTGAGAAAAAGTATGACTATTTTAATAAAAAAGTATTACATATAATTGTACATGTATTAATAAGCAACAAAACACAACAATATAACAAAAATAATTTATAAAATTCATTTCTAATAACATTTTTAAACTAAAAAAATACTTTTTGATCCAAGCTACCAAAAATCAAATTTACCTACCATCCTACCAAATTAAAAAAATCCTACCAAGTTTGGTAGGAAAAGCCCAAAACGGCAACGCTGAAATGCAGTAAATTCTTGCTCTCTTTTTTTTGTCTTCTCTGACCTAAAATGTGCTTCTCTTATTTTTTGTGCGTTTTTTTCTTTTCTAGTTTTAATGTCATACATTTGTTTGTGATTTCTTAAGTGTTTGGGTCACACGACAACTTCTTCAACCGAATATTTCAACGTGTTGGCAATACTCATACGTAGTGTAGGCAGTAGGAGAGTAACGGAAATGAAACTACTTTTGGTTTTTTGCAACAGCGCTGAGTTGAAACAAAATATGAAAATACACACATAAATGCAAAGTTTAACGAAGGATTTGGATATGTATCGAAAGTCCATTAAATGAACTTCGTTGTAATCTGCCTTCTCTCTCTCTCTCTTTCTTCCTCATTTTCTGGTTTTTTCAACACAGTTTTAAAACTCGTTAATTCGTTATTTGTTTCGCTTTGTTTTTTTGATAGCAACAAATGTTGGTGTTTCTTAACGCGTGTGTGTGTGTGTGTGTGTTCTAGTGAGGTTAACAGCAATCTAAACATTGTTTGTCATTGACTTTGTTTTTAAAATATTCCACTTTATCTGTTGCTCTCCTACCGTATAAGGTTTTAAGCCCCAGTTATGCATCCGTAACGGAACGTAACCGCAACAGTAAGAAACAGCTGATCGTTTTTGTTATGTATAAAGCAATACGAATGGTTATAGAAATGTAATGTAACGTAACCGGAACGTAAGAATCTGTAAAAAATAGAATTTTCTTACATTTTTACGTGACATCTGTCTAGCAGTGTTAACAACATGTCAATATAAAAAACCACCAAAACTGAAAATTGAAATTATAAACAGAATTTAAATTTTCTACTTATGTTATGTTTGTCTGTATGTGGTATTCTCTTTAAATTAAACTCCACATATTTTAAAAACCCAAATTATAATTTATTTCATTATTAACTTTTATAATTTAAAATAAAAATAAAAACTATTTTACTATTACATTATGTAAGTGGTGTTTATTTTTATTTTAAATTAGAAAAATATAGTTACCGATTTTTAACTAATTAAACTAATTATTTAATTTGCATTTTACTTTTACTAGCGAAGATAAAAATGTTTTAACATTCGTACAAATTTGGTTTCCGAAATACCTGACCTGTTTCTGTAGGATAAACAATTTCACTTGCACGTCTATTTATATGCAAAATATAAGCAAAATCACAAAATTTTGTGTTTGTGTTTTCCTCAACAAACAAACACAAACTAAATTGAGTGTGTTTGTGTGTAAGTAAAATTATTTGGCTTACAGAAACAGTACATAAAACTTTTAATAAGTACCTTTAAATAAATAAAAAATCGTTAAATTGAACCTAAAAAGTCTGTAGTGATAACACTGGTTAATAGCTGAATTAAAGCAAAACAAAAGGCGCCATATTGAAAGTGATAAAAGTGTGAAAACAAAGTTTTTAAAATCTGAAATTAATATTAAATTTGTATAAAAAACAATAATAAAATAAAAACTCAAACCCAAAAACATGACTTTTATATCCGTATCTGCATTTTTGTCTTTTAGTTTTTGCAATTTTTATTTCTTTATTTCTTTTTTGTTTTGTTTACATAAAAACATATGACACGTTTTTACGATCTATAATTGTACTTAAATTTTTACGTTCCGTACACGTTACATTACGTTACTGTTACATTCCGTTACGGCAGCATAACTAGGGCTTTACGCTCATGACTTCTGTCTATGTTTGCATTTGGTTTGCGATCCCTTGGTTTAAACATCATAGAGATTTGATACACTTGAACTCTCTTCGTTTTGATATGTTTTGGAGCTCGTTTAAATCTAATGAACACACTACTACTACCTGTTTCTTGAATCTTGAAAACAACATGTTTTATTTTTGCAAATACAGACTTACATACATATGTATGTATGTCCTTGAGACTGTTTTCTCCCTCTTCTTGTTTTTCTGTGTGCCGAAGAGAGGGATTTCTTAACCTTTTCTTGGCCTAAGCAGAGAAAAATCATTGCTATAAAAGCTTTCTTCAATTTCTACTGGTGACTTTCTCCCTTTTCTTCAAATCGATCTCTCTCTCTCTTTCTTTACCTTTATTTTTATTTTTCTTAATTTTGAAAGTACCAAAGTTTTTTGTATGTGTGTGTGTGTGTGTGTTGAGTTTCTTATTTTTGTTGCGTATAAACATAGATTTATGGCCTAGAAGAGTTACCGCTAGGGTCGCTCGCTCTATTTCCAATTGTGCATCTCTTTTTCTTTATCTCTTTCTTTCCATCTTTCTTTTTTATTTGCTCAAGGACAACAACAAATTTTTCTTTTTATTGTGTGTGTGTGGGGGGGGGGGTGTGAAATTTCTTATCTTTGTTGTGCAAAAGCAAAAGAGATTTATAATGTTGAAGGGTTATCAAGAGGGTTATTAAATTACGATTTTAAGCTATTTTTACTCCTTTTTTCTCTCTCTTAATCTGCTTAAATAAAGATGCTGTGGAAATTATCTAAATTATCTTAAAATTTTTGAAAGAATGAACGAACGCACGACCCTCATTTCTTTTATTGTTTTTTGTTTACCAAATTTATGATTTTTTGTTTGTTTGGCATGGTTTTGGTTTTTAACAAAGAAAATTCTTAAAAATTAAAAAAAAAAATAAAAATTTTCTTTCTCTTCTCTTTCCTTTTGACAACAACAATGGTGCCCACCTTCATTACCATCACTGTGGTTCTACGTGTCTTTATTAATAAAATAAAAAATGAAAACAAAAAATTGTTATTATGAATGGAATGAAATTAAATGGATGACTGACTGAATGAATGAATGAATGAATAAATGTGAATTGTTTAATGAACACACCACTTATATGCACTCAACCAAAACAAAAAAAAAAAAGGTCACGTGTTGGCAATACGAAAGGGTCGTCTTATGACTCCCAGCACATTTACAGCTTTAAGCGGAGATCTACACGTACAGATACAATTCTCCACAGAAGAAGCATTAGAAAATGATGATAAAAGCAATGCCAATGCCGAGACCAACACCTCAAGCACGTCCATAGCCACAACCATCAAATCTACGACGGCAAGAACAACAACGACGACGACAACGAAGTTAACAAAAATGTGGCAGGATGGCAGGAACGCAACAAACGAAACTTCAACAATATCACGCTCGTTAAGTAAGCAAAAAACCAGTTTAAAACAGCAGGCGGAGCAGGAGCAGCAGCAGTCACATCAGCAGCAGATTGTTAAAGTGGAGAATATTATAACGAGTACTCTGGTCATTAGTAAATACATTGATGATGATGATGATGATGACGTTGCTGATGCTGGCAATAATAATGGCACAGCAGACTTGCCAAGCCTTAAGGCCAATAAGAATGCCTCCTACTCACCTAATGACGCAAAAGTTTTACAACGCCAGCGTAAAGAAATCATCGAGAATATTTTACTTTATCCCGACCCACGTAACAATGTCACCCAGGTGGCAGTGCCTTGTGAGACTTTTATGCAGGGTGGCCTATACGAAATGCAAGTGGTAACCAATTTGAAAACCACCAACACTATCAAGCTTAGCAATAATCAGTCGACGCAAAAGCCTTTACCCACCTTGACAACCACCACTACTACAACGCTGATACCCGTATATGATGAACGTTTGCGTCAAACTTTAGATGTACGATGGCCTAGCGCCGAAATGCTAGTGAGTCCTGTGCGTTTGGTTACCTATCCCTCGAAACCGGTAGAGGTTACTTTACGTTTTCCCGAAGTGAATTGTGCCCCTGCCTGGCAACGCAAAGATTTGCCTGAATTTTGGCTGGAACTCATCTATTGTGGTAAAGAACGTTCCTGCTCAACGATAAGGCCTCAAAATGTTACCAAATCCAGTATTTTATTTGCCGAACAGGTTAGAGGCTATCCCAAGAAGGAATCATTTAAGTTAAGCTGCAATCTGTTTGGTTTAGCTGGCAACTATGCGGTCCAATTAAGGCCTATGTTGCTCTTAGGTAATATACCCATCACACGTCGCTTTCTGTCCGTGGACTGGAGTGAAAAGTATGTATTTAATGTCTATGCGCGCAGCATATTTCCCTGTGATCCTCATACAGGCATTGGTGTGTTGTATGAGTATCCCTCCTGCATACTGGATCAGGGTGATCGGGTACGGGTGTATGCCAAGCTAAGGGCAGATGTGGCCTCTTTGAAGCCTCCTACTACACTGCACTACATAGCTGAGCAGCGTGTGGTGAAGAACCAATATTCGTTGTACTTTAGCTGTGATTTGTTTACGGAAAAATACGTGGAGTATTGTTTTGTGTACGTCAGCCAGGCGATATCGGGTGCAGTGGCTGATGTTAGAATGGATTGTGTGCCCACACTGCCAGTAAGAGGTAAGTAGCAACAAGAATTAATTTTTCAAAACAAAAAAACAAAACTTAGCGACTTTTTCTACAACCCAATATTATTAATGAAATTAAAAGGTTTTTAAAGCGTTCATGCAAATATTTGTTATCAAAGCAAAAACAAAAATGAAAATTCGCAATAAAATTTAAATAAACAGCCGTTACACTGCATTACCAAAATGTTACATTCAAAATACATGACAAAACGCATGAAGAACGGATGCGTTTCATTCATTTTTGACTGAATGAATGCGTGAATTGGCAGGCTCAGCAATGACTGAATAAATCCGTTGTTGACTTTACACTGACAACTCAACAATTCAGCAAGAACAACAACACATCCGCCATTTGTTAAAACGCATTAAAACATGCAATGAACCATAACACGTAAGCACACGCTCGCACACTCATGCATACACTCTTGTCTGTGCATGCATAAGCAAAATGCAACAAGAATAGCATCAGTACAGCTAAAAACAAAAACACAATTGATGTGCCATAACATAGTTATTGTTTAAACGTGTGTGCATGCAATAAAACTCTGTGTCTGTGTCTCTATCTCTCTCTCTCTGCTTTCTCTCTCTCTTATTCACTCTCTGTGTGATGTTCGTCAATTCCAAGATAAACAACGTTAAAGTGCTTCGGTCGTATTGATATTTTCTCGTTGTTTTTTTTCGGTTTTTTTTTCATGATGCTTTACAAACAACAGCCTTCAATGGTGTGTAATATAAAGGATAGCAGATTGTGATTGGAGGGGAGAGACAGCGTGTGTGGGGGGAAGTGAAAAAACGAGAGTGCTTGTTTTAGGAAATGACATAAAAACGATGATGATGACGCGCAAATATGGTGGAATAATACGAATGATGGATGGATGAATCACTTAAACATTAAAGAATGCAACGTTAAAGCATTATTAAACTTCGGTTAATTTTTAATTAAACAGTTACATACGTTACAAGTTTAAAGCTTAATTTAAAGTAATTAAGATAGGCAGCAGATATTGGGAGTAAAAATTAAATCGATAGCACTTTGATTTAGATAGTTATCGATAACTTCAATTATCTATAGAAAATTGAAGATAAGATCCATATTCTATAAAAAAAAATATCGATAACATCAATATTTTATATAGGAAATTTATTGACAGATATCGATAACATCGAAAACCCACTAGATAATTTATCGATAACTTCAATAACCTACAAAACATTTATGATCAATAACCGTAAACAATTTTTCTATGAAAAATTTATGAATAATACAAATTTTTTCCAGAATATTTATTGATAACATGGATTTTCGTTAGAAAATTTGTCAATAATATCAAAATTTTTTGATCCAAAATAATGCAAATAATTGAGAATCACTGCTTTTCATTTTTATGCCATATTTGAAACAAATCATAATAAAACAATAGAAAAAAGAAATAAAAATATTGCCTTCCGAAAAATATGCAGTTTTTAAGCTGGCATTAAAACACTTTTCCTATTTCGCATTTGAACCCAGAAAAAATAGGTCACAACACAAGATAATACAACACAGTGCAACACTTTGTTGAAATGTTTTACAAAAAATTTTTTTACCAAAACACACTTAAAATAAACGAAACTCTACAAAACAAACAGAAGAAATTGATTCTCCCTCTCACTCTCTCTCTCTCTCTCTTTTTCCCATTACAGAATCCGACACTGGTGGCTGGGGTCCTTGGAGTGAATGGACGCCCTGCTCAACAAACTGTCTGGGTGGCACACGTAATCGTTATCGCTTTTGTGATACACCGCCACCACGTTATGGAGCTAAATTTTGTGAGGTAAGTTTTCTTTCCTTCTATATTTTGTTTTTCTTTTTTTTTGTTTGTGTCTTGTCTTGAAGCAACCTCAGCATTTTCTTAGTTTTCTTCTTGACTCAATGCAATGAAAGACCAACTGCCAGGCTCGACTGAGCTTTGGGTTTATAGGAGGAAGCATAGGAATTCCTTGTATTTGCTTTTGTATTATCCGCGGTTTTGCATTCACATTCGTGTTCGCATTGGCATTCCCATTCGCATAAAACTTAATGGCAATTTTGTAAATGGGAAAACTTTTAAGAAACTGGCAAATTTTTTTTTAGTTAAACTATCATCAACATCAGCACCACATTGTTATAAACGGTGTTACGCCCTGCTTTCAGTAGAAAGGAGGGAAGGGGTGTGATGCTAAAGATGCTTGTACACTATCATCTTTATAAAGCCAACGAGTTATTATCTATGCCTTCTCTCATACACACACACGTTTTGGTAATGCCGGTACTCATCACCCGGCAATGCAAGAAGTTATGCAAGACCGTCAGCTAAAGATATGCGTGAAATATCTGTGCAACGTTATAGAAATTAAAACAAAAAATGACAGTTAAATTGCAGTGAATTTTACAGTCAGGAACGAAGCTTAAAAGGGGGTTTTATTAACTCTATTTATACACATATATTTCTATAGAGCAACTCTAGTATTCTTTAATTTTTATGGAAAATCTCTATCAATCAAACATTTTCCAATAAGAATGATTATCAATCATACGTTGTGTATGAAAAATGTCTGTCAATCATATATTTTCTGCAAAGAATTTACGTCAATCACAAATTTTCTGAAAGAAATTTTCGTCAATCTTGCTTTGTGTACCCGAACTGTACATCAATCATTTATTCTCTAAGAAGATTGAATATCAAGCATACATTTTCTACAAACAAATTCAATCATTAATTTTTTATACCAAATATTAAACAATGATGCAATGTCTACTTACATATATTTTCACTCAATCACATATTTTCTACGAGAAGCATTTTCCAATCATACTTGATTTTGTATTGTTTATAGAAAATGTCTGTCAATCATACATTTTTTGAAAACAATTTTCATCAATCACACATATTATGAAAAGAATTTGCGCAATCATACGCTGTATATGATTTGACTTAAAGGTTTGAGCAGGTGTAGGAGTACTGCAGCGGTCTTGGTGTTCTCCTTATTTACTACCGCTCTGTTGTGAAATCCATTATCATTTTAGTGGGATGTCTACGTTTAAAACGTTATGATGGAAAACAATTTTCATTTGAATTTTACTTGTTGTTGCCAACTGCTTAAGGAGTGATGCGATATGTGGACGAAGACAACCATGACTAGGACTACGACTAGTAGCGGATCACAAGGGTATGAGGGAAGAATTCGGGAAAGTTTTTAATTTCATAAATTGTTTTCCCTACAGCAGCGCGAAAATTTCTTTAGAGAACTATTTTACGCCCAAGACAATAGTTGCTAAACAATGAATTGTTTTCATAGCATGCTAAGGAGACAGCGGGCGAATAGGGGGTTAGGGCTAGGTAAGGGGTGAACTAAGCATTACACATTGAATGATACTTTAAAAGGAATTGTTTTTTGTTCTCTCAACGCCATTGTTTCTTCAGTTGTGAGCTGTAAAGAACACAAATTTTATGGCAAAAGTTTTTGGGGTGTCAGTATATTTTTCTTTTGCTCTTAAGTTTTATTAAAGCAAAACAGGGTGGCAACTTTACTAGAAAAATAAACAAACAACCTGTTGTTAATGACAACCCAATGAAATTTAAATTTTTTTTAATTTTTTGTTTTATTCAATCAATAAACTTTGAAGGAAAATATTGTTTTTCGGGAACATTTTATAGCGGAAAGAAAATATTTTTGAACAGCAAAAGCGTGCGAAATGGCAGAGAAAGCAAAAGGCAAAGGCAAGGGTAAGGGCAAGAAGGGCGGCAAAAAGGATGATCCCAATAAACTGAGTCAAGTGGATAAAACGTTTTACGAGCTGACCATTACCGATTTGAATCAAAAATTATCACGTTTGAGAAGCCTAGTGGCCACTTTGGATGACACAAACTTTAATTTGAAGGAGAAGTTACGCAGTTTGGAAGAGGATCGCTCCGATGTGGCCGCCCATTTAGAGAGAACCTTAGCCGAACGCAATGACACCATCAAGGAACTAGAAGAACGTTTGGAAGAGCTAACCAAAGTACGCAATAAGGAGAAACAGGAAGCTGAAGAGCACATCAAGGATTTGGAAGTCAAATACAAGTCCATGCATGACCAGCTAACTTCCGAAATTAAACTGCTCAATGGCAAACTCAATTCTCTGGATGAGTTTCGTATACAGCGAGACATTCTGTTGGCCAAATTCGATGATCAGGAAATTGAGCTCAAAGAGAAGGATCGCGCCCATCAGGAGGCTCTCTACAATATGGAACAGAAGGCAGTGGTGGAGAAGGACGCCTTGAAAAAGGAAGTAGAAGCTAAGCTGCTGCAAGTTTCCGAGGATTTTACACGTTCCAGTGAAATACGCAATGCTGGCTATACACGCCGCTTGATAAGAGAAAATATCGCTTTGCAAAAAGAAATCGATATTCTGGTGTTATCGCAAATCAAAATGCAACAGGATTTCGATGAATTTGTACTGAAAAATAAAGAAATGGCAGAGCAATACAACGCTTTAGACCAGTTAAAGAATCAATTGATCCACAGTTCGCAAAATAAAATCAAAATTATCGAAAAACTCACCGATAACTATGAGCGTCTTAAGACCAAATACACTGAAGTAGTCAAGTATCGCAATCTGTACGAGAGCATAACCAAAAGAGACGTATGCGACCATTTCACCTTCAATGAAATGTCCAAGAAATTGCGTGTCTTGGGTCAACACATTGAGGGACTGAAATTAGAAAAGCACCGTCTAATAGCCATGCATGAACAGCATGAGAATGAAATTGTACGCTTGAGGGGTGTGATTCAGAAAATCAAGCTCACTGTGGAAATGGCGATAAAAGCCATTGAAGAGGAAGTGCCTCCCGCTGCAGAAATAGGTGATGGTGAAGGTGAAGCCCAAGGCTTTAAGCAGTTGCAACGTCAGAATTTGTTAACGGAACTTATGGAGATTGTAAGCAGCCACTCAGATCGTTTGCCGGATACACCTTCCCTGCAAACCTTAAGCCGCTCACATTCATCTTTATATAGACCTGGTAAAATGGGTTTCTTGCCTAGAACAGCATCTTCGCTTATGGAAATCTTTAAAACTGAAGCTCGAAAATTAAGCTCCACTGAAGCAGTGGCGCCCGAATATCAAGCCGAGGAGACGGTCAGTCAAATTATACCCAAATGTCGTGCCAGTGAGGCGGGTTTAATGGTCGATGTGGAATTGGGCTCTACGTTAGTGGTGTCCTCCTCCCATGAAGAACTTGAAATTGTGCAAGTGGAAGAAGAACCAGAAGATATGGGTGAAGAGGGTTCAAGCAGCAGTGAGTTTGAGGAAGCACCACCGGCGGCAGGTGATACAACTGCTGATCAATCACTATCGCATGCTGCTCGTGCTTCCGCTCGTGCTTCTGCTCGTGCTTCCGCTCGTGCTTCTGCTCGTGCTTCTGCTCGTGCTTCTACTCGTGCTTCTACGCGTCCTTCTGCTGCACCACCAGCTGAAGGTGAAGACGCCACCACCGATGTGACTAAACACGACTCACAATCGCTTGGTATTCGCGTCTCACGGATGTCGCAAAAGCAAAGCTTACCGGATATAAACTCAGATGAATATTCGATAAATGTTACCTATTAAAACGATAAACGATACTAAAACGATAACTTAATTTTAGAAATTTTTGTATTTTTTATATCGATAAATAAATTTTATTTTCTATTAAAAATTAAATTAATTTGATAAACGATAACTTATTTATACAGAACTTGATATCAATTTCCGATATATCTTGATAAATTCTCCATTGAAAACTAATGTTATCGACAAAAAATTATCGATAAATTTTCTTTAGAAACTAAGTGCTATTGATAAATTTTCTTTAGATATATAAATGATATCGATAAATTTTCTTTCGAAATATTAACGTTATCGATAAATTTTCTTTCGAAATATTAACGTTATCGATAAATTTTCTTTCGAAATATTAATGTTATCGATAAATTTTCTTTAGAAATATTAATGTTATCGATAAATTTTCCATGGAAAATAACTATTATCGATAAATTTTCTGTGAAAATTAATGTTATCTATAAGTTTTCTATAGAGAATTAATCTTATCGATAAATTTAAGATGAGATGATTTTTACCAAGAAGTACCTTAAAATTTTATCCCTTTTTTAATCCCATTTCTTGGTTTTTCGTTTTAGGGCCCCTCAGTGCAAACGGAAAAATGTGGTAAATCCATAACGGATACATGGGACTGTATTTACGAGACAAGCGGTTCAGTGTTTAATAGACTTAATCGCACCGATGTAAGCCAAGAAATTGGTCCGGGTTGCCGTTGTGGTTGTATTGTTCATTTGGGAGCCTCGAAACCGAAACGTATTATTGCAGGAGCTACGCAAAGCTGTCCGGGCAGATCGTTTTGGTTGATACAGGTAAGGTTTAAAAAAATGTTTCTTTTGTTTTGAAAAATAATTTTGGTATTCAGTTCTAAAGTGTAAGAATTCTACAATTAAACATCTGTGATACTTTGAGAAAAGGTACCAGGAAAAGTACTTTTAGAAAAATGAAGGGGAATTTAAATTAAAACATATTTTTTTTTATTCAAAAGCTGTCTTTATGAAATTAAATACTTGTGGTAATTTCAAAAAAGTACTTTTCAAAAAAGTACTTTTCAAAAAAGTATCTTTCAAAAAAGAACCTTTTCAGAATTAAAACTCTTTTTTACTCTTCACGAAATTTAACATTTGTCGTACTTGAAAAGATACTAAAAAATTATAAAAAACGGTTCCCTAAACAAGTACTTTTTCGAAAATAAAGGGGAAAATAAGTACAAAAAGGTTTTTAAATAGTACTAAAAATTACAAAAAAAAAGTTAAGGGCACTTTGTTGTTGTCCTTATGATAGTTATTCTTTCTTGCCTTAATTCTTTTGGCTAAATTTTGCATTAATTTTTATGTTAAAAGTACCAAAACATACCCCTCTCCACTGGCCAGCCATAAATAAACTATTGGTCCCTGAAGTGTATCTAAACGATTGTCTTAATAAATGAATGGTTTGGCAGTAAAAGAATTATATGCCATAAACAAAAATAAATCTCAAATAAATTAAAATAATAAAAACAAAAAAAGTACCAAAAATATCCCCTTGAAAATAATTTATGAATGCAGGCGGGGTAAAAAGAGAAAAAAAAAAGGAGTACAAAAGGAGAAAAAAATTGGGGCAAAGACAATATTTCATTATTTTGTTGTACAATATGACAGGAACAAAGTCAGTTAAAGCCAGCACAAGACAACAGGACATTGAACAGAAGAAGACCAACAAAGAAAACAAAAACACAAAAAAAAAGTACCAGAGAAATATTAATAGATTAAAAGCATAAGAATGTGAAGGACTCTTTATTAAATTTTAAGGAAAAAAAAAATGTTATTGAAATAGAATGGCATGGAATAGATAGAATGAAAAGCAATTTTTTTTTTAGGACAAAAGGAATATCAAGACAAAAAAGTATACAAAAGATATTTTTATTTTATAGTACCCAAACACCACCACTTCATCTATCTCAAAAGTACTTTTTTCGATTCTTTCATACTCTATTGCATTTTGGCTAGCTTATCGAACAGAAAGGCACACACTTTCACCCACAGTCACCCTTTCATTGCATATATTTTTTGTGTGTTCCAAAGGGCCCTGAAGAGGTTTGTGTTTTAAGTACTTTTTTGGTTAAGCAGTTAGTTTTAAAAACAGCTCAGTCAGTGAAATATGTAATCCAAAAATTCAAACAAGTGATAAATTTGTTGGTACTTTTTTCGTGCCACCTTTGTGTACCTTTTTAGGTTCCTTTTTTAACTTGTTTGCTGCACATTCTAAGAGATGATGTCTTTGGAAAATTATTTTTATTTCGTACCTTTCCTTGAGTATTATGTGGCGTTTTTGTTTTTGGTACTTTTTCCCGTGTATTTTTTCTTAAAAGAAGCTTTTTTAAACATTTCAGATCACATATTTCAGTTAAATATGTGATCCAAAAATTCAAACAAATGGTACGCATTTGGTACTTTATTCGTATTTCTATTGCGTATATTCTTTTTTGTACTTTTTCTTAAAAAAATTTATTTTTTAAAACATTGCAGGCAAGTAAAGATGTGATTCAGTGATCCAAACAAATGATAAATTATTTGGTACTTTATTACACTTGGTTTGACACTTTTTATACCCTTTTATTTGATACTTTTTGTCTTCTTACTTGCACTTTCTTTTGGGGAAGTCTTTTTAAAGTAAAAATTTTTTGGTACTTCTTAATATGGTACTTGTTTACGTACCTTTTTTGCTACTTTTTCTTCAAAACCGTCAGTACTATTAAATACATTTGAATTGTTTAATTCATTTAATTGATACAATAAACCAAATAAATAATACATTTTTTGGTACTTTTTTGGAGCACTTTTTTTGTGATACTTTTTTGTAAACTGTTTAGGACAGTTTTTTTTTTGGTACTTTTTCTACAAGAAGTCATTTAAATATTTTGTACGCCTAATAGCCATTTTTCCCCCTAACAGGAAATGAAAAGGTTTTCATTATTAAAATATTTATTTTTTCACTTCTCTCTCCTCCGTTGTGGAATAATTTTTAAAAAGAATTTTTATTTCTTGTGTTCTGCTACTATATTACAAGCAACTTTTTTCTTTTGTTGTGATCCATTTTTCCCTTTTTTGTGTAAAACATTCAAGAGAAAAATTTGTTAAGAAAATTGACCTAAACATGCTTGTCAAATAGTCCTCGTTGTCCTTATGCTATTCTTCTTCTTTTTCTATATTTTTTTTTCTCTCTCTCTCTCTTTTCTACATTCTTTTGTCCTTTAACAGCCATTGTGTGTTGTCGAGCGAGAGAGAGAGAGAGAGTGAGAGTGAGAAGAATTCATTGTTCAATTCTATTCAATTCCATTAAATTGGATTTACATGGTGTAAACGACAAAATTTACTTGAAATTACAATTTTTTTCCTTTAGTTTCATTCACTGCAAAACACTTCTAATGGAGCTTCTTTATACACCATCATACTACAGTGGTCTCTTTTCGGTTATTTTATTCTTACACTGGGTAACATTTTTCATTTTAGTTTTGGGCATACTTTTTAAGCAGTTTTTAAGAATTTCTTTTTCAAAAGGGATATTTTTTAAAGAAAATTTCTCGTTGACTTGTATTTTCTACAGAAAATTTGTCGTTGACTTGCATTTTCTACAGAAAATGTCTCGACCTCTAGCATTTATAGTAAATTTATCGATGTCTTGCATATTTTATAGTAAATTTATCGATAGTTGGCATTTTTAATGATAAATTTCTCGATTACTTGCAATTTTTATAACAAATTTATCCATGACTTGCACATTTTATCGCAATTTTATTTATTACTTGTATTTTTTATAACAAACTAGCTGTACCCTGCGCGTGTTGCTGCGCCACCAACTAAAATAAATTTGAAGGAAAGACATTACACAAATGTCCAATTAATTTTGAATCATTTTATTGATTTTGTTTCCCGTTGTCCTGATAATTCAGATGAACGGGCCTGAGTAGTACGCATTCGATCAGTTTCTAATCTTACTTCTCGTTGTTCAAGTGGTTCAAGCGAACGGGTCTCAGCGGCATATACTCGAAGATTTTCCAGTCTCAATGCTCGTCTGATTCTGAGGCTCGTAATGCTCTTTTCTTTCGTGCTTGAGGTGTAGGTCGATCAATTGCTTGTCATTCATTTTGAATAATTTTCAGTGACGCCATCCATCGAAAATTAATCGCACCAACCTCCGTCGACTCATACGCAACAACTTTGTTAAAGAATCCACAGTTTTTTTTTTTTTTATGAAACCAGCACTCAGGGGATGGCCCCTACTCATGCAGTGCATTGTGCAGGTTTTTTAGGAAACGTGGAAAGGGGGAAGATGCGAACGCAATTAATTCATTTGAGTAATTTTCAGTGGCGTCACCAGTCAGAAATTGGTCATATTAACTTAGAAACCTTCCCCGGCTCAAGCGCAACAACTTTGCTAAAGATCATAACATGATCAAATGCATAATTTACGATTCTATAAGGTAAGGTGAAGTCGCCGTAGTCTAGTAGGTAGTGTGTTGGCTTATTAGACGTAAAGCCAGGGTTCGAGCCCCAGGCCAGACATCAAAACAAAATACAAAAAGTATTTCTTCGGCGATTTCCTCTTAGCAGATTTCTGGCAAAAACTCTGAGAGTAAATAAAATTGCCATGAAAAGTTTCTCAAAATGGGTCGTTCGGAGTCGACTTTAAACTGTAGGTCCCGCCACTTATGTATAAAATTAACACACACAACATAAGTGGTGTGAGAAACAATAATCCTGACTGAAGGGTTGTAATGACCAATTATGTATGTATAAGGTACATACAAACACACACTCATTTTTATATATATTGACTATGGGAGGTGACACGCCCTCTGTTGCAGTTTATGAGATATGAGACAACAAATACTTATTGGATATATGGGCGTGGCACCTCGCCTAGTTGAAATTTTAAAATAAAAAATTTAAAATTTAAAATAAAATAGCCTATAGTTCCTTCCAGACATACATGAAGGTACTGTTAAAATTTCAAGCAAATCGAAGTCTATAGACTTCAAACAAACAAACCCACAAATAAATAAACACACATTAATTTTTATTATATATATACTCGTAGATATATCGATGACTTGCATATTTTATAGTAAATTCTCCAACATCGTTATTCTTCCACTCCACTGCCAGTCTAATAGGGATTCTCAGGTCACAGGGTTATAACAGGTTAAACTGGCTAGAGAGGAAGCTCAATCCTGCCTATCCTGCTATCCTCTTTTAGGCTGTCTATTAGGCAAACATTGTGGTTGTGAAATACTCTTGCTTTATTGTCAGTTTAACCTTATAAGGGGTGATTTTTTAAGAGCTATAGGAAAATTTTTCAAAAAAAAAAACACATAAAATTCAGAAAAATGCATGAAATCTTTATTTGAATCGATAGTAGGGACCATATAATTTAATGTTTGAAGATTATTTCATGCAAATATTGACCGCGACTGCGCCTCAAATGGTCCATCCGCTTAGTCCAATTTTGGCAATTTCTTTCCAACATTTCGGCCGGTATCTCACGAATAAATGCTTCTTCCAATGCGTCAAATGAAGCGGGCTTGTCTGTATAGACATGAGCTTTAACATAGCCCCACAAAAAATCGTCTAAAGGCGTTAAATCGCACGATCTAGGCGGCCAATTGACCGGTCCCGAACGTGAAATAAAATGTTCACCGAACTCGCCTCTCAATAAGTCCATTGTTACGCGTGCTGTGTGGCATGTGGCACCGTCTTGTTGAAACCACATGTCATGCAAGTCAAGCTCTTGCATTTTGGGCAAAAAAAAGTTGGATATCATCTCACGGTAGCGCTCACCATTCACAGTTACGTTACGATTCGCAGCATCTTTGAAGAAGTACGGTCCAATGATGCCAAATTCAATGATTTGAAAGCGTTGTTCGTTTGTAAGACGATTCATGGTTAAATTATAGACCAAACTGAAGATGTTTGACAGTGAAACAAAACACGAAACGTGCGTGAGCTGTTTAAACCAGTGTTGCCAAAAAGATAATAGCTAAAAAATCAACCTTTATTTCTAAAGAGCCTGAGCGCCATGATAGTCTAGTGTGCTAGACTATTAGCGTAAGGATCGTGGGTTCGATTCCCACCAGAGGCTCTGATCTGTGACACTACACCGAGCACATGGTCAAAGTTACCCAGCCTGTGTATAATTAGAATATAATTTGTAATTGTATTGTAATTAATAAATAAATAAATAAATTTCTAAACAGCCTAACGGGAAACTATCGTTACCAGATACATATTGGATTGATCACTAAATTCTATAAACTGTCGGAGGCTGATTTTCCGCTGTCTTCTAAGGAAGTCATGTTTTAAACGTAAAACGTGGTATCACAACGATTGATTGCAACAAATTCGTTACTACTCTTTATCCCAACCTATACATACATACATACATAATTGGTCATTACAACCCTTCAGTCAGGATTAAGACCTAGCTTCTCACACCACTTATGTTGTGTGTGTGTTAATTTTATACATAAGTGGCGAGACCTACAGTTTAAAGTCGACTCCGAACGACAGATTTCTGAGAAGCTTTTCATGGCAGTTTTTTTTAAGCTCAGAATTTTTGCCAGAAATCTGCTGAGAGGAAGCCACCGAAGAAATATTTTTTTTTCATATTTTCGTTTTGATGTCTGACCTGGGATTTGAACTCGGGCCTTACGTCTAATAAGCCAACACACTACCTACTAAACTACGGCGACTTCAACCCAATCCCAACCTATACCTTTGCAAATTGTTCACAGAGATTGCGATTGCTAAGCAGCAACAAATGGCAATCCTATCATACTAGAACATGCTACAGTAGTTCAATCAACGGCTTAAATGGAAAAAAAAACTTGATTAAGTTAGAATTGAAAAATAAAAAAACGGAGAAATAATAAGAGGACGATAGGGTAAATGCTGACGTTAAAATGCAGCGTATTGAATTGAGTAACTGCTTCTCGCTGTCCGAAAACCCAGAAGAAGGGTCTTAGTTGGGAACCCTCTGTTGCATCCTATAACCATTTATGTCTTCAGTAAAGGGCGATTAATGCAAGACCCAATGGGCATTCAATATTGAAAATAAGTCGACGTCAAATGGCATGACAGACATCCTCGACATCTACAGTAAAGCGGTTAAAGTTCTGTCGAATGTATTGAGTTTGTCACAGGCTTTCTAACCTTCGAAATGCGATTACCTTTCAATAAATCTTTGCAGTCCTGTGTTAAGCAAACATGCTGTCTTGTGCCACTTTGTTGTCCATCAATAATATCGAATATTGAAGTTTTATAGGGTAGTAATAATGTTGTTGTTGTTGTAGATATTGCAGTAATTGTTGTTGTTGTTAAAAATAAAAAGAAAGAACTATGAAAAGGACCTGCTTAACAAAAAAAATTTTATCTTTTCATTCTTCTTCTCTATAACACAACACAATACGGAGGACGACAATACAATTCAAGGAAGCAAAATCTAATATTTTTAATCACACTTGAAGGCTCTCTCACTCCCCCAGCCACCCAGCTTATCATTACTTTTCATTTCAAACTGGGTCTTAATGTCTGTCTGTGTGTCTAAATGGGCTTCTTTTCCTAAAAAAAAAATGTTCGAAAGTCATTGCACTCCCCATCTTAACGATTCAATCTAAGCCATATCAGCAACGCTTTACCAATTTTTTTTTTTTTTTTTTCGAAGTCCTGTGTATTTGTGTATGTGTGTTGACGTAAAAAAAGAGTCCTTTTGAAGTTCTGATATCATTAGTAAATGTTGCAGTAACTTTTATTGAAGGTTTATGACCGCATTGGGTCAGGTTTTCAGTAAAGTTATGGGGAAAGTTGTGGAGAGAGAGATGAGTGAGTGTTTTTAAGTGCGTATCCTTTTGCAGGATAATTTTTCGTTTTAAGGCTGTGATTACTTATATATCGATAACACAACATATGGTAAAGGAACAGCAATTTTCACAAGCAATTTAATTTTTGTGTGTGTGTGTGTCATTAAACTGTAGTGGAAATAATAGGCCATCCAGTATAAGAGCTAGAGAGGTGGGTAAGATATCCCTTACAGGTTAGTAACCTGACTAATCACAAAGCCAGGCACTTGGAATTGATTTCTCACAAAATTTTGGCATTTTCAAATATCGGGTCCGCCATTTAACGTTTTTTTTTTCAACTAGTGTTTATTTCGTGAATGGTAACACTTAGCTCATGTCTGATTTGACAGATAATTAGTTTTATCCTTCCGCTGAACGAATATGGTTGTGTATTTGCGTTTTCGCTTCGCTAAGTGGGCCTGCGATCGACTTACAGAAGATGCCGATTTTGCCAAAAAAAAATCATCTTTTCACATAGAGCTCATTTTGATCTTGGCGGGTATGTAAACAAGCAAAATTGTCGCATTTGGGGCACAGAAAACCCGCACGCATACATTGAAAAGCCGACGCACCCAAAAAAGGAGTCATTGTTTGGTGCGGATTTTGGTCCAGAGGCATAATTGGGCCATTTTTCTTCGAAAATGAGCAAGGAGTGGCCGTTACAGTCAATGGCGATCGTTATCGGGCCATGTTGAACGAATTTTTGTTCAGAAAAATTGAAGAGGAGGATATTGGCAACATTTGGTTTCAACAGGACGGCGCTACGTGCCACACAGCCGAAGCTACACTCGATGTTTTGCGCCCTGTTTTTGAAGATCGCATTATCAGCCGCAGAGCTGATGTCGTTTGGCCACCTCGGAGCTGCGATTTGACACCGTTGAACTATTATTTGTGGGGTGCCGTCAAAGATAAGTGTTACGCCGACAAGCCAGAGAAAATTGACGCTTTAAAGGACAATATTCGTGAAGCCATTGGTGAAATACAGCTGCACACAATCGATAATGTGCTTAAAAATTGGACCGATCGTGTAGGCTACTTCATGGCCAGCCGTGGCAGCCATTTGAATGAAATTATTTTCCATTATTAACCGGAAGAATTGTACTTTCAAATATAAAAAGAAATTTGAGAAAATATTCAGTAGTTTTTTTTAAAGCATTTTCAAAATATATAAAGTTATTTGGCGGATCCTTTAGATTTTTTCAGGCAGGATCCTCTTTAAAGATCCTCAAGAAGTTTCTCACCCTCAGTCCGTCAATTATTACCTCTAAGCTTAGAATAATTTCCAACAACTCTTTAGGCAGGACTACAGCTTGGCTTCTCACACCACCCATGATATGTGATCTAATTTTATTAATGCGTGGCGGTACCTACAATTTAACTTCCACTCCGAACGACAAACTTTTGAGAAACTTTTCATGGCAATTTTATTGTGATTGGACTGAAATTCAGTTGAACCCATTGGTTTAAACCCAGGTAGAGGGTCATACGGATCCATTCCAATATGGAAGGAGCCTTGCCTTACCTAGGAGCCTTGCCTTCAGTTCCTATAATCTACTAGATTGCTGTTCTACTGCAGTGTTATTATTACATCTTCTTTTCAATTGGTAGGGCATCTGAATGATTTTTAATTTCACGCTTCTTCGATAAGTGAACAGGTTTACATGGTGACAAGTCATGTCCGAAATCTTTTTAACTTTGTTATTGGTCAGGGGAAAAGTGTTGATGTCTCTTTTAAGGACTGTGGGCTGCTTCTATTCTTCTATTAAAGCGAACATTTTTAAATAAAAATCTTTCAATTGAAAAATACACTCACTTGACCTTTAACCTTTTGCTTGCTTTAGGCTGCTTGACATTCTTTTTCTTTCTTTTTTTTGAATATTTTAAAGCAGTTTTTTTCGTTTACTGACTCCATTTATCATTTTAAAGTCTAGCCAAATATGAATACACTGTGATATTTAACACAAGCGTTAACGTTTACGTTCAAAAGGGGGGCACAGGGTACTAGGTTACCCTTTAGGGAATTTATGGTAAAAATTAAACTAAAAAATGGATTTTTTTATGGATTTAAAGGTCAGGAGGCTAATGTTTTTTTAATTGTCTCCCCTTGGTAGAGTACGCCTTTGTTTAAACACTTAATAAAATGCTTTGGCTCGATGGGTATGGATGGCATTTGCCAGTGTGAGTAAATTTGTACAAAATATGTGTGTGTGTGTGTCAGTCAGATAGTGTTTGGTGTACGGGTAATGCTGTTGCAATTATCATGAGACCATATGAAACGGAATTAACACTGACAGTTTTCCGTTTTCCGTAACATCACACTCTGTTTACGCACACTGCTAGTGCGACTACTCTTGCCTATAAAGAGATATGCTGGCTGGCTGGACTGGGAGATGTTAGAGATTGGCAAGGATACCCGGTTGTTGATGTCATTTACTGGAATTCAATATGAGAAATTATTGCCATTGCCAGTGAACATTGTTAGCAGCATCATCAACAGCAACATCATCGTCATCATCATCAGCATAATAGACAGCCTCAATGCCATATGAATTATGGATCATCTTTACGTAGCGTTATGATAACGTTACGTTTTCTTGTTTTTTTAGTGTTTTTCGTTAAATTTTATTGAACCAAATGCCAATCACAATACAATAACAATACAATACAACGACTGCCCTTATACTCTTGATGCTTAAGGGGATTTAAATCATTCATTCTATTACTCTCTGCCTATCTCACTCTCTCTCTCTCTCTCTCTCTCTCTCTTTCTTTTGTGACAGGTTGATGGCGAGGAGCTGATATCATTGCAATTGAACTTTTTACGTTTGCCTTGTGCTACGCAATACATTAAAATACGTGATGGTCCTTCCTTATCCTCCACTCTGCTCATTGAAATGCAGGGTGGCAACAATGCTGGTGTTGCTAATGCAGATATGGGCGGTAGCAGCAATTTGCCTGTTTCATTGGAATCTTCAGGAGCACAATTGTTATTAGAATTCTATGCAGGTGAGGTGGTGGACAACAACAATGTAACCCATACTCATGCCGGCTTAATATGTACGGGAGGATTCTTGGCAAATGTGGAACAGATTAGTAAGTAATAAGAAGAAGTCATGAAAAGAAAAAAAAAAAAAAACTTTTAAAAACACTTTCTCTAAACAGTACGCAACTCTACCGAAACTGTGCAAACTCTACTGGCAGCCACACGCTTATCGGTGAAAGGCGTAGGCGGATCTCAGACAGGTGGAGGACGTTTTTATTTGCAAAAACCCAAATTGAAATCGAAATTTACGCTGGTCCACTTAAGTGCAGTCATATTTGCCAGTATCATTATTTTAATAAGTGCTATGCTGGGTAGGTGACACTTCCCTCTAACATCCCCTTTTCTAACTCTTTTAATGCAATTTTTACTCTTCTTTCCAGGTGCCCAGTATGTCATACGTTATCGTAAATATCATTTGGCTGTAGCTCGTCGCCGTGATGAGGGTTCACGTCTTCATACGCCTCACGCCTCAATGACTTCTTTACAAACACCGCCCTCGAGGGCGGTCTCTACTACAACGCTGATATCCGAGGTCATTTATATGGTAAAAATGCGTCCGAAACATCAGTTGCGTCACTCGATTTTACGAGAGAGCGTGGATGCTGAGAATCTGGCCAGGGAAACGGATTTTGGTGACTCGAATGTTAAGGAACCCATGGTTAAGTGGTGAGTCAGAGAAGGAGTTATTAAAAACGGGCTTTTGTCAAGAGACAGACGTATAAGCTTTAGTTAAAAGTTCCCTTTAGGTTTAAGAATTTAAAAGGAGCCTTAACTTGAGTGACAGCAATAATACTAGGCCCTGCAAGGCTAAAAACGATAGGAAGAGGACGGTTTCTGCAGGCTATTGTCCTGCTGAAGGGCATACCGAAAGACTTGGAATAATATCTGCAAGAGCTGTTAGTCTGAGAAGGAGGAAGAACTTTGCCAAGAAGTTTCTTGATTTATCTGGGAGCCACAATGGCTTCCTCGAGAGTATGTTTGCTACTCAGATGGGATATTAATGTATGATAGCATAGATAGGACTAACTGTACGCTTCAAAAAGGATCCGCAAAATCTGAGTGTTTGCTTAAGTTTTGCAGTTGAACGCAACTGCCCTATCATTTTTCAAGGTCGTTATTTTATTTTTCTTTTTTTTTTCTTCGCAGCGTTGAAGAGTTCGGCAGCAATGGTTCCATAGTGACATTACGCAATGAAATCGTATCGCCCGCCACTGAATCGTTTAGTCGTTCACCCTCCACCGAGGACATTATGTCCGGCACTAACAATGAATCGAATCCCGAAGAGGAAGAAGATCCCAACCAAACTTGCGGTACTTTAACACGCAAAGACAGTGGCAAAGATACCGAGAGTATAATCTCATCGGGCATGTCCTCCATTTGCAATAGCCCACCAATGAATACAAAACGTTCAAGTAAATATTCGGAACGTTATGATGCCTCTACACTGAAAATGCTCAATTCGTCCTATTTGGAAGAGAAAACCGATTGTGAATCGTTGAGATCCACCATACAGTCGAGAAGGAAATCGAGATGTGCCAGCGTTAATTTGACGAATGTAAGTAGATTTTTTTGATTAGAAAAAGGGTTTAAGGATTGGTTTTTCTTTTTTTCTAGGGCTGTTATTCACCTGCCGCCAGCATTATAAGCTCGGCGACCATACGCAGCATCACAAATCCTAAGGAAAGCAAGGAGAAACAAAATCGTAAAAAGCTACTGGCACGTCCTGGTTCGGAGTTTTCTTTGGGCAATCCAGAGGATTTTGAATTGGACTATTATGACTACAATGTAACCAATGCCAGTACGGTGCCAGGTTCATATTTAGGCATGGATCCTGCCTATTTAATATGGATACCACCCTTCGATGATATACCAGATTCGCCGGAACGTGATGAAGATAAAACTCCTGAACCCAATCAGGAACCAGATGAAACCCAGCCTTTGTATGAAGAAATCAAAATGCCCAAATATGGCCACTATCTGTCACCGCACAGTAACACGAACTCTAGTAATAATACCACAAATACCAGCCCAATTTCGGAGGAAATTTCTCCTTTAAACAGTAACTATCAGTCGAAAGCCACCACGCCTAGTGAAAGTGATTTGAGGAATTGTCTCATTCGAAAAGCCATATCCACATCCAATTCAAATTCTAATTCACAACATTCCTCTAAACAGTCCACACCATATCTAACGCGTAAACAGCGCAAACAACAGAAACAACAATCCAGGTCTGCTTTATCACTGAGCCAGCAAAGGGATTCTATACCCTTGCAGGAGCTTAATGTTACCAAATCGGCACGTAATTTAAGCCACTGTCAAACAGAACAACAACGTTTTTCGTATAGGGATCAAGATACCATTCTGGAAACTGACTCCATGAATGGTTCCTACATCGAGAAGGAAACATCGGTGGTTAAGTCACCCAGTGATTTACAAAATTATCTCTCCATTGATGACATCCAATTTGCCGATGAGAGTGAAAGTGATCATGATCATTCCATGGCAACGCTAAAGCCTCAACAACAACATCGCATGTCCGAGAAGGAGGCTCTAACGGAAGAGTGTAAATTGTTGAGAGACATGAAACGTGTAAGTACAGTGGTGGCACAGTGTAAGGCTCAAACCATTAGAAGAACGCAAGTGTAAATGAAGGATCTCACAAAGAAGCAAGAAAATTCGAAGGAAACTGGTAAGAAAATTTTTGTAAATTTTGAAAGAAATTAGTTTAAGGCATTACTCCTTTGTAGAAGCCCTTATTTATATCTCTATAAAATAAATAGGTAGGTAAATGGAAGAGGAACAGACCAACCATAGGGCTCAAGAACTCATACTTAACGGCATCGCTATACCTAAGCCATCGAGTAGGTTTTTTGTGTGTTCACCTTTAAGAGATACCAATTATATTTTCTATATAAAATCGGTAACTTGTACAAACTTCTTTAATTTCTTCCAATCCTATCCTCTGAGACAAGTTTTCATATGTCCGCTGTAGTATTTTCCCAAGAATTTTAGCATCTCGAGATTACGTAGGCTGTTCCACATGCCACGTATTCAACGTTTTCCAATACAGGGCAGGTGTTTATGTAAGGCAGAGTGTCTCGTGAGTAATGTCTAATACGAGTACCCATGGTTTTCCTCTCATTGGGATTGGCTCAAAGTATTCTCTTAATTCCTCCTGCTGTCTTATTACTTTCTAACAGTCGAACTGATGTTTCCGCTCTCTTGGTTTTCAATTCAATATCCAATATTCTATCTCTATTAGCTAGAATATTCATTTCTTCATTTTCAATCACTCTTTGGCGAATAGATGCCGCCGTATAATGCGCATCATGTATTTTGCCATTCGATGATGGATGGTCTTTGATCCCGTATCAATAGATGTTATTGCCCCCAAGTTATTTGACTATCGTGACCCGTTCGCAAAATTCCTCGGAGTTCCATTTCTTTACCAACTTTTCTTGCCAAATTCCTTCTTTATTTTTTGATTTATTGATTAAAACAAATAAATAATCAGAAAACTTTCTAAGAAAGTTTCTGTTTTTTTTGCAAAGGCTATGCAAATGCAAATAGGCTATGCAATAATGAATACCGAAAAAGTAAAACCAAAAATAGTTTTTACGCAATATTTACTTACTGTATTATTAATTGATAAGTTTAATTAGCACTAATTCTTTTAGGATCTAAGGAAAATTTCACAACTATTATTACGTACAGATGTATTTGTATATAAAATAAGTTCTAGAAATTATTGTTAAATTTTCAAATATTATTTTTTTCTTAAATAGGAGTTTCAATTTTGTTTTGAAAAAAAAAAAAAAAAAAAATATTTAAAGCATCTTAAAAAGAAAGAAATTATAATTTTTAAAAACTCTATAAAAGATTTAAAGAAATTAAAAATATGTATATCGTTTAAAGAAAAACTCTGTACCTCTCCTCTTCTTGACCTCTATGGAACCCTCTTTTAATTGAAGATTTTATTCAGTTTTATTTCAATTTCTTTCTTTAAGTTTATTTAAATTTAAAAAAACATTAACAAATATTTTAAAAATCAAAAAAAAATTATAAAGACTTTCTAATAGACTTGTTTACGCTTAAAATTTAGACCAGCTCTGATTTTTATAACTTTTTTATTTTAACATACTTATATTTTTATTTTTATTCTTTTTTTTTTATTAATTTTCAAAATTAGTTAAAATGAAATTTTGGCGGCCTTGTGATTTATTTTCCATTTTTTTATTTTATTTTTATTAAATACGTTTTTTAACCATTCTAGTCAATTTTTGTTTTTAACAAGCTTTTGTTTTATAAAAAAAAAAACTAAAAATTAAAAAATACAATTAAAAGATATTTTATTATTTATTTAAACAAAATTTAATTGATTTAATTTAATAATAATTTAAGCTTTTAGCATAAGGAGTTCATAATATAAGATTACTGGCAATATTTATTTAATTTTAAGCCACTCGAAAATAAGAAAAGAAAAAGAAATATTCTCTGGCATTTTGTTTTCAAATAAAATCTTAAATAAAAAATAAAAAGTAAAATAAAAGCTTGTTATTTATTTTGTATAAAAAATCTTAGTTAATGGTTATATTTCTTGTATAATTATCGATAAATTTGCTGAATAGAAGAATTCTAATTTAGACATTGATAAACTTTCTTTAGAAAATTTTAGTTTTCGATAAATTTTCTACAGTTCAAAAAAAATTTTTGCTATCGATAACTTTTCCAAAGAAAATTTTAGTTATCGATAATAAAAATTTCTATAGAAAATTTATCTTTGAAAATTTTATCGATAACAAAATTTTCTTTGGAAAAGTTATCGATAGCAAAAGTTTTTGTAGAACTGTAGAAAATTTACCAAACCAAACAAACCAAAGAAAATTTTAGTTATCGATAACAAAAATTTCTATAGAAAATTTATCTTTGAAAATGTTATCGATAACAAAACTTTCTTTGGAAAAGTTATCGAATACCAAATTTTCTATAGTCTATATGAATATGTTCGAAGGTTAGGTTAGGTTAGGTTAGAGGACGTGTACTTGTCAACTGTGACAAGTACAGTACCCGGAGGTCGAACTGACCCATTGTACAACGTCCTAGCTTCTAACACTACTCGTGTTGTGTGCGTTTATTTTATACATGAGTGGCGGGACCTACAGTTTAAAGTCGACTCCGAACGACAGATTTTTTGAGAAGCTTTTCATGGCAATTTTTACTCTCAGAGTTTTTGCCAGAAATCTGCTGAGAGAGGAAGTCGCCGAAGAAATATTTTTCATATTTTCGTTTTGATGTCTGACCTGGGATTCGAACTCGGGCCTTTCGTCTAATAAGCCAGCACACTACCTACTAGACCACGGCGACTTCTAAATATGTTCGAAACTATTAATAAATCATGTCCGTAGTAATTATCCGCAAATATTTTTAATGCAATTAAGCTTTGAATATGTATAGAATTACATCTGACTGCTGTCTTTGATATTAATACGCTGTGAACTTTGCCCTTTCTTTACCCTGTAATTGGTCTAAATAAAGAACTTTTTAAAACACCAGGGTTGTTGTCCTAAGTAAGCATTTTTGTTAAAAATAAGCTTTTTATCCTTTTAATAAAAAAAAAGGTACTTTTAAACATGTACTAATTTTAATTCTGTAAGTTTTTTGTGATGATTGTAGTCTACGTTAATAATTTAAATGTTAAAAGACATTTGAGGCCTATTGCTCTCTGAAGCTCATTGTCAACGCTTTTAATATTAAAAGAACTATTGACAGAAGATGTCTCTTTCGCTTTTAAATAACGGTTATGGTTTCAACTAAACTGTTTATTTAGGGAAAAAAATCTGTAACCAACTTCTGAAAAAATTAATGAGAATTCTTTAATAATTTTTCCTGATGTATTTAGATGCGATACCAAATTTTTTACAAAAGTTAGATAGAACAAAGCACAAAAAATTATAAATATTTCGACAAAGAATTTCCAATTTGCAAAAGCATTTTGGGAATAAAACATAAAAGAAAGAAATTATTCAAACATTCATTTACAAAATAATTTAAATTTAATTATTTTTTGTATCGCAGTTTTCTAATTTAATTTTTTAGAATTTGAAATAAATGACACAATGGCAACATTGTTTTAATGCGGTAACCAGACATATCGATGAATGCCTGCACTAACAGATGTGAAAATTACTTATTCTAGGCACGCACCGTCCAAAATCACGATATACAGTATATGTATTTATTTTAATACAGTACTCATTTCGAATAAC
Source organism: Sarcophaga caerulescens (assembly GCA_927399465.1). NCBI lineage: Eukaryota > Metazoa > Arthropoda > Insecta > Diptera > Sarcophagidae > Sarcophaga > Sarcophaga caerulescens. The sequence goes on along the minus strand of OV656867.1, from coordinate 4,218,936 downwards.
GACATTTTTAAATTTTTTATTAGAATAAAATTATCATTAAAATTGTAATAGAATATCATACCATAAAATACAACTCTGTTTGTAAGCTCAACATCTACATTAACATTACTACATTACTGTGTTACCCTATAACAGCTGTCTAAAGCGATTTGGTTTCTTTTTATTACTTCGTTCACACCACGTGTAAAAGATAACCAAAGCTTTGGAATTTTCTTAGAAAAAAGTGTATAATTGTGTTTAAACGCTTCATTTATTCATTTAAACAACAAATAAGGCCTGAGAAGAAAATTCCACAAGAAAATTATTATATTTTAAAAGGTAGGTTATTATCCCATAGCAAATTGATTGTAATTATATTGGCTTTGATTTCCTAACCTCAAAAACAAATTTTAAGTGGAACCGAATATTCATTTTTCTCTTTTTCTCTTTTTTAAGCTTTGAAAAACTAAACTGGAGAACAAAATGTTCAAATCAAATACCACACCACACGGTTTTCTATATTTTCCTGCCAATTGTAGTATCCAGAACATGTAAGTAGGAAATGTTACCTTAGATCGTCGGCTCTGTGAATAGTGAAGGTCAATAAAATTTTTGAAAAAATAAATAACCCAGTAATCAGGCCATACGTTTGACGCACTGCAATCAAAAATGGCCACAGAATTACTTCAATGCTCAGCTTATTCGGTGATATTCTAACAACCTAAAGTGCCTATCAAGCCGCTATTGCATTAGAGAACTTCGCCTGCAAATACCATCTTTTTAGATATTTTTTTTGTGCACTAAAATCGAATCTAACCTCACAATTGCTCCATTGTCCAGCATATACTATATTCGAATTATTCTAACCTAAAAATCCTATTGCACAAGCCAATTTCCTCTTCAAACACTACCTAAAGAGAGAGATAGAGCCAGTTTTTCGTTATTCCATTCTATCTATTCAGTCAAATATGAAAAAATTTTGATATTCATCAGCTCACGTTTGCAAACATAAATGTTGGCCTGTTACACGAGATGGATGGATCGCCATCGGGTATTACAGCAAGCTTGTAGAGTGGCTATTACACTAGCGAATTTCGCCTGCAAGCACTGCTTGATATCGACCAATCTACCTCGAGTAATAGGCAGCCAAAATTCGTGTTTGCAAACTTCACCTGATGAATATTACAAATTTTTAGTATTTGGATGGATAAAAAGCATGTAATAACGAAATACTGTCTCTTTCCTTCTCTCTGTCTTATCAGGTAGTATTTGCTGGTGAAATTCGATTGCGTAATAGGCGCGTTAGGTTAGAATATCTCCGAATATACTGGACGTTGAATAACAAGGAAATTCTCTCTCATCAGGTAGTATTTGCAAGCGCAGCTGGCTAGTGTAACAGATGCTTAATATACTAAAACTTAATTCGCGAGTGTAATATGCGTTAGAATGTAGTGAAAAAACCGTGTTCTTGCACTTTTAGGCTGTGATATCACAAAAAAAACCTAAGTAATGGAGCAATGCTGAGGTCAAATTCGGCTTCAGCGCATTGAAAACCTTTAAAAAAAACTTTGGTCTGATTCCTGCTTTATTTATGTCGAAAAATGTTTTCAAATTTTTCGTTCAGATATTTTCTGCCAATACCAGGCCAACAGAACTCAGCAGGAAGTGTTTTTTGTTAAACAATTTTACAATTTTGCTTATAACTCGGAAATAAAATAAACGGAAATCCGCCCCCCAAATGTCACGCCTACTCAGACAAATATTGAATTATATATAAAAATTCAGTATATTTCTTAGTAGGCGTGGCATTTGTGGGCGGAAATAAATTTTGCTAAATATCTGATGTTTTTTTCTATCGTATAGCGAAAACTCAATTTAAAATTGTTTAACAAAAAACACTTACTGCTGAGTTATGTTGGCCTGGTATTGGCAGAAAATTTTTGAACGAAAAATTTTAAAACATTTTTCGACACACACACGCACATGTACAATCGTATGACAATTTTATATTTTTGCGAATACATGGCAAATTAATTTCTTTTGAAAAAATTTGCCTTAACCGAAACTACCCCTACTACAGCATTCTGTTCGCCTGGTGTTTTACAGAATTTTTGAAATTTTCTAAACACCAAAACGACAACAACAACAACAAAAACAACCATCAACTTGACAAACTAATTTTTTAAACGCTTATAACATTGGAACCGCTGGGAATTTTCTAATGAAATTTTTTGCATGGGATAGTTTAGAACTTCTACTTTCTGTTGAGTGTATTAGTTTCCTAAGTATAGTGAAATAAATCGGTGATAAATGTGTTTTAAATTTTCAAATTAAATTTTCGACTATTTAGTCCATTATCCCTAAAAAACTAATTCATCACATAGAAAGTAGAACTTCTAAGCTATCGCGTGCAAAAAGTTTCATTTCAAAATTCCCACCGGTTCAGGAGTTATAAACGTTTAAAAATTTGCCTTAACCGAAACTACCCCTACTACAGTATTCTGTTCGCCTGGTGTTTTTACAGAATTTTTGAAATTTTCTAAACACCAAAACGACAACAACAACAACAACCAACAGCATGGCAAACTAATTTCTTTAAACGCTTATAACTTTGGAACCGCTGGGAATTTTCCAATGAAATTTTTTGCACGTGATAGTTTAGAACTTATACTTTCTGTTGAGTGTATTAGTTTCCTAAGTATAGTGAAATAAATCGGTGATAAATGTGTTTTAAATTTTCAAATTAAATTTTCGCCTATTTAGTCCATTATCCCTAAAAAACTAATTCATCACATAGAAAGTAGAACTTCTAAGCTATCACGTGCAAAAAGTTTCATTCCAAAATTCCCAGCGGTTCAGAAGTTATAAGCGTTTAAAAATTTGCCTTAACCGAAACTACCCCTACTACAGTATTCTGTTTGCCTGGTGTTTTTACAGAATTTTTGAAATTTTCTAAACACCAAAACGACAACAACAACAACAACCAACAGCATGGCAAACTAATTTCTTTAAACGCTTATAACTTTGGAACCGCTGGGAATTTTCCAATGAAATTTTTTGCACGTGATAGTTTAGAACTTCTACTTTCTGTTGAGTGCATTAGTTTCCTAAGTATAGTGAAATAAATCGGTGATAAATGTGCTTTAAATATTCAAATTAAATTTTCGACTATTTAGTCCATTATCCCTAAAAAACTAATTCATCACATAGAAAGTAGAACTTCTAAGCTATCACGTGCAAAAAGTTTCATTCCAAAATTCCCAGCGGTTCAGAAGTTATAAGCGTTTAAAAATTTGTCTTAACCGAAACTACCCCTACTACAGCATTCTGTTCGCCTGGTGTTTTACAGAATTTTTGAAATTCTCTAAACACCAAAACGACGACATCAACTTGACAAACTAATTTCTTTAAACGCTTATAACTTTGGAACCGCTGGGAATTTTCCAATGAAATTTTTTGCATGGGATAGTTTAGAACTTCTACTTTCTGTTGAGTGTATTAGTTTCCTAAGTATAGTGAAATTAAAGTCCACTTTACATCGCATCATCTAATCGAAGAAGTGTTCTAGGGTAGGCCTAACAGATCATGCATTACCAAATTTGCACGCTACACCGAGCTTCCCTTACCAGCTCATATGCAGTCTCACTGCTTCAAACATCACAATGCCCCGGAAATCAACATATTACCACCCAGTACCTACCTGCCCAGAAGCATCCTGATAAGAGCAACCTATCTCTAGGTAGCATAATGTCCAGTGGATTCCTTTAAGGCAACACCCGAACTACAGTCTCATTCCTTTAAACGCCCCAATGCCCCGGAACTCAATATGCTGCCACCCAGTACCTGTCCAGCAGTATCCTGATAAGAGCAACCTTTCTCTAGTTAGCATAATGTCCAGTGGATTTCTTTAAGGCAACCCCCCAACTAGCATCGCTACCTTGGTGATCGCAAGTCTATAGGAGTTCTTTATACCACCAAAAACTAAGACCCATTATCAGTGTTCATCTACAAGCCATCTATAAAGATTGCCTGACTGACAAGTCGATAAAGTGCAGAAGTTACAGAAGTGGTCACGCCACGTCTATAAAAACCACCGAGTTCAGTTTGTCGAAGCCTAAGACGACAATACTTAGCATCCTGACATGCCAAACTTCCATATCTTAGCAAGACACCCTTTAAATCCTTTTTAAGCGTTGCTGGTCGCCAGTCTTTTCGTCATTACCTCCACTGAAGTAGTCTCCGAATTATCTCCAACAAAGCCGAATGACTTCCGCCATCTCGCTGTATCCAAAGCTTACCACCAAGCAATGCATCCATACGTGAGGACCGGGGGATCCACAGGCTCATGAATTCACATCACCAACACTGCTCGAAGACACCATCTGCTTCCTATAAAACTCCTGACTGCATAGAATGCATTGAACCCCTTCTCTCTTAAATTAAATTTTATTGAAATAGAGAGCTAGCGTCTGCTATTCAACAAATCGAATTAAAGGCTTCACATGTCGTTGGAAAGAGAATTTAATTTTTTAACTATTAATATTATAGCTGACAAAAATTTGTTATGTATTAACATTTAACCTTTGCTCTAATGTCTGAAAGAATAACTCGAATGCGTCGCTTCAATGTATTCTTTTTTTCTTTCATTTCATTTCCTTTTCAAACTTTCTTCTCTCATTTTTTCCCCTTTCATCTCTTTTCAGACGTGTACGTGAGGCCACAGGCATTATTGTCGATATGCGTATTGGCATCCATACTGGCAATGTTTTAAGTGGCGTTTGGAGTTTACGCAAGTGGCAAGTTTTATGTCTGGAGCGATGATGTAACATTGGCTAATCATATGGAGAGTGACGGTGTAGCTGACCCAACATATGGTCCACAATATTGAAAATCATTCCAGAAAGAAAACGTTTCTGGAATGGTGTCTACGTCTAGAGATTCTGAATGCACAGGCTGTCTATAGCAACACTAGACAGTGTTTTTTTTTTTTATTAATTTGCACGCTTTTTTACATCAGCAGTGATGAAATTGCCTTTCATCCATCTCCCTTGCTCTAAAACACAGCTTAAAGATCAGTTTTTCCAATGCCTCGTCTTCCTCTTTAGTCTTTATCGTCAAAAGGTGTACTGCGAACGCTCCATCTTCAGCCTCAATCTATGCAGACAATTTATATCATGTATCGTCTAATCTATACTGTTGTCCTGACAACATGTATTGACAAGATGCCAATAGGTCGCAGTAAGGATAGCTCTTTGCCTTGCAGTTGAAAAGCCAAATAAATATTTCGTTTTAAAGAGGGAGTTATTCTTACTGACACCGAACAACATCTTGAAGTTTGTTGGGATAACAGGTTGGAAGAGAAATTGCAAGGATATACATACATACATAGATTGAGTGCAGTACAATAAAGGTAAAAGTCAGTCGCAGTGCTATGAAGAAGAAGACAATAATCTCATCGAAGTCGAAAAGAACACCGTTGGTCGCTTATATCAGAGCTAGAATTTCACTACTTTTACTTTGGCAATTCTATCTCTGTAGTACTCCACTACGAGCATTTGAGTTAAAACGGTCAATTGTAGATCAAATGCAATATACAGGGCACCCTGCTGGTCATTTAAAATAACCGGGTGTTCCTGTAGATTTATATCATTCCTAAAGTAGGCTTGAAAGTCCTAGTTTTGCATAACAGGGAGGTCACTCACATCCTGCTCTCCCTAAAGTATGCTGCGTCTTTTTTTGCAACCGGGATAAGTAAGAATTTTAATTTAGGTAGGTAGGTAGATTTTATTAAAAAGTCGAAACCTATAGATATAGACAGATTAGATATATATATATATATAGACAGATTAGATATATATATATACAGACTTAGATATATATATGCAGACAATTAGATAGATTAGATATATATATAGATTAGATATATATATAGATTAGATATATATATAGATTATATATATATATATATTAGATATATATATATAGATCGATTAGGTATATATATATATATAGACAGATTAGATATATATATATATATATATATAGACAGATTAGATAGATTAGATATATATATAGATAGATTAGATAGATTAGATATATATATAGATAGATTAGATAGATTAGATATATATATAGATAGATTAGATATATATATAGATAGATTAGATATATATATAGATAGATAGATTAGATATATATATATATAGACAGATTAGATATATATATATATACAGATTAGATATATATATACAGACAATTAGATATATATATACAGACAATTAGATAGATTAGATATATATATATAGATAGATATATATATAGATATATATATATATATAATATATATATAGATAGATATATATATATATATATAATATATATATATATAATATATATATAGATAGATATATATATATATATATAATATATATATATATAATATATATATATATAATATATATATAGATAGATATATATATATATATATAATATATATATATATAATATATATATATATAATATATATATAGATAGATATATATATTAGATTATCTATAGATAGATATATATATATATATAGATAGATATATATATATAGATACAGATTAGATATATATATATATATAGACAGATTAGATATATATATATATATAGACATATTAGATATATATATATATATATAGATCGATTAGATATATATATACAGGTTAGATAGATATATATATATACAGATTAGATAGATTAAATCAATATTATATATAGATATATATATATATATAGATAAATCAATATATATATATATATATATAGATAAATCAATATATATATATATAGATAAATATATATATATATAGATAAATCAATATAAATCTATATATATATATATATAAAGCCAGGTAGTATAGCCAGGTAGTATAGCCAGCTATACTAGACAGCTACCCATCTATACTGGTCATCATACATCAGCTAGCTAGCTGCCTAGTAAAGTCAGCTATACCAGCCAGCCACCTATACTAGCTAGCTGGCTTTACTAGGCAGCTAGCTAGCTGATGATGTATAGTGTATAGCATGATGATGACGACGTAGGAGTATGATGACGATATATAGTATGATGATGATGTTGTATGAGTGTGATGATGTATAGCATGATGACGACGACGTATTAGTATGATGATGATGAACATGATGTATAGTATGATGATGATGTTGTATGAGAATGATGATGAACATGATGTATAGTATGATGATGATTATAATGATGTATAGTATGATGATGAATATTATAATGATGTATAGTATGATGATGTATGAGTATCACGATGGTGTATAGCGTGATTATGACGACGTAGGAGTATGATGATGATGTATAGTATAATGAAGATGATGTATAGTATGATGATGATGAAGATGATGTATAGTATGATGATGATGATGTATAGTATGATGATGATGTATGATGAAGATGATGTATAGTATGATGATGACGATGTATATATATATATATATCTATCTATAGATATATCGTTGGTTTTATGTAGAAAGGCCCTATGATGATGACGATGTATATATATATATATATCTATCTATAGATATATCGTTGGTTTTATGTAGAAAGGCCCTAACTCACACTTTTTTCGAAATCGATTTTTTTTGTGATTCCAATGCATTTAACAAAATACACCACCTCACAAAAATTTAAGGCGATCTTATGAAAATGCGAGTTAGTTAGTTAATGCCTTTGTACATGAGACCAACGATAGATATATATATATAGATAGATAATGAAATGAAATTAACAAACATATGGAATTGAAATAACAGATGAATAAATAAATAATAGTTAATACACAAATTGAAATAAAATCATAAATATAAATAATAAAATTAACAAACATATGGAATTAAATTAATAAATAAATAAAATAAGTAGTTAATATACAAAATGAATGAAATAAAATCATACAAATAACATAATTTAAGTGTATCTAATTAAATATTAATTTGGGATATGAGTATTTTAATGGCGTTTTAAAACAGAGCGTTCAGAGACCTCCAAAACTCTGGTGATGGCCTCTACATAATATCCGTGCTTGTGTTGGTTACAAAAAATTAGTTTGCAGAAGAGATTATAGATGACGTAGAGCTAGATGTTAGATTTGAATCAATTAAAGTGTTATAACAGGCAGTGCAGTGCGGCTGAAGACTGTTGTTCCCCCAATTCCTGGGCATTGTGTTGGTTACAGAAAATTAGTTTGCAGAAGAGATTAAAGATGACGTGGAGCTAGTTATATACAAAACGAGTTAGGGATTACAATACACAATACAATACATCAATATAATGCTGCAAAATATTCAATGAAGAGTATTTGTAGTATATAAGACGGTCATCCAAACAGATCCTTATGCTTATTGTAGAATGCGTAGTATTGTAGTTCCAGCAGCTCTTTCATGATGTGATGATTCATTTGCGGGAAGAAATGCGAAACGATGATTTCGTTAAGCTGCGGTGTGGTGCCTGCCACTGTGATGGTTATTTAAAATGACAATATTTTTGGCCAAGGGGATAACAGGACACTGGGCTCTAACATAACGACCTTTAGGACGATCTACAACGGCTGCGCGAGGTTGCCAATGAAATGGTACATAGTACAGCCACAGCCAATATAGTCCTTCATGTTATTTGTTGCATTGCCGGCTAGTATTAGAGTTTAAAATTCACGCCAAATAGTTGCCCATCGTATGAATCAATTTTGATTATCCCCCAAAGTCCACACTTTTCTTCTCGAATTATCGTCCTGCAACATTGAATATTGTGCTCTTTAGGACGGTTTACACTGTGCTTTTAAATTTCATCATCTGAATAGCATGGAATGGAGGAGTTTCTGCAAAGAAAAAATAATTTTCATTAGGAACATGTTCGTAAATAACAATTTAAAATATTAGAGTGTAGCAAAATGTAAACTTTTACTATAACATGGTTTTAATCATTTGCCTGTCATGGAAAACATTTGCGGGAAGAAATATGAAACAATAATTACGTTAGAGAAGTGTGGAAGTGATGGCACAGCATTCTGTTCGGCTGATGTTTTAGCTCTTATAACTTTTGAACCGTTGGGAATTTTTGAATGAAATTTTTTGCACGTGATAGCTTAGAACTCCTACTTTCTGATGAGTGTATTCGTTTCGTAGGAATAATGGATTAAATAGCTGATAAATGTGTTTTAAATTTTCATATTAAATTTTCACCTATTGAGTCCACTATCTTCTCTAAAAGTAGAAGTTCTAAACTATCCCATGCAAAAAATTTCATTGGAAAATTCCCAGCGGTTCCAAAGTTATAAGCGTTTAAAGAAATTAGTTTGCCATGGTTGGTTGTTTTTGTTGTTGTCGTTTTGGTGTTTAGAAAATTTCAAAAATTCTGTAAAAACACCAGGCGAACAGAATGCTGTAGTAGGGGTAGTTTCGGTTAAGACAAATTTTTAAACGCTTATAACTTCTGAACCGCTGGGAATTTTGAAATGAAACTTTTTGCACGTGATGGCTGAGAAGTTCTACTTTCTACGAGATGAATTAGTTTTTTAGGGATAATGGACTAAATAGGTGAAAATTTAATTTGAAAATTTAAAACACATTTATCACCGATTTATTTCACTATACTTGGGAAACTAATACACTCAACAGAAAGTAGAAGTTCTAAACTATCACGTGCAAAAAATTTCATTGGAAAATTCCCAGCGGTTCCAATGTTATAAGCGTTTAAAGAAATTAGTTTGTCAAGTTGATGGTTGTTTTTGTTGTCGTTTTGGTGTTTAGAAAATTTCAAAAATTCTGTAAAGACACCAGGCGAACAGAATGTTGTAGTAGGGGTAGTTTCGGTTAAGACAAATTTTTAAACGCTTATAACTTCTGAACCGCTGGGAATTTTGGAATGAAACTTTTTGCACGTGATAGCTTAGAAGTTCTACTTTCTATGTGATGAATTAGTTTTTTAGGGATAATGGACTAAATAGGCGAAAATTTAATTTGAAAATTTAAAACACATTTATCACCGATTTATTTCACTATACTTAGGAAACTAATACACTCAACAGAAAGTAGAAGTTCTAAACTATCACGTGCAAAAAATTTCATTGGAAAATTCCAACCGGTTCCAAAGTTATAAGCGTTTAAAGAAATTAGTTTGTCAAGTTGATGGTTATTTTTGTTGTTGTTGTCGTTTTGGTGTTTAGAAAATTTCAAAAATTCTGTAAAACACCAGGCGAACAGAATGCTGTAGTAGGGGTAGTTTCGGTTAAGGCAAATTTTTAAACGCTTATAACTTCTGAACCGCTGGGAATTTTGGAATGAAACTTTTTGCACGTGATAGCTTAGAAGTTCTACTTTCTATGAGATGAATTAGTTTTTTAGGGATAATGGACTAAATAGGCGAAAATTTAATTTGAAAATTTAAAACACATTTATCACCGATTTATTTCACTATACTTAGGAAACTAATACAATCAACAGAAAGTAGAAGTTCTAAACTATCACGTGCAAAAAATTTCATTGGAAAATTCCAAGCGGTTCCAAAGATATAAGCGTTTAAAAAAGTTAGTTTGCAATGCTGTTGGTTTTTGTTGTTGTTGTCGTTTTGGTGTTTAGAAAATTTCAAAAATTCTGTAAAAACACCAGGCGAACAGAATGTTGTAGTAGGGGTAGTTTCGGTTAAGACAAATTTTTAAACGCTTATAACTTCTGAACCGCTGGGAATTTTGAAATGAAACTTTTTGCACGTGATAGCTTAGAAGTTCTACTTTCTATGAGATGAATTAGTTTTTTAGGGATAATGGACTAAATAGGCGAAAATTTAATTTGAAAATTTAAAACACATTTATCACCGATTTATTTCACTATACTTAGGAAACTAATACACTCAACAGAAAGTAGAAGTTCTAAACTATCACGTGCAAAAAGTTTCATTCAAAAATTCCAAGCGGTTCCAAAGATATAAGCGTTTAAAAAAGTTAGTTTGCAATGCTGTTGGTTTTTGTTGTTGTTGTCGTTTTGGTGTTTAGAAAATTTCAAAAATTCTGTAAAAACACCAGGCGAACAGAATGCTGTAGTAGGGGTAGTTTCGGTTAAGACAAATTTTTAAACGCTTATAACTTCTGAACCGCTGGGAATTTTGAAATGAAACTTTTTGCACGTGATGGCTTAGAAGTTCTACTTTCTACGAGATGAATTAGTTTTTTAGGGATAATGGACTAAATAGGCGAAAATTTAATTTGAAAATTTAAAACACATTTATCACCGATTTATTTCACTATACTTGGGAAACTAATACACTCAACAGAAAGTAGAAGTTCTAAACTATCACGTGCAAAAAATTTCATTGGAAAATTCCCAGCGGTTCCAATGTTATAAGCGTTTAAAGAAATTAGTTTGTCAAGTTGATGGTTGTTTTTGTTGTCGTTTTGGTGTTTAGAAAATTTCAAAAATTCTGTAAAGACACCAGGCGAACAGAATGTTGTAGTAGGGGTAGTTTCGGTTAAGACAAATTTTTAAACGCTTATAACTTCTGAACCGCTGGGAATTTTGGAATGAAACTTTTTGCACGTGATAGCTTAGAAGTTCTACTTTCTATGTGATGAATTAGTTTTTTAGGGATAATGGACTAAATAGGCGAAAATTTAATTTGAAAATTTAAAACACATTTATCACCGATTTATTTCACTATACTTAGGAAACTAATACACTCAACAGAAAGTAGAAGTTCTAAACTCTCCCATGAAAAAAATTTCATTGGAAAATTCCCAGCGGTTCCAAAGTTATAAGCGTTTAAAGAAATTAGTTTGCCATGCTGTTGGTTTTTGTTGTTGTTGTCAAAATTTCAGAAAATTTCAAAAATTCTGTAAAAACACCAGGCGAACAGAATGCTGTAGTAGGGGTAGTTTCGGTTAAGGCAAATTTTTTCAAAAGAAATTAGTTTGCCATGTATTCGCAAAAATATAAAATTGTCATACGATTGTACATGTGCGTGTGTGTGTGTCGAAAAATGTTTTCAAATTTTTGGTTCAAAAATTTTCCGCCAATACCAGGCGAACATAACTCAGCAGTAAGTGTTTTTTGTTAAACAATTTTACATTGAATTTTCGCTATACGATAGAAAAAAACATCAGCTATTTAGCAAAATTTATTTCCGCCCACAAATGCCACGACTACTAAGAAATATACTGAATTTTTATATATAATTCAATATTTGTCTGAGTAGGCGTGACATTTGGGGGGCGGATTTCCGTTTATTTTATTTCCGAGTTATAAGCAAAATTGTAAAATTGTTTAACAAAAAACACTTCCTGCTAAATTCTGTTGGCCTGGTATTGGCAGAAAATATTTGAACGAAAAATTTGAAAACATTTTTCGACATAAATAAAGCAGGAATCAGACCAAAGTTTTTTTTAAAGGTTTTCAATGCGCTGAAGCCGAATTTGACCTCAGCATTGCTCCATTACTTAGGTTTTTTTTTGTGATATCACAGCCTAAAAGTGCAAGAACAAGGTTTTTTCACTACATTCTAACGCATATTACACTCGCGAATTAAGTTTTAGTATATTAAGCATCTGTTACACTAGCCAGCTGCGCTTGCAAATACTACCTGATGAGAGAGAATTTCCTTGTTATTCAACGTCCAGTATATTCGGAGATATTCTAACCTAACGCGCCTATTACGCAATCGAATTTCACCAGCAAATACTACCTGATAAGACAGAGAGAAGGAAAGAGACAGTATTTCGTTATTACATGCTTTTTATCCATCCAAATACTAAAAATTTGTAATATTCATCAGGTGAAGTTTGCAAACACGAATTTTGGCTGCCTATTACTCGAGGTAGATTGTTCGATATCAAGCAGTGCTTGCAGGCGAAATTCGCTAGTGTAATAGCCACTCTACAAGCTTGCTGTAATACCCGATGGCGATCCATCCATCTCGTGTAACAGGCCAACATTTATGTTTGCAAACGTGAGCTGATGAATATCAAAATTTTTTCATATTTGACTGAATAGATAGAATGGAATAACGAAAAACTGGCTCTATCTCTCTCTTTAGGTAGTGTTTGAAGAGGAAATTGGCTTGTGCAATAGGATTTTTAGGTTAGAATAATTCGAATATAGTATATGCTGGACAATGGAGCAATTGTGAGGTTAGATTCGATTTTAGTGCACAAAAAAAATATCTAAAAAGATGGTATTTGCAGGCGAAGTTCTTTAATGCAATAGCGGCTTGATAGGCACTTTAGGTTGTTAGAATATCACCGAATAAGCTGAGCATTGAAGTAATTCTGTGGCCATTTTTGATTGCAGTGCGTCAAACTTATGGACTGATTACTGGGTTATTTATTTTTTGAAAAATTTTATTGACCTTCACTATTCACAGAGCACAGATATAAGGTAACACTTCCTACTTACATGTCCTGTATACTACAATTGGCAGGAAAATATAGAAAACCGTGTGGTGTGGTATTTGATTTGAACATTTTGTAATCCAGTTTAGTTTTTCAAAGCTTAAAAAGAGAAAAATGAATATTCGGTTCCACTTAAAATTTGTTTTTGAGGTTAGGAAATCAAAGCCAATATAATTACAATCAATACCTACCTTTTAAAATATAATAATTTTCTTGTGGAATTTTCCTCTCAGGCCTTATTTGTTGTTTAAATGAATAAATGAAGCGTTTAAACACAATTATACACTTTTTTCTAAGAAAATTCCAAAGCTTTGGTTATCCTTTACACGTGGTGTGAACGAAGTAATAAAAAGAAACCAAATCGCTTTAGACAGCTGTTACAGGGTAACACAGTAATGTTAATGTAGATGTTGAGTTTACAAACAGAGTTGTATTTTATGGTATGATATTCTATTACAATTTTAATGATAATTTTATTCAAATTTTAATAATAATAATAATGATGATAATAATTTTGCTATAACTTCTGAATCGCTTGAACTTTTTGTTGGATGTATTAGTTTCCTAAGAATAGTGAAATAAATCGGTGATAAATGAGTTCAAAATTTTTAAATTAAATGTTCACCCATTTAGTTCATTATCCCTACGAAACGAATACACTCATCAGAAAGTAGGAGTTCTAAACTATCCAATGCAAAAAATTTGATTCGAAAATTCCCAACACTTGAAAAGTTATAAGCGTTTAAAGAAATTAGTTGCCATGTTGTTGGTTGTTTTTGTTGTTGTCGTTTTGGTGTTTAGAAAATTTCAAAAATTCTATAAAAACACCAGGCGAACAGAATACTGTAGTAGGGGTAGTTTCGGTTAAGGCAAATTTTTAAACGCTTATAACTTCTGAACCGCTGGGAATTTTGGAATGAAACTTTTTGCACGTGATAGCTTAGAAGTTCTACTTTCTATGTGATGAATTAGCTTTTTAGGGAAAATGGACTAAATAGGCGAAAATTTAATTTGAATATTTAAAACACATTTATCACCGATTTATTTCACTATACTTGGGAAACTAATACACTCAACAGAAAGTAGAAGTTCTAAACTATCACGTGCAAAAAATTTCATTGGAAAATTCCCAGCGGTTCCAAAGTTATAAGCGTTTAAAGAAATTAGTTTGTCAAGTTGATGGTTGTTTTTGTTGTTGTCGTTTTGGTGTTTAGAAAATTTCAAAAATTCTGTAAAACACCAGGCGAACAGAATGCTGTAGTAGGGGTAGTTTCGGCAAACTAATTTCTTTAAATGCTTATAACTTTGGAACCGTTGGGAATTTTCGAGTGACATTTTTTGCACGGGATAGTTTAGAACTTCTACTTTCTTTATCATGTATTACTTTTTAGAGATAGTGGACTCAATAGGGAAAAATTTAATTTGTAAATTTAAAACACATTTATCACCGATTTATTTCACTATCCTTGGTTAACTAATACATTCAACAGAAAGTAGAAGTTCTAAACTAACACATGTAAAAAATTTCATTCAAAAATTCCAAGCGGTTCGGAGGTAATAAGCATTTAAAGAAATTAGTTTGTCGAAACTACCCCTGCTACAGCATTCTGTTTGTTCACTTGGTGTTTAAACGCTTATAACTTTTGAACCGCTGGGAATTTTGGAATCAAACTTTTTGCACGTTATAGCTTAGAACTTCTACTTTCTATGTGATGAATAAATAAATAAAAAGAAAATAAAATTAAATAATAAAAATATTGTTAAAAAATAAAAAATATATGAAAAAAATAGAAAATAAAATAAACATAAAAAATGCAAAGAAATATAAAATAAAATATATAAAAATAAACAATAAATACACATTAAATACAAATAAAGTGTAAAAACATAAAAAATACAAAAAAATTTATATGAAATGATCATAAAACCACTTTTGTCCTCAAATAACTCTTTCAAATCTTAACAATCTTTTTTGTTTTAATAAAATATATATTCTTTTTGTTTATAAATAATTGTATTAATATGTTTTCTATTTTGTTTTTTAGTTTAATGCCTTAAATCTATTTGAATTGTTCCCATTTTGCAGGTTTTTGAAACTTTTGTTTATTTTTCGTTTGGTTTTTTCTTTCTTATTTTTTATATTTTTAACACATTTTTTTAATGTTACATTTGTTTCAAGCATATGCTTAGTTTAATTGTTTTTTTTTTTTAATATAATTTGTTTTTATTTTATTAAATATTAATTTAAGCGTGTTAATTCTTAAAAAGATAATTTATTAATTAAATAAGCAAGAAAAATTGTTTAACTTATATTATTTATATCATTTATAAATTAAAAAATAATTAATAAATATTAAAAAGATTTTATTTTAATTTTATTTTTTAATAAATTAAAAAGAATTTTAACTTTAAAATTTATTAATTTCTTTTTTAGTTTTAGTTGCAGTTGCTAGTTTCTAATTTCATTTGGTAAACATTTGTTTTTTTTTTATAAAATATATGTATATAAATAAAGTATTAAAAAAATTAAAAAAAAATATATATTTATTTGTTGTTTTATTTGTTTTATAAACTTAAACATGTAAGTGGACGGAAAGATAGTGTTTTAGTTCATGCTACAAAAGGAAATTGTGTAAGAAATTATTAAAGAGTTTCGTTGTCTATTGAATGAGTAATAAGGTAAGGAAAAAACTTCTCAAAATTATATCTTTAACAGAAATGGAGAAATTTCAATCTTATCTGTTATCTGCTAGACACTTTTCCACACTTAAAACCTGTCAAACCCCTTCGAAATTAGTGCACAGGGTACATAATCAATGATAATTGGATAAACTATCTTGTAAGTGTTTCTGATATTTGAAATATTAAACAGAAAATGCGTATGTAAACTTAGAATAAGAAATGAAAAGCATAATTAACATTCTTTTTTTTTGTATATTTTAAATAAAAATAAATTATAAAAACAAAAAATTATCATATTTTAATTTGTTTGTTTTGTTTTTTTATTTTTTTAAGTGTTTTTGTTTTTTAAGAAAATATTTTTGTTTTTAATTTAAATCACGAAGAGTATTTTAAAGCTTAAAGAACCTATTTTTGTAGTTATTTTCATAAAATTTTTTTGTTTTTTATATTTTTAATTCAAATTAACGTTTATTTAACGTGGTTTCACTATCATGTGGATCAATGTCAGCATCACCATCCTCATCCACGGCAGGCAGTTGTGGCTTTAATTGGGCAGCAGCTAAAGCTACGGAAGTGCTGCATCCTATTTGACAAAAATGAACAGAAATAATTATTAACGTCTTTTGTATTTAAAAAGAATTACCAACACTTACTTCGACCATTCTTTTCGGTTTTGCCTTCACCATCAGCGCCCTCTTCGTGGGCCTTTTTGCCCGAGATCTGTTCATTTTTGGCCTGTTCGCATAGGCGGAATGCTTCTAAAAATTCATTGAGATCAACGAGACCGTCTTTATTCAAGTCCATCATGCGGCACATATCAAGCAATTGTTCGCGTGTATTGGTGCCGGGTAAATGTTTTTCCAAGAGATCACAAGCATCACTGAATTCGCCAAGGGAAATATGACCTAAACAAAGGAAAACATAGAGTAAAAGGCACTTACCAGGGCTAGATTTAAAAATTTTTTTTTTTTTATTTACCTGACTGATCCGCGTCCAGTATATGGAAAATGGCCTCTAAACTGCTGACATTTTTGTATAAAGAGTCGGCAACACTGGTTTCTTGTTCCTGAGCTTCGATCTGAGAAAAAAATATATTTATTATCAATAACAAAGTTGTCGAAATTAAAGTATTCAAATCGATTTTATCCAATACCATAATATATTTTTGAAAACTGCAATGTGTTATCAACAACTGCAACATGCTATCGATAATTAAAAACTGTTATCGGCAACTACTATACGTTATCGATAACTAGGCTATTTATAGATGTCATCTTATCTATATAACTAAAATATATATAATATGTTATCGATAACAGAAATATGTTACCAACAACACAGATAGCTATAATATGTTATCGATAACATCGGTAACATCGATAACTACAACGTGTTATCGATAACTGCAATCTGTTATCGATAACATCGAAAATTACAATATGATACCGATAACTACAATATATATGTATGTATGTATATAACATGTTATTGAAAACTGCAATATGTTATCGACACCTATAATATGTTATTGATAACATCAACAGCTACAATCTGTTTTCGGTAACATCGATAACTACAATATATTTTCGATAACGTCGATAGTACCGAGAACTACGATATATTGTTCATAATATGCATAGCCAACGATAACAAATATGCGACATTGAGGTTATCGATTCATTTATGTTTATATAAATATATGTACTCACTATAGTATCCGTGTCCAATAACTCCAAAGTGGTTAAATAGTTAACCTCATTGGCTGGACCATCATCGGCCGATGGAGCCAAACGAGGACGCAATAAACGCCAAGGTAAACCCAAATTGGTGGCCTTCTCCATGGCCTCACACCACTTGGAAACAGTGATCAGACCTTTATTTCACAAATTGCTTTTAATAACAAGAAAACCAAATCTAAAGTAATTTGTAATGAAACTTACCCTTATTCTTTGGATCGTGTTTCTTAAACTCGGCTTCCAATTCATTTCTTTTGGCTCTTAGACGAGCGCCCAACTCTCTTATGGCTGAACTTTCGACAATGCCGACGCGTTGGCGGAATGTTAATTGACGTGTTTTCGAGGCAGCCGATATATATTGTATGAAATGTGGTTCCAAATGAGGATTTAATTTAATATACGCACCACGATTGGATCCTATGGCATAATAATTGGAAGCTGAGAATATGGTTATGACCCTATCGTCATGAGTAAACTCATAACCATCGACTTTACACTCATGGGAACGCACTAAATAGTCAAGCTTGTGTTGTTCAAGGAAATTTTTGGTAATATCTGGTCCAAAATAGGTGCCAGCACCACGTAAACTATTTGGCAAACAACCTTCATTGTGCTGGGGATCGCTCCACATGATGTCGAAGAGCTGTAAAGACAGGGAAATTGTTGAAAAATTAAGAAAAATGTTTCAAAAAGTAGGTGTGTCTGATTATTAAAAGTTAGAGGCAGAAAAAGAAAAACTTTATCCGGAACAGTTGTATTATTTTGATCTATAGTTACTAGAGTATTGTAGAAATACTAGTTTATATTGTTGTTTTTCTTTTTTTTGTTTTTTTGTAACCCAGTGTAATGGTGTATCACATTTCAAAGCCTTGATTAGCCTTTCCAAAAACAACCTACAAATCATACGACTTAATTGACCATTTCCTATGAAAACTCCACCTTTTTCAGTCAATTATTGCAGGTAATTGTAGACAATAAAAACCAACATTTAATATGAACAGAACAAAAAAAAAATTAAACGAAAAATAATACGAATAAAAAAGAAAATAAATGGAATAAATAGCACAAAACGCAATAAAAATAAAAATATAACGTAACGTAGAATTGTAATTATAATTTGATTGCGTGTTTTAAATTCAAACGCAACTGAAATTACAATTACATGCACATGACAACAGAATATAAAAGAGATGGCATAAGTATGTGTGAAAAAAAAAAACATGTAAACGTGTAAGTGTAGCAGGAAAACCAAGTGATACGAAACGTTCAAATAATTTCAAACGAAAATAAATCGAACCAAATTATACACTCTCCTCCATTCATACATACACATACATACATACATATGTATGTACGTTTAAAGGAATCGCATAACAAAAACTAAAAACAAAAACAAAGAAAATATCAGGAGAACAGGTTTCTATATAAGCAAACAGCACGCGGTAGTAATACACACACGAATTTGTACGATTAAACAATGCAAAGTAAATAGAGAGTAAAATAAAAAGGAAAAGAGAGTTCAAGTAAAGAATAGGAACACTAGTAATATGTAGCAAGCTTTGTTTACAATAGAAACCGGCACTTTAAAAAAGTAAACACAGAACAATAGAGAGAGAGAGAGAGAGAGGCTAAATAAAGGCCTGTTTCTATAAGACAAATGGTTCATACGTTCGTCTGTTTATACGGAAAACACCAACAAAATTAAGACGTTCGTTTAATCGATTAATTATTTTTGTTTGCGTATTCCATATAAACATACAAACATATAAAACCATTTGTCTTACAGAAATAGCACGTAAGAGGCCTTATGTAAACAACAACCTGCATCAGAAATCTAAATACTTCGTGTGTTAATACAATAAAAACAGAGAACGACTCTTACAAAAACAATGTAAACAGAGAAAGAGTGCAGGTTTCTAATTAACGTTGTCAGATCTGGCGATTTCTCGCCAAACGTGGCGATTTTAAAACCTGTTTGGCAAAGTAATTTTTGAAATTAAAATTAAAATATAAGACGCGTAAAGAAAATTAGTTACACAAAATACAGTTTCATTGTAAACGAATCTCTATAAATGTTTCTCAAACAGAGAGATGTAAACATATATATGCAGTGATGCCAACTTAGCCCTTTTCGGGCTAGATTTAGCCCTTTTTGAAGTACTTATAACGCCAAAAAAAATTTTTAGCCCTAAACTAAAAAACGCGCAATTTTAGCGCTTTTCAGTATTTTTGTTTAGCCCTTTTAGCCCGTTTTTCCTTTAACTCTGTATGACAATATTATCTCATGTTTCTCAGGCAATGTCGAATTGTAAGCCAATGTGGCAGCACTTTTTTCTTCTATTTCTTGTTTTCTTCTTTGTCATTTATATAGAATTAACAAAAGTACCGAGAAACACAAGCTTTTCTGAAAGTTTAAAATTGTATTTACCTAATAATTAGGCATTGTATAACTTTATGTAAGTGATAATTTAATATTCTTGGATGTGTCTTTAATGTAAATGTTATGCTTTGTTTAGATGGAGCGCTACACGCAAAGATATCGTAAAATTTGGGAGACAGATCCCTTTTTTAAGAAATGGATAAAGACTTGTAAAGATGAATTCAAAGCAGTATCTATTTACTGCAACACGCAAATCGCCGCTAAACACTGTGGCCTGGTGGTGTTTTTATCTGAAAAGACTATTTTAATTTTAGCCCCCTTTTGCGCTTTTTTGAAAAAATGAAATTGTATTGTACTAAAAACGTAATTTTTTCAATTTAGCCCGTTTTAGCCCGTTTTTAATTTTTTTCACGCGTTTGGTGTCCTAAGAGTTGGCATCACTGTATATATGTATGTAAAGATTACAGACAGAGAGAGAGAGAGAGGAAGAGGAAGCGCGAGTAAGAAAACAAGGAAAAACAAGTTGCAAAGATCGTTTTGGCAAAACAATATCCATAAAAACAAACGTATTTAACTCAACTGTTAAACAGACACATACTCATCTTCAGTTGCTATTAAATGCCAAAAATATTACTTATTTCTAGTAAAGGGTCCGCCAAATAACTTTATTTTTTTGAAAATGCTTTAAAAAATACTAGTGAATATTTTCTCAAATTTCTTTTTTTATTTGAAAGTACAATCCTTCCGATTAATAATGGAAAATAATTTCATTCAAATGGCTGCCTCGGCTGGCCATGCAGTAGCCTACACGATCGGTCCAATTTTTAAGCACATTATCGATTTTGTGCAGCTGTATTTTACCAATGGCCCAATTATGCCTCTGGACCAAAATTCGCACCAAACAGTGACTCGTTTTGGGTGCGTCGGCTTTTCAATGTATGCGTGCGGGTTTTCTGTGCCCCAAATGCGACAATTTTGTTTGTTTACATACCCGCCAAGATCAAAATGAGCTTCATCTGAAAAGATGATTTTTTTGGACCGATCGTGTAGGTCTAAACTAATTCTTGAAACGCTTATAACTTTTGAACCGCTTGGAATTTTTGCACGTGATAGTTTAGTACTTCTACTTTCCGCTGAATGTATTAGTTTCCTAGGCATGGTCAAATAAATAGGTGTAAATTTAATTTGAAAATTTTGAAGACATATTTATAAAGCCTTTGAGAGGTTTAAAGTGCAAAAAAGTGGTTATTAGCAAAGTTGCCATGGGATTTGATCAATATATGTATTTGATTTTTGGTGATAAATTTTGCTTTTATTTGGGAATCTCAACATGTGTCTGACAGTTTCTTTATAAACTTCTGCTTCATATACAGTAGAAGCTCACAAATTAGAACCTCCAGTAATTAGAAATTCCAGAAATTAGAATCGGTGCTTGCAATACATTATACTCTCTAAAATTCGAATTTGAAATTGTAATTTCTGAGCGTTTTTGTTTTGCTATTTTAACACAAGAAATCCCCAAATTCTTTTTATTCTGTAAAACTAAAAAGGAGAATCACCAAATTATATACGTTTTTCCGTATTTGATGTATTTTTTTGTCGCATTTATGTATTTTGTGGCTAGTTTATGAATTGTTACGTTTTGTTTTCTTGTTTTTATCAAATAAAATTGAATCAAAAAAATTTAAATGTGATTTATTTTAGTTTTTGAAAGGAAATCTGTTTAATTTTTTTATTCGAAAAAAAAAAAAAACGTCCAGAAATTAGAATAATTCAGATTAGAATTGCCTCAAAAACAAAGCGGTTCTAATTTGTGAGCGACTACTGTATTCATAAAAACAAACGTATTCAACTCAACTACTCAGTTTAACAGAGTTTCGTTGTCGCTTTTTTTTATTTTATTTTCTTGCAACACTCAACATGTAGGAGTGTATGTGTGTGCATGTGCGTCTTTATGGTATGTATGGCACAAGAGTACATATTAACAAAACTGGTATACACGGCGCGTATACGTGATTTAATTTGCGTGTAATTTATTCATAAACAATCATCATCAGTACGACCTGCTGGACCACACATTGTCTTTCTTTCTTCTCACTGTCTTTGTCTCTTTTTTTAATTCATGCTTAAGCATGAAATTTTAATTCCAACACCAGACATCGTTTGATATTAAAATTCAAAACGAATTAAAAATAATAATAAAAAAAAAAAAAATAAACGAAAAAAATATTCTGAATGCTGAACAGAATTAAATGCTGATGAAAATATTAAACAAAATGAAACAACAAAACTTATTTACAAACAAGAACATAACATTTGAATAATGGTGGCAAGAGAAAAAAATTGTAAATTTTTTATGTACTTTCGAGCAGTAAAAACTTTTCATGTGTGTTTGCACCAGAGCATAACATTTACCCAAAATGGTATTTGCAGATGTGAAAATAACACACAATAACAACAAAAACAGAAAAGAAAAAAGAAAACAAAAAGAAATAGAAATCATAAAGTAAACGTAGAGTATTGCAGACCACAGAGTAGAGAACTACAATAGCATTTTACAACTCTAAGAGGGTAATGGGGTAAAAAATGGAGGCTTATACCCGCCATCAGCTAATGGCTTTATCGAACCATAAAGAAATCTACTGTGCTTAATTCTGTTCACTTTTTAGTTCACCTAAAGTTTAGTGTTAAGCTTTAGTCCATGATAACAGGTGCTGTTAGATCTACATTATCTAAGGCATTGTTTACTATCCTTCACTGGCAATCCATCAGACATGTTGCCACAATAAGTGGCTGCGAACGTGATAATCTGACTAAGCGCCACAAGAGTATAAAAAATATAGAACTCCTGGTTATACCAAAATCTTGGGTATTGTTGATCTGGAGATTTGAACCTATTGACTACACGATACCTGATAAATTCCATATGATAATGGTTTCTACCTCCCAGACAACGTCATCCAAATTTTCACTGATGAATACAGATTACGCGACTAAGTCGATTGCGGAATCATTAATTGGTCATTACAACTCTTTTAGTAAGGATTACAACCTAGCTTCTTACACCAGCCATATTGTGTGCGTTAATTTTTTAAATAACGAACGACAGATTTTTGAGAAACTTTCCATGGAAATTTTATTTCAACTCTCAGAGAGGGAAGTTGCCGATAGAATTATTTTTTTAAATTTTGTTTTGTTCGAGATGTCTGAGATAGAGTTTGAACCGCAGGCTTTCGTCTAATAAGCCAAGACACTACCTACTAGACTATGGTGACTTCTGCAACTTTTAATTCACATTTTTCCATTTCCAGCCACAGTACTCAGATCACTGAACGACTTCCAAGGTTGGTTTATAATAGACCACTATCACGAGATTCTTGGTTGTGCTTTTCCTTTCATAACGTGCATTCTCTACTCAAGAGCTGTGCGGTAGGTTAGGTTGGGTCAGAGTGGTAGCTCTGATTTCACAAAGCACACTTGAGCACGCATAGCGGCCCGTTGTGATGCCACGGGTGAACGCAGTCCCTGTACTGACCAAGTTCCACCACAATGAGGGAAAAGGAAGAAGTTGGTCAGCGCAAGGGCTGCACAACGGAAGCACGACTACCCCGCACTGGAAAACCAGCCAGAAAGTTTGATGAACGAGGCTATATCCTTGATATTAACGGATGATAGCTCCGTTAAGCTAACAAGAAATGGGGAGCCAAATAACCTATATCTACACCTGGCAAGAGACGGGCACTGACAAAGAAAGTGAATGACAGTCTCCTCTTCCTCAGAGGACCTGCATCCACGGCAGAAGTCGTTAAAGGGGAGCCTCATTCTTTCCGCGTGTCTACCCATGACGCAATAACCCGTAAGCACGGCCACTGTAGTCGAAATGACGTCACGACCAAGACCAAGTAATTGGTTGGTACGCCTTTTATCCATCAAGGGCCAGGTGAGCCTAGCGGTGGAGCAGATCTCCTCATTGACCCAGGATAGGTTGGCGTCCCGAAAGAATTTCCGAGCAATGGTCAGCTTGACCTAGGTAAGTGGTATACCCACTTCAACAGAAGAGGATTCCGGAAGGAGCGCACCAGCTCTGGCGAGCTCGTCGGCTCTACAGTTTCCCGGAATTTCACTGTGCCCGGGGACCCACACCAGAGAGACACTGGTGAAGCGCCCCGAAAGAAGGTCGAGACAGCGGCGACATTCTCTAACGATCCTAGAGTTATTCACAAAACCCGATATAGATTTTATCGCGGCCTGAAAGGAGCATCGTTGACGAGGATCCATTCAGCGGCCCGGTAAATCGCCATCACCTCCGCCTGAAACACGCTGCAGTAGTCCGGCAAACGGAGAGAAATATTCAGGTTCAGTTTCCCAGAGTAGATACCGCTTCCAACACCATTATCGAGTTTAGAGCCGTCAGTATATATATCCAGGACTTCCGGGGGGACGACCGTATTAGGATTCCAGTCATCCCTGCTCGGGATCAGAGAGTGGAAACATCTGTCAAGCCAATATTCAGCAGTAATATAGTCCATGTACACAGGGGCCACCGGATCAACTTCCAGAATAGTGGAGTGACCAGAAGGTATAATGTGCCAGCGAGACAAAGCATTAAGTCTAGTCGCAGTAAACTTGGCCGCCTGCTTAGCGAGAAGCACAGTAGGAAGCCAGTTGAGCATCGCGAACAAGGCTTTCGTGGGGGTGGTGCGTAGAGCACCAGTTATATAAATGGCGGCAGATCTTCTGACCTGTGCGGTAGACTTCGCTGGCGATCTCTATTCAAATGGTTTTTTGCCGTTTTATTACCGTTGATCGTTATAGAGCAGATTTTTTAACCATTAAAACGCTGTTCCTTTTATTATCATCACTGTAAATGCATGCTACCGGTTTAGAATTCAGTCTTAAGCACTAGCATAATGTCTTATTAAATAAGTTGCAAAATACTTTTCTTCTTCTTCTTTCGCTTTTTTTTTAATACTTTTTATGGCAGAAATTTTATTACCAACTCAAGCTCAAGCACTTCTTAAAAAGTAAAGACTGAGTGGTTAAGGAACAGTAAGAAATTGGTTGGTGGAGTGTCAAATGAAAGAAACTGTCAACAGAATTTTTTTTTATTTTGTTTTATAGCCTGGTCTCTGCACACAACAGAAAGAAGAAGAATAAAAGAACTCTGGAAAACTACTCTTCACGATTATTTTACTAAATAAACGGCACTTGTATTAAGAAACATAAAAGAAAAGAAATAAAAAATTAAATTAACCGTCAAGACAACTACTTCTCCTCTCTTTGCACAAAACAATGGACAATTGTATTACAAAAAAATACAAAAAAAAGGGAAATAAAAAAGAAATTAAATTTAGTTTTAACACTAAAGATCTTGTACACAAGCTTTTTAAGCTGGGAAGGTATGCCAAAGAGAAAAAATGTTCTTAAAAAATAATTGCAGCACAAGACGTTCTCTACCTACTCTACATACAGCAGTACTAAATAGACAATTTGAAATGAAAATTTCTTCTTAAGCTGCAATTGTTATTATAAGGCTTACCTTCCCCTTTCATGTGTTAATGTAATAGACCATCATTGTATTTAAGAATTAAATTAAAAACATGAAAAACAACAAATTTTGGATGTAACACAGCCAAAGTGCTTTAAAAAATTTTTTGGAAAGGGGAAGGTATGCCAAGTAAAAGTTTGCCCTGAAAATAATTATCTTTTTAAACTAATAAAACACAGAAATAGCCAGAATAAGTGTAATACATAGAAAAGAAAATTTTTAGTGAACCTATGATTTTTATCTAAGGCAACTTTCCCCTCTCCAAGTTCAAAAGTGGAGAATTGCATTAAAAAATAGAAAAAGAAAATTAAAAGACTATAAATTAAATAGTAAAGCAGCTAAAGTATTTCGTTTAAATACACTAACGGTGCATTAGAAACAAATTTTGGTAAGGGGAAGGTATGCCAAGAAAAAAAATTCCAGAAAATAATCTTTATTTTAAGTTTTGGAGCACAGAAAAATGCTAAGTATATTACATGCAAAAGAAAATTCTTAGGGTGGCTTTAGTTCTTAAGGTAAGGTAAACTTTCCCCTCTGTTGGATAAAAACAAGGAAGAATTGCTTTAAAAAATAGAAAATGGGAAATAAAAAAACCTTCAATTAAAGTGTAAACCAGCTAAAGTATTTCGTTTAAACACATTAAAATTTTTTAAAAACTTTCTTCAGAGGGGAAGGTATGCCAAGAAAAAAAATTTGTCCAGGAAGTAATTTTTTTTAACTCATAGAGCCTCAAAAAAAGCTTAAATAAGTGTACTGGACGCAAAGGAAAATTTCCAAGGAACCTATAGTGTTTAAGGTAAGGCATACCTTCCTCTCTGCTGACTCAAAACAATGGAGAGAGTTGCAGTGAAAAAAAAAATAGGAAAAGGAAATAAAAAACCTTAAATTTAGCTAGCGATGCAACTAAACTATTTAGTTTTGAAACATTAAAAGCTTTTTAAAAAAAACTTTTCAAGAGGGGAAGAAGGTATGCCTAGAAAAAAAAAATTAAAAAGAAAAAATTTTTTTCCAACTTGAATTTTGAATTTTCAAAAAGGCATTGAAAATATGTTGTGTATCTCTCATAAAAGACATTGAAGTAAAGCATTCCTTCCCCTTTTGCATGCCTAATAGCAATTGTTCTAAGAAAAGTGCCTCTTGGGGTACACTTGACAAGTAAAACTTAGGAAAATTTAAACAAAATACAATGAAATCAGTGACTTACAGTTCTCTTAGCTTTTTAAACCCTTAAATCTGATGATTTGTTTTTTTTTTTTTGTTTAAATGAAATAAAAATTCAAACCCCAAGACTTCATATTGACATAAAAACCAACCATAATAAAATCTTAATGAAGTCCTACTGCTCCCTTTTTCTTTTGAAATTCTTAGCCATTTGGTGCGTACACAATATAATAAAAGCATCCTTAAATTATGCAACATTTCTTTTATTGCTTTCCATTTAAATAATTAGCATAACTTAAGGAGTTGGCCAAAGGTCTTATAATATGTTGCCTACCTTAAGGATGAAATGAAAAAATTTCTTGAGAAAAATTCTTTCTCAACAAAATTTAATTTTCCTTAGAAAATCAGAGAAGAAAATTTTTATTTAAAGAAAAAAAAAAAACAATCTTTAGAAGAAAAGAAGGGAAATTTTGTTGCCATAACTTAATTTCTAAACTTGTTTAGCAAAAACCGTATAAAACTTGTGTGTGTATGTGCCTGCGAAAGAGACAGACACCCTAGGGATTTATTTATTTTGGGTTTTGATATTGAAAAGCAAAATTTATGGGCTCTTTTGCATTATAAAGCTGTTGGATGATATTGTCAGTAAATTTATTATCAACATGGCATGGCATGGCATGGCAGCAATAGTAGCAGCAGCAACAAATGTTGTTCGACCACACACACCATCAAAGTTTTGGATACAAAGAAGAAGATTTTAATGAAACAAGATTCAAAAGAAATCCAAAAGAATTGTTTGAAGTCAAGGTTTTTAAGGAAATTTTTGGTTAAAGAATTTTAAATTCGAAAATTTCGCAACGGTTGTCATGTATATACAGCAGTCATCCAATTGCCTTGGATATACAGCCACCTCTACATATCCAGAAAGGGGTAAGCTTTCTAAGCCGATTAAAATGGGATTCATGACCTTGAGCCTATACACGTTCTCAAACCTACCCCTCTACCTCTCTCCTTGATTTAATTTTGAAACTGTTGTCCTATCTAATCAACAAGTTTCTGGCAAAATATTCTCAAAAAACCTCTTTCCGTCCGCGTATCATTTATCACAAGAGCTCTCACATTTATCACTAAAGTGAATAGAATTTTATTTGCATTGCTTTATCGCATTTAAATGCTTCCGTCAATTGAACGAAAATTTCTCGTAACATATTAATATGAAATGAAAATTGATTTACGCCCATGCCCACCGCCACTTCCGTTGGCAATCCATCCCCATTCCCCTGACATTAGATACAAAAACGGAAATCACCGAAAATTGTTTGGCTTTCGAAAATAACGAAAGAAAAAAACTGATTTGAAAATGAAGACAAATGTTGATTTCAGTGTAACAGAGGGGGTGGGGGGAGGTTAGGGTCTGGCAGCTAGAGCCTGAATGGCAGATATTTGTTGCATGCAAGTGTGCCTGCAATGTACATTTTGCAATGTACATTTTGTGTGTGTTTCGTGCAAAACGGAAGCAATAAATTTTATTTCATTTATTTGGGTGCTTGAAAAACTTTCATTTTGTATCTTTCTATCAACATTCGTTCCTTCACCCTCTCTCTCTCTCTCTTTCACTTTCAAGTGACTGATTGAGTGTTTCTATTGACTTCCTTGCCCAAAATGGCAAAGAACAATAAAATAAAATTTTTAAGGCAAAAAAAGTTTGCTAAGGACCTGTTTAAAGTTTTTTTTAAGGACATGCTTCTGTTGTGCTTGCAAATATTCCCCCCATAAATGTCTTCAACTTGTCGCCGCTGTCTTGTATTACAATTTAGTTGTTGAAATACTTCTCCCTCTTTCCCTCCATTTAAGTTGAAATGTCAAATGAAAACGAATATTTGAAAAGGTCTTCCTCCTAATTTAGCTGTTGTTGGTTGTCTTAACTTTTTGAAATTAAATTTTCTCGTTTCAGCAAAAATTTGGGAAAAAAAATATTTCCTTGAAGGACCTAAATAAGCTGTGTTGCAAGTCCCTTGTTTTGCCTTTTTTCGTTTAATTTTTTAATTCGTTAAACAAATAAAAATGCTTGAAAAAAGTTGCACAGATTTCGATTCAAATTTAAGCCTTAAAGGCTATAAAAACTGTAAATAAACGCTGAAAAAGGCTAAAAATAATTGGAAAACACTGGCAAAAAGGAAGGACAGTGAGAACGAAATAAAATAATCAAAAAGAATAATAAAGTATTGGGTGTATAATCTTAAAAATGCTAACGAATTATGAAGGCCTTTAAAAAATCATGCAAAACCCTTACAACAATGCTGGGATTAAATAAAAATGCCTTGAATCACCTCAACTGTTCACCATCGTGCTAATTTTAAGGAATTACAAAAAGAATTTAACACAGAAATAATGCGAATGTAAACAAACGATAGATTACAACAACAAAACAACAGCAAAAGTTCTCGAAGTTGCCAGACAGGATGCCATATAGCCTGACTGTCAGACAGTCTTGCTTTGGTTTGTCCATTATATTCTCTGTTCAAAAGTTGAATTAAGCACACATCTTTATAGGCCCGTTTAGAAGATAGCCCTGAGTTTCTCTAAGGCTTTCGAAACTAAAAGTCATGAGTGCAAAAGTGCGGACAGTGAGTGCACCGGCTACATAATGTTGATCCCGTCAATATTGTGTAACTAGCACGCAAATTTCGCTTGCGATGAAGAAAACTTTTTATTAGAATCGCTGGCGGTCCATTTTCAACGCTGTAAGTAGGTGATTAAGCAGAATTAAAGCATCTGGGACACAGAAAATCTGCTTATAGCTCACGAAGAGTGGGGTTTACACTAAAGGCATTAGCAGTCCTTATTTTTTCGAAAACCAGCGAGCCAAATGGCTACAGTATACGGCGAAAATTTTAAGAGCTTTACTCAACGACTTTCATTTCAACTTGACGAATTGGAACTGGAGAATCTACACGTCTGTTGGAGACGACTTTAAATCTTGCCGCTCAGTGATAAAATTAACTCTGGGTTGTAATTCTAACTAAAGGTTTAGAATTTGGATTTGTAATAACAAATTAGGTAAGAAAAATAAGGATGGAGTGATAAAGACTGCATTTACAGCTCACCTAACCCCTCGATATTGAGATTTGCTTTGGAAGGCAGATCGTTGTATGACGATCACCATTTTAAACGGCTTTCGTTGGAGGGAATTGTGCAACAGAGCTAATAATGCATCTGCCTACCTATCTGCCTTGCCTAGGACTATGCTTCTATTTGGAAAATTTTCTGCTTCTCATAAATGGTACTCCTCTTCAAGTGTCCCTTTTTTTGCTTTTCAAAAACTTTTTCAAATTAATGGCGTCGAGTGGAAAATCTTTAAACAAGGACGGTGTTTTTCATTTGTTTTGGGTTTTCTTTGTTTTTTCTTCACTTTTCTTTACTTATTTTGAATGTCACTCTGGTAATTTATTGTGGCTTTCTTTTGTAAACACAAAACCATTGTAAGCCAAAACAATAAAACAAACAACAACAACAAAATTAAATTTAAAAATTTATTTTAAGGACCACTGGCTACTCAACAAAAAAAAAAAAAGAAAACCCAAACAATTGAAAAGTATTTCTAGGTCTGGTGGGCAATAAAACATTTGAAAACAAATGCCAACCAAGCCATCATCAGACTAGTAGGATTTTTTTTTTTAATAAAAAAAAAGTTTTCTCTTTAACCCTTTCAGGATGGAGGGACTGATCACATACGTTGCCATCGCAAAGATTGCGAAAACGCAAGTGAACAAATAAAGGACTGTATCAACCTATGTGGACCAATAAATAACTGCCGTATTTACACGACGTCAGCAGTAGTGATGCACCAAGTGATTGCTTATATACACGGCACCCGTCACGAAGAGGTTAAGAAAATTGATAGACCCGATATTTCCTATGTATTGAGCGGATCCATAGATAGAGTGGCTTTAGTACTCACTGAATTGAAAATGTTGACTGGGTTGTATAAACTTTATATCGAAAGCATTTTTTTCTTT
Source organism: Sarcophaga caerulescens (assembly GCA_927399465.1). NCBI lineage: Eukaryota > Metazoa > Arthropoda > Insecta > Diptera > Sarcophagidae > Sarcophaga > Sarcophaga caerulescens. The sequence continues at coordinate 4,187,989 of OV656867.1, read as the reverse complement.
GTTTAAATTTCTGCTGGTTTAAATAAATTTTGAATAAAAAGAAATTTTTTTATTTTTAAAAATAATGTTTACTGGGTTGTATCAACTTTGAACGAAACAAAACCCCGCTTTTTGTCTCATGTTTTAAATAAATCTTCAAGGAAATAAGGGTATGCGTCACAAGCATACGAGTTAGATGTGTTCCCATGTGTAGGAGAGACACCGAGAGAGAAAAAGTGTGTGTGTGTGTGTTTGTATGTGGGAGAGTATAGTTTACAAAGGTATTAAAAAAGTAAACAAAAGTTTAGTACCCATAAACTACTCATGCTGACCAAGCTGGCGTTGACATTCTAACAATACCAGAGAAATTTATTTCTGGGTTTTAAATTTTAAAATAAAAACAAAATACAGCATAGAAGAGAGAGAAAGAGAAGGGGAGAAAGTATACAGGGAGGGAGAAAGTTGATATTCTCACATATCGAGCCATAACCGCAAAAATATCTCAAGCGACAAAAACGAAATTTTACAGGGTAAGGTTTTTATTATTTATTTCTTGTGCAAATTAAGTTAGAAAATTAAACTTTTTTTTGTTATAAATTCATAACGGTACAGAGTGTGACCCTGAAATGTTTATAGATGGTGCAAATGATGCCAATGAATTTATTTATTACAAAAAACGATATTTGAAAAATATGTCGCTTGAGATATTTTTGCGGTTATGGCTCGATATGTATGTACTAGGGATGCCAATCGGGAAATCCCGAAACTCGAAATCCCGGGATTTTCGGGATTCACAAATCCCGAATCCCGGGATTTTTTAAAAATTGTCCCGGGGTTTTTCGGGATTTTCGGGATTGTGAATTCATATATACTTTGACCTTGCAAAACGGCCTGAAAAAAATTTATATCACTCGACTTCGATAATAGCATCTCAGATGAGGAGAACCCTACTTCCATTGCTAAAAAGTTATTTGATGCCATCGAAGAATGCAAAAGCCCTATAAAATCAATTAATAATAATACTGATTTAGATACTCAACTTTCAAAAAAAAATTGATTTATTTACATCAGGAGGTGGTAGAGCTATCTTGGAACTATTTTGCCAACAAGTGTTGATTGCGAGAGGTGTTTTTCAACGGCAGCGTATGTTGACAACAAAATTTGTGCAAGGCTATCAGATGACATGTTAGATGCTTTAATCTTTTAAAAAAAATATTTAAAGCAATAATATATTTATTTTGGAATCCAAATAATTTTCTTAGAACTTATGTATTTGTTTAATTTACGCTTTTTTGTTACTTTTTGTTTTTTTTTATATTTTATTTAATTCTGATATAATTGGAATGGATATAATTGGAATATAAATTAAATTGTTAATAAAATATCTTTTTTTCATTTTTATTATTAAGAGAAAATCGTGAAATCCCTGGATTTTTCGGGATTTTTGGATCCCGAATTATCCCGAAATATTCTGGAATTTCGGGATCGGGATTACGAAATCCCGAATCCCGGGATTTTTAAAAATCGATGCCGTTTGGCATCCCTAAGATATACATATTGAACACCTACACATGCATATAGAAATGCTTTCAACCTTATAAGCTGAGTTACAACATTTACACATAAATTTTCATTTTCGTTTACTTTTTAGAATAGAAAAAAAAAAACGGAATTCCTCTCTGGAGAATTAAACAAAATTTTCTTCATCAAACTAAGAAAAGCTTAGTAATGTTGTTACTTAAAAAAAGGGGTTGCCAAGCAGGCAAAATAAAAAAACAACTTCTAATGGGAATTTAAACATTATGTTTGCATTTTAACAGAGTAATGATAGCAAGTCTGATTTTGGTGATATCTTTAGTGGTATTCCACAGGGAGCTATTTTAGCCCCTTTACTATATAGTATTCTCGTGTACGATTTTCCCCACATCTACAATGACTCTAGGAGCATCCTATACGCCGACGATTCCCTATTTTACGCCCAGGACAGTGACCCACAAATTGCACTTGCAAAGGTTCGGGATCATCTTTTGGTGATCGATGAATACTACAGGAATTGGGGAATTGTGCAATTTGCTTTCGCAACGCTTCTGGTAAAGGTACCCGGGATGTGGTCAAGCGATGTAAAACATTGAATCTCACGTTGAATGGCTCTGTTATCCCCTTCAGGGATCATTTGAAGTATCTCGGAGTAACATTTAATAAACTTTTTAAATTTAATCAACATGGTAGATTGGCTAAAGGCAAAGGACTGCGCATCAAGGGCATTTTTTCAAAACTTCTAATGAACAGACACTTAAGTCAAAGGGCCAAATTGTTACTGTACAAAGTATGCTACCCGTGTGATAGCGGGTAACAAAAGAATACTGCCACAGCCCACCAGGCTTGTCGTAAGAGGCGACTAAAAGGCTAGTGATGTATTGGGAAGTGATCTCATACATCACAAAACATGCAATCATAGTTGTTAAGTTGGAATTTGCAACATATTTTGTATGTATAAAAATAATCATTGTGGGAGTTTTGACATATTCCAAATTGGCTTTTGGTGTGTCTGGCTCTTTTCAATGATTGGTGATGCATGAAATAGTATTGCAATCTCATGCATTGCCAAAACATACAATTATAGTTGTACTTATTTGATTCGTCATATAAGTTAATTACTCATTTCTTTCTTTGAGAAGATTTTGGGTTAAGACATTCGCAACACAAATGTATGTATAAAATAAATTATTGAAGGGGGTTGATGTATGCTGGTTTGATTTAACTGGTGTATTTCGATTCCTTCAATAAGCTTTGACATGCTCACGAAAACGTAAGTTTTCAAACTGTCACCAGTCAGGAGCTATTTGGGGTTCAACTGGTAGCAGTTTGGTCTCGGCTTGATTGCGAAGCCTGACCAGAGGTCTTTAATCTGGTACCACGGGTGTCAGGAGCCCCAGAGACTTGTCTCTGCCTGACAATTGGTGAGGCCCCCTTTTTGGGAGCACGTGGTGGCTGTGGTTTGGACCTAAATCGCGGAGAGTGCGCGATAGTACGGTGTGGCGTTACACACTTAACGCACTAAAGGAGTTTAGATGGTCTCCGACCCCTAAACAAGAGGGAAGTCATGTCCAAATAGCATGGCTTCAAATTGATACCCACATATGGTGATGTGATGCGTGAACACGGCACGCGATTGCATTCACCCACATGTTGGTAACGTGATACATGACAGACGTGTATCACCCACATGTGTTGATGTTGTACGTGGCACGGCACGTTGACGCATCATTGTGTGAGGTGGCGTTGGTGGACGCATTGTATCTCACCTGTGTTTCAGACACTGTGGGGTATGCCTGACGGCGAGACTCACATTAAACTGTAACTCATTTGTACAAAGTATGCATCCGCTCAGCGGTAATTTATGATTTTCCAGTTTGGTTCTCAATATCTCCAACCGTGATGAAAGAGTTGGAGGTTTTAGAGAGAAGCTGCTTAAGACACTGTGTTAATGCGAATTATGAAAATTATGTCAAAAGATTTTCAAATACAAAAATTTATGGAAAGGCAGATGTACTGCCACTGTCTTCCTATGCTCTTGTCCTACTTGATAGGTTTGTAAAACGACTGGAAACCCACGATAACATTTTAATGAGAAATGTTTATGAAACACAGGTTGTATATAACTCACCTATTGGTATTATCGGAGAGGATATTTCTTCGCTATCAAACTCAAGTCAATACTGTCTACCGGAGTTTTACTCTAGATCTACTATTGGCTCAAATAGGGGCTAATCTTTTTATTCTAGTTAAGAATTTTTGTATATATGTTGTTTAGTTTTAAGTTTTTGATCTCAATGGTGACGTATTAGCAGTCTACGTAAACTTTTGTTATATTTATTGCGCAATATAATTTTAATGTTTATTGTGTGATGTTAAATTCTAATAATCTTTTATTGTTAATGTGAGCATGTTGCGTTATCGGCTTGTACAGTATTCCCTCGATTTACGTCGTCTCGATTTACGATGTTTCGATTAACGTCATGAAAAATTTTGTTCCCTTCAACTACGATTTGCGTTGTCATTCGATTTACGTCGCCTTTTTTTGGAACCAACTGTGACGTAAATCGAGTGATTACTGTATCTTTTTTAAGTTCCTTGTTAAAAACATACTACTTTGTAGTATGAGCAATATGAAATTCGATTTACGTCGTTTCGATTTACGTCGCCTTTTTTCGGAACATTCTACGACGTAAATCGAGGGAATACTGTATAAAGATTTAAGTTTATACAAATTAAATGTTATCGTTTTTTAGTTCTATTGTAATCTGACTATCAAGTCTTAATAAAAGAAAAATTGAAATTGAAATTGAAAAATTTTAAATCCCATCATTTCTAAAAATGTGTAGAAAATTTTCAAATTTTTTCTTTCTTTAAAATTTCATGACTTAATCACCATGTTCCCCTGTAGCGTATGATTATTATTGTGAAAGAAACAATTAATATTACTTATGCGTATGTATGTGTATACGTTAAGAGTACATATTCTTAAATAGAAATTCGTTAATATTTCTTTAACAAAATCCCATAGAAAGACAAATTTTAACACTCATAGAAAATATTCTTTTTTTTTTCAAACTTAAACATCTTTCTCTCCAGGGTCTTAAGGGGATTTTCTTTTATCTTTTGCAGTTTTTTTTTTTTTTTTTTTTTTAATGTGTGGTAAAACCGAAATTATGTACTTATAATGGTATAGACAGTGTGATAGTGAAAGAGAGAAAGAAAGATCATAATATATGTGTAGAGATTATTTTAATTTTCAACTCACCTGTTTCCATTCGACTTTATCTATGCCCTCACCACCGGTTTGTTCCACAGGAGGCCGTAATATAGAGACATACTAAGGAAATGACATACACAAACACCCGGTCATACGCATTAGTATTTGTAGATAACAGCATTGGGGGGAAAAAGAGGAGACAAATTATAGAAAAAATAAATTAAAATGCTGGTATTAGTTGCGACATAAAAAAAAAAAAACTTAATAAATAAAAGCATATGTACAGTATATGTATGTGTATACAGACATATGTACATATGTGTGACTATTCTATTTCCAAAGACATTACTTGCCTGTCTTGTAAGACAAACGATTTCTAGCGAGCGTTTGTTTGTGTGGAAATTTATTTGTGTTTTCCATACAAATATGGACGTTCGCCTGAAAAAGTTTGTCTTACAAAAACAGGTGATAAATAGAAAACCCCAAATAGGGTATTTATGTCTGTATGAATATATATACATATGTATGTTTCTATATATATGTATATACAATCATGTGTCTACATACTCTACTTCCACACTATTTTTTAAGGTTCTCCCAAAACGTGCTAAAAAAAAAACCGAAAAGACAAATGCAAGCACATATAGAGTGTAAATGTCCTTATGAACATATGCATTTACATAAATATATGCATGTGTGTATTCCAAAAACACTACATACAGTGTTGGAAAAAATAATAGAAACGATTACTAGTTTATCATTAAAATATTGTATACTTTTTCGTAATAAACTTTTATTGTTGGAGATCGCTGTTAAATTCTTGCTAATGTAAATGACAATGGGGATACTTTTAAGTTTATGTATATACCTTTTTTTATTTACTTAAAGATAAATAAAAATTTAAGGATATAATAAAAATTTGATGCGTTTCTATTATTTTTTCCAACACTGTATTTGTTTTCGTTCTATTTAAGTGTACCAAAGACATCAGGAAGAAAACAAAAAAACAAGAGCGCTCAAAAACCATACGAAGAACGTATGTAGGCATGCATGCACGTACATATATAAGCATATTGGTATGTGTGTGCTAAACACCTCTAAAGTCTCCATTTATTATCGCTCTCTTTAAAAATAATACGAGAAAGAAAAACGACGACAAACGTATGCCATTCTGTTCGTTTTAATTTGCTGCCTAATGAAGTGGAACTCTCAACGAGCATAGTTGCTTGTATGTTTAAATACTCTTACAACCATCGAGAAGATGTCTTTATCAACACAGCATAGCATTGCAACAGTATTTGATCTCTTTTTGCTCTATTCTCTCGTAACTATAGAAATAATTTTAAGAAACAACAACAACAAAAACTTTTTTGTTAACTTTGTTTGTGTTTAGTTTACATATGTAGTTTCAACGGCTACACTGTGTCATCCACTGGAATTGCACTACCTCATGACTGCATTTTAGCGAATTTAACTTTACTTTACGCTTCTGCTGCTCCCTTGAGGCCATGTGTTTAAATGAGAAACACAAACACAAATAAGAAACATAGTTTCTTGAATTAAGAGAGCATAGCAGAGAGCAAAAGTTTTTCGTTTTAACAAAATTCTTGAGAAGTAATGCTATAAACACATACAAGGCTACAAATGATGTTAAAAACAAGGTAACCAGTAAGTAGTACATTAAGTGAAAGACTCTAATTTCTGAAATCTTGTGCGGCCAATAGTTATGTATGCTCACGAGCAGATTTTCTTTTCTTCCCAGAACATGTTAGCAACACAAAGTAATTTATTTTTAGTTTCCTGAATAACGGTAGTTTACATACGGCAAACGATTGAGATTTCAGAGAAAAATATCTGACGTTTTTCAGAGAAATAAACAACAAGCCTCCATATGGCGCTTGCCAGAGTCTTTTTGGTAGACTGGTTCTCCGTGTAGGTCATTATATCCTCAGAGAGTACTTTACATAAGATTTACGTTAGAAGCCGTTGTAACTCTTTAGTCAAGATTACAACCTTGTTGTGTGTGTTAATTTTTATCAATAAGTGACGGGAGGACCTACAGCTTAAAGTCGACTTCGATCGTTAGACATTTGAACAACTTTTCATGACTATAGAGTTTTTACCAGAATACAGTTGAGAGAAATATTTTTTCCCCCGATTTTCATTTCCGTTCGAGATGTGTGAGAAGAGGTTTTGAATAACTTTGCTATCTACTAGATTACGTCGACTTTATGAGGCAGAAATCCTTTTAACCAAAGAGATTGTAGACTAGCTTGGAGAAGCTCTCTTTTACACAGATTTATTTGTTATTTATACAAGTGGCCGTATCGGCAATGAAGTCTTGAATTCCTTCTTGTTCAGGACAAAAACTGGTGTTGACTGTCGTAAAGTACTATTGTAGGGTATTTCAAAGTTTCTACAAACACACACACATACAAACATATTACACTAATTGATAAGGCAAATCTACGTTCAATAAAAAAAAAATGTTTCAAAATTTTTTTACCCATCACTCTCTCTCTCACACTCACTTACTTCCTTGTATTTGCAATACTTTACTCATACAACCCTTTTTACAATTTGTGGCTGTGTGTTGTAATTGAGTGTGAATATGGTGGTGAGTGGTGAGAGAGAGAGAAAGAGGTTCACTTTCATTGTGTCTTATACACTGTGTATGCCTGCCTGTCATTGTATTTGACAATCATTTGCTAAGTTTGTTTGTCTCAATTTGTTTCAACTCATTGGTCTGGTAAATATTAAGTATGACAACACAAGCATCTACAACAATAACACCAATTTAATATTTATTTTATATTTTTATTGTTTAATTAATAATGAATAGCAGGATGGTTGGATATAGCAAAGCATTGGTAGAGGGTTGTTGTTGTTGAATTTGTTACATTACTAGTAAAAAGGCTTGAATGTAACAAGAAAAATCAATATTTTGATTATAAAATCAAGCTGTGAATTATTTCCAAATATTTGGAAAACAAATATTCTTTATAAAGGGAAGCGAATTTTAATTGAAAATTGAAAAAAAAAAAAATTATTTAAAACTAATTGACCTTGAAATTTAATGTTTAATTAATTTAGGCACTTTAACTTTTCTGCTAACAGTTAAATGATGAAAAAGGAAATATAAAATTTATTATTTAATTATCTTTAGATCTTCTATAGATTATTTTAGTTATCGATAAATTATCTATAGAGAAATTTAATTATCGATAAATTATCTGTAGAGAAATTTTAATATCGATATATTTTCTGTAGAAAATCTCAATTGCCGTTAAATTTTCTATAGAAAATTTATCGATAATTATATTTCGATAACTATTTTCTATAAAAAATTTATAGAAAATTTAACGGCAATAAAATTTTCCACAGAAAATTTATCGATATTAAAATTTTTCAGAAGATAGTTTATCGATAATTAAATTGCTCTACAGAAAATTCATCAATAACTAAAATAATCTATACTCGTAGAAGATTTAAAGACAATTAAATAATAAATTTTATATTCCCTTTTTCCTTTAACTGGTAGCATTATCGAAATATAATTATCGATAAATTTTCTATAGAGAAATTTAGTTATCGAAATATTTATCGATATTATCGATATATTTATTTCTGTACAGAATTTATCAATAACTAAAATTCTGTGCAAAAAAATTTTGTTATCGATAGATTTCATGTAGAAAATTTTAAGATATTTTAGAGATTTTATATTATTGAAGATACAAGCCAGGTATTTGAAGATATACCATCTATTGTGTGAGCCACATTTGTAAATTATGCACCCAGAAGGGTGTGAGAGAATAATTTCTTAATCTTTTTTAATTTTATTTATATAAAGGAAAGATTGGCACTACTTAGAAAAGTTTTTTGTTTTTCTTTTGTTTTAAATTTAATTAATTTTTAGAAAGACTTTTTACGTTAAAGTTTTTCAGCAGTTGACAGGCACTTTAAAGACACCCAAAAAAAACTGTCTTTAGCATTTTACAAATGAATGGGAAACAAAGCTCTCCCATTCCTGGCGCAACATACACAAACGCTTTATTTTTAATTGAGTTGTGCGCGCCAAAGATAAAACATCAATTTCATTAAAAAAGAAGGAAAAAAAAACACAACAACAAAAAAACAAAAGACTAGTAAAGCTTTTAACAATACCAAGAAATTGGCGTCAATGAACTTTAACAGCAACAACAACAACAACAACAATTGCGAATACAACAACAGCAGCATTAAAATGAAATTTAACAAGAATACGTACAGAGAAGAGAGAATTTCTAAGGAAAATGTTATTGTTGTTGTTGTTGCAAAATTAAAATAATAACAGAACAGGCAATCAGCCATTAAAACCAGACAACGGGACAATTCACTGAGAAATTTATATAGAGAGTGGAAAGAACAAGAACAACAACACAAAACACTCCTTATTTGTTACTCAGCAAAATAATGAAACAAACACACACACATATATACACACACGGTAAAGCAAATATTGAATATTCGTTTTGTAAAAACAGCACAACAAAAATGTTAACATAGTGTTAGCGTGTGTGTGTGTGATGGTGTTTATAGTTAAACCAAAACAATGTTTACACTTTCCCGCTTACTCTTACACTCTTACACGCTGCCACTCACTCTCTTGTAGAGTAAATTGTGTGTTACTTAAGCTAATTGGGTTTGTTGTATTGTAACAAAACAATGTGAGTAGAGTAAAGTAAACAAAAATAGTGCTTTACACAGAGAGAGAGAGAGAGAGAGGGTAGAACTTGGAACGTTTATGTAGTTGTTACTGTGTGTATGTGTGAGTGTGTAAATGTAGTTTAATATGCAATTTCACTTACCTTGCCTCTATCAAGTGATTTAATTAAATCCAAATTGGTTGTATCAGATATCCCGCCATGCACAACTAAAACACGACTGTTTATAACGGTACCCAATGGCAGCCAACGGTAAACTTCATCGATTAGTTTCAGTAATTTTGGTGAATTGCGCTATTAAAAGAAAGACAACAACAATATTAACATTACCATAAATATTTCGTTAAACGGTATTATTATGAGAACCGCATTATCATTTTAACTAAATCAACTCACCTTATATTTCTGTTGTACTTCACGTATGAAACCGTAACGTGCATTCATAACCGAATCCTCATGATTGCCGCGATTAAGGAAAACCCCATTGGGAAACGCCAAAAAACAGGCCAACAACAGTAAAAACACCTCCAAACCTTTTTTGCCGCGATCCACAAAGTCACCATTGAAAATGTAGGGATTTTCGGAAGAAGGCAAGCCATTCTAAAATAAAAACACAAAATAAAATTATTTTTGACTTCTTGGAAATATTTTTGATTAAGATTTGTACTTACCTTGTAAAATACTACAAGCAGATCATCCAGTTTGCCATGTAAATCGCCACAAATGGTGATCTGTTTGGAAATAGCAGTCGAAGCGGTATTTAAATTTGGCAATGTGCGAAGTTTTATAGCAGCCTCACGTAAAATAGCGCCCACATAGCGAGCATGAAGACGATTTGACTGGAATGAAAGATAACAAAAAAAAATCACAAAAATTACAAAGCTAAACATTTTTTTTTTTAATTTATTACAATTAACAAATTTATTCACTTAAAAAAAATTTGTACCAAAATTAGTACCAAAAAAGTACTTTCATTTTTTTTTTTTTTTTTTTAATTTTTATAGGAAAAGTACCTTTGTTTTAAGAATATTAATTTAAAAAAAAATTATCATAAATTAAATACACTTTATAACACATTATTGAACTATTCTTAACCTAAACAAAAAAGTACTTTTAATTTATTTATCAAACTTACCCTTTTCTTACGAAATAAATCTATTAGAGTATCAATATCTTTCTTAGCTAATGGAAATTTAATGGCTGGTCCTTTATATCTGGCACCCGACACAGGATCATACTCTTCATGAAAGTCTGATTCATCAGAGTACTTGGAATCAAATTGATCTGAAAAGAGAAAAAGGGGATAAAAAAAGTTTTCTAAAAAAATTAAATTTTTTTTAATAAGAACTTACCTATGGATGAGGCTCTGGAGGAAGCTAGAGAACCACCTTTTTGGGCAGCAGCATTAGGAATGTGAGTTAATAAAGCGTTGAAAAAATTGTACAGCTTTACACAGGAAAAAAACAGGAGGAACCAAGAAAAGAATAGCGGAAAAAATATTAAAAATTTTAAATTAATTTAACAACGTTTCTTCAATACACAAAACAAAAACATAAAACAATGGCTTTAAGTAACCGCATAAACGAAAGGTCAATTTACATTTTTGCATGCATAACTGCAATTAAAACCAAAAAAGGGGAAGAAAAAAGGTCACAAAAAATAACCTCAAATAGTTTTGGTATGTATGTATATCACTGTGTATGTATGTAATTATAGTTTATAAAATGCCAAGGAAACCTCTCGAATTCCCTTAAAGCACAGCATGGGGCCAAGTATTTAATTAAAAGAAAATGAAAAATATTTCTGCAACAAGCACGTTAATTGGGGTACTAATTAACAAGTATGGGGAATATTATTTAAAAATACGAAACACTACCATGAGACTTATTAAGCAATAAATTATGAGAATATTTTTAAAGAGTTTAAAAGAGGATTTAAAAAATTCCGTACATTTTATGGAAAATCTTATTAAATTATAACATGTGGTTATTAAAAAAAAGTACCAGAAAAAAGGGGTAAGTTAAGGAGTATTAAATTATATGTAGTACATATTATGTACATTTAAAACAACGGAAAACAATTTACTTCTTCTAAGTCTTACAAAATCTGTTTGAAATTGACCTCTACAAATAATAGTACCAACGGCCTTGAAATTACTTCTTGTAATAAAAAATAGTAATAGGTTTGGGGAAAAAATCTCAAACTCAGAGAAGAAGAAAAAAAACTATATAAAAAAATTGTAATAGGTGACTAGCTATAGTACATATGTAAATACAAAGTATAGTGCCTACCAGAGATCAGCAACGAGTATTCAAAACGATGAGTAGATTCGAGTCATACTTATTATTTCTGATACTTATACGCATTCATACTTATTTTAATATGATACTCATACTACTCATACTTAAAGTTGGAAGTACTCGTCGTATTCATACTTAACAATACGCATGATGTTATTGACTTCGACTCGTCTCTACTTAACATTTACACGAAGCACAAAATAAGTATGATTCGCGTACGAACACTACTATACTCACAAGAAGATTGTGTGTATGCTTTGCTTGTTGTCTTTGTCTTTCCTTTCTTCTTTGTTTGTATATGCAACAATAACAAAGGCTGTAAATTTTGATGAATGATTCGAGCCACTCGAATCACTTATAAGTATTATAAGTATTTTTCTAAATTTATGAATCAGAATGAGTAGGCGTATGAATCAAACACATTTCGAATGTTGTGAGTTTGATGTCAACGTTGTACTTATACTCATTGTAACCTATACTTATAATTCAATGCTGTAGCGAGTACGAATGAATCAGAGTAGTTGAATTTCAATTCTGTTGATTCACTCATACTCAAAATTGCATGAGTGCTTATGAGTAGCGGAAAAACGATTCATTGCTGATCTCTGGTGCCTACATAGTAACTACATTGGGGACTGGACTCTTCATTAATATTTGTTTTAAAAATATTTTTAAATGAAAAATGCTAAATATTATTTAAATTGTTTAAAAGCTGTTTTAATTATCTATAAATCCGCGTCAACATTTTTTTTGAAATATTTCCAGTAAAGTGGAAAAATCGGCATTTGAATAATCTCATACCTAGTGTCCAAATTACGAAAATAGAAATGGTGTTATTAAAGTGATAAACAAAAGCTCCAAAAACAAAAATAATGAACTTATTTAAATGATCAACGAATAAATAAAAATATAGCAACAACATCAGTATAAAACAAAGGGGATAAACAAGTAAACAGGCAACAACAACTCTGCAAGCACAAACGTAAACAAAGTACACAAACAACAATAACAATAAACAACTTGTTTACATTTATAGAGATTTCGCAAAAGGCAGAGACATTCTCCTTCAAGTGCATTCATCAGACTGCTTACACTGCGATATAAAAGGCAAGACAGTGCAGGCAACCGCAATTCAGAAAGAATTCATTCAGTCTTGTGTGAAGAAGACACGTTGCGTGTGAAGAAAATAATTGTGGTTTGAAGATCTCTGTTATAAAGATCTATTGAAAAATTGTTATTGTGTACGCGGAAGAGTGTAAAGAATAATAACAATTAAAGCAAATTGTTGTTGTTTACGTCAAATCGTGAAAGATGGCACACGGAATTGTGCGAACAATAAAGAATTGATTGGAAAATAAACACAAATTTATTTTTATTTTATTTGCAATCTACGAACTCATATTTTTAATGTTTTTAAAAGGGTAAAAACGTAACAATAGGTTTGAGTCACTGTACATTTAAATTTTATTTAATTTAACTAATACATTTTAAAAAATCATTTAAAAAATGTTAATAATTTTGTCTTCTCAGAATATAAAATTTCTAAGAAAAAAAAAACGGTTTGGAAACTGTGAGTTGTGGATAAGAAAAAAACTAGACAAAAAAATTTTAATATGTAGGTGACTAGTAAGAATGTAATACTGACTAAAAAGTTGTAATGCCTAATTAAGCAAGTAACAGGTGACAACAAAAAAACAGAAAAAAAAACCACACAAAAAATTGTAATAGGTGGCTAGCTAGATTGTAACATTGACTAGTAATAGGTGACAACAAAAAACAAACCCGGATTTACAAAACAATTTGAAAAATAAAGAAAATAACGAAGCAATGATTCTTAGGGATTCAAAATTAAAAAATGTTTTAAACAAAAGGCTCCCCAGTCTATGTTTCGAGTGGAACTGGAACTTGCTGACAATAAAATTAAAACAAAGAAAAAAACTCATCCCATGCACTTGCTACTCTTCAACGGTACTGGTACTTACTACACTACAAGGGCCAAGTACCTATTACACTGCAAGGAGGGTACCTATTACAATGCAAGGTCAAGTAGCTGTTACACTGCAAGTCAATGACCTATTACATTTCAACGCCTGGTACCTATTACAATGCAAGTTCAGGTACCTATTACAATGCAAAGAGGGTACCTATTACAATGCAAAGAGGGTACATATTACAATGCAAGGCCAAGTAGCTGTTACAGTGCAAGGCCAGCTACATAATACACTGCAAGGCCATGTACCTATTACAATGAAAGTCAAGTACCTATTACACTACAAGTCACATACCTATTACACTGCAAATTAGGAGAAATTGGAGTGCATTTCCAATGTGGCTGCTCGACGTTTGAAAGAAGAATTTTGAATATCCTAAAGGGTGCATTCTCTTAAGTTTTATTTATATTTACTCCCTACCTCCTCTATTCTTTACTCTTTCAAAAGTTAGCCAAGCTAACTGTTTAAATATTAGTTTTCCTATAGAAATGTCTGTGGCATTAACCCACTAAGAACCAAAAATAATTCCCCTTTAGGTAGAAGAGTAGCTAGAAGTGAGCTAGAGATGGCTGTCCATCCAAGGCGGTTGAATGCAGCTTCTTGCAGCTTCTACAGAAATCATTGCTAAGGTACCCTAGAGCAATGCGCTTCGCATGTGTGCCCATTATGCAATGCCCCGTAATAACCCCGACAAGCATACTGAGCGTCTGCTGCTTTGGAGTTTAAGCAGATTTGTTGTGCACCTTCGGTCTAAAATTTCTCTTTATTTTCCCAAAATTTTAGGGTAGAAAATAAATTCGGAATTGAGGAAATAAATTTTTTATTTCTAAAAATAATCGAACACTGACCCCCTTAAAGGGTTAATAACTAAAATGGAAAACACAAAACAAACAAACCGTTACTGGCATGTTATTGTCAATGTAACTGTAACTGTGTGTGTGTGTGACAGTTAGACTGGCATTTGAATATTGAAAATGGAAGCCTTAAAACTGTTTGCGGTTTAGGGGAGGAGGCATAACAACTGGGGTGTGTATCTTATTTTTTTTTTTTTTTTTTAATTTTTCTCAATTGCAACTCACCTCTACTTGATCCTGTTCACCGGCATATTCTAAATTCGTGAATATTGACCACGTATAGCGTCTTCGAATTTCCATGCGGGCATTGTGTCGTCGATACCATTTCTGTATCAAAAGAGCTGCCTTCATGGCTGGAAAGAAAGACAAAAAAATTAAAGAAAACTCATAAATAATTAATAAAAAGGGTTAAAAGGATATTTTTTATGAACAAAAAAACAAACAAAAAATTAGCTTTTAAACCTTAATTAAGGAATTTTAAAGGATTTACTTCAAAGTTTTTTTTTTTTGCTTCAAAAATCATGACCGTAATTGGCGGTTTAGGAAGAAAAACGGGAACATAAAGGGATTCACAATAAAAAAGAAGACACAATCTACCAGGACTGCTGGTTTTTTTTTTATTAACACTTTTGTGAGAGATTACATACGGCAGTCACTTGGTGCATCACAGCGTTTGACGTTGTGTGAATACGGTGCAGTTACTTATTGGACCACAGAGGCTGATGCCGCATATACGCGGTCATTCATTTATTTGGTCAGTTGTGTTTTAATGAACGATAACAATAGCGATGTGTGGTCACATGTGGGCATGAGAATATAATTAACATTTGTAAACTGCCATTTTTCTTATATATCCAAAAATATATAAGAAAACAATCGAATTAACCTAACCAAACAATTATAAAATACCCCCCCCCCTGTTTAAATCAATCTCTTTGTAATAAAACTTAACGAGGGAATACCTACTTTGTATGGGATCCAAGGATTTCTTTGGTGCCGGCTGTAAACAGCCCATCATTTTGAAATTG
The DNA here is from genome assembly GCA_927399465.1 of Sarcophaga caerulescens. NCBI lineage: Eukaryota > Metazoa > Arthropoda > Insecta > Diptera > Sarcophagidae > Sarcophaga > Sarcophaga caerulescens. The sequence goes on along the minus strand of OV656867.1, from coordinate 4,172,375 downwards.
TTTTTCAATTTATCCAACAACGATGACTGCTGCGGTTTCGAATCCATTTAGCACGACAAGAACACTTCACTTCACCTCAAATATTTATATAATTGAAGTCTTAAATTGTTTCTTTTTTTTTCTTAAATTTCTCTACGATTTTAAAAAAATTCCCGGCCGTCCATCCGGCAATCAATCAAAGTTTCCAAGTAAATTTGCAAAAAAAAAAAAAAAGAAAAATTTTCAAAATTTTTAAACTGAAGATTTGTCACGTTCCTTGCAGTTGGTGAGAAACGTGCCACAGTGGTTGCAGTGTTTGAGAAATTAATTCTATTGTCTTGCTCTCTCTCACTTTTACACTCTATTTAGTTTTCTTATTCAATTCGTTCTCTCTCTCTCTCTCTACTCTATTTGAAATTATGCTGCCCGAGTGCAATATGGACTGAGTTTTATTGTTTTCTAAGGATATTCTTGTGCTTTAAAGAGGACTTCATCACTCGTTAGGTTGAAGAGTACGAATTTCGTTTTTCATTTTTATTTTCAGTTTTTTTAAGGACTTAAAATTGATTTTTTTCTTTTCTTGTCACAGAATTTCAATTCATTTTCCAGAAGATTTTTTAGAAATATTTTCTGTTTTCCTTAATTTTCTTTTTATTTGATTATTTTGTTTCAAATGACAACATTATTTATTTTTATTTCAAGTATCAGAGGAACACAAACTTTTAATTGAAGAACATATTTTACTCCGAATAAAAAAAAAATAATTTTAATAACACAACAGTAGTGGTCCACAATCACAAGCCTGCACATAAAAAAATTAAAAATTTTATACTCAAAAACATTTATTCAGTGTGTGTTGGAAAGTCCTGTTAGTCGTAGTTAGACCTGTTATCACAAACGGGCTCTGTACGACCGTTAAAGGGTTAACAACGTTAAGGGGTTAACAAATAAAATGACACCACTGTAGGTTTTACAAATAACGATGTCTCTGTTGACTGCTAGACAGATTGAGCACTCAATCAGCACTTCTGATCAACAGTTATTTGCAATACTCAATTGGCTTCCCTTTGACATTAACAAAAATATCGGGTGATTTTTTAGCTATTATCTTTTTGTCAACACTGGTTTAAACAGCTCACGCACGTTTCGTGTTTTGTTTCACTGTCAAACATCTTCAGTTTGGTCTATAATTTAACCATGAGTCTTACAAACGAACAACGCTTGCAAATCATTGAATTTGGCATCATTCGACCGTACTTCTTCAAAGATGCTGCAATCGTAATGTAACTGTCAATGGTGAGCGCTACCGTGAGATGATATCCAACTTTTTTTTGCCCAAAATGCAAGAGCTTGACTTACATGACATGTGGTTTCAACAAGACGGTGCCAAATTCCACACAGCACGCGTAACAATGGACTTATTGAGAGGCGAGTTCGGTGAACATTTTATTTCACGTTCGGGACCGGTCAATTGGCTGCCTAGATCGAACGATTTGACGCCTTTAGGCTATATTTTGTGGGGCTATGTTAAAGCTCATGTCTATACAGACAAGTCCGCTTCAATTGACGCATTGGAAGACAACATTGAAGCATTTATTCGTGAGATACCGGCCGAAATGTTGGAAAGAGTATGCCAAAATTGGACTAAGCGGATGGACCATTTGAGGCGCAGTCGCGGTCGATTCAAATAAAGATTTCATGCATTTTTCTGAATTTTATGTGTTCTTTTTTGAAAAATTTTCCTATAGCTCTTAAAAAATCACCCTTTACTTCGCAAAAAGACCGAGTAGACAAATTCGAGTCGGCCTTAGGGAATATATGCATTATGCAATATATCTAGCAGATCTGTTGCGACCTAATGCACCACATGTAAGCTGTCTCCTTGGATACCAGTTTTATGTGCGTGGGGTCGTCACTGTAAATTTAGTTGGAATAGAAATGCAAACTGACAATCAAAGCAGCAGGCATTAAAAGCAGCAGCACCCAGGAACACAAAGTCTGTTTTAAATTGTAAAAAATGCGAGACGAATTTATTTATTTTAATGACACTCTCTGTGCTTTCTTCTGGAAAAAGTTGTGAGAGTAACTAACAATCAGTTTCTCAAATCTCATGGACAAAATTCATACACACAACATGGTAGTACATATGAGAGTAGAGGAAAAGAAAAAAAGGAAAATATATGCTAATCAAGATTTAGAGACTGAGTGAGTCTCTTGCAACCAACCTACAAGATAATACCTCGACGTTATCTGGTGTCAGTAAGGACATCTGTTAATGTGTGATCTTTCGTTTTCAAATGTCCGTATTGTCCAAGTTTGCATTTGGTCCCCTTGCAGTACCCAGTTATAGTTAGAGACGAATTTTTTTAATTCTATTCATGGGTTATTTAAAGAATTTTTTTTATTTTTATTGATTTTTATTTTACTTTTTAAATTTAAATTACTTTTCTTATTTTCTTTTCTTTTTTTTTTTTCTTAATCATTCAGGTCAAATAATTTGTTGCAATAAATGACGAAAATTTCTCAATTGAATTAAGTTGAATTTTAAATATTTTACATTCTTTTGTTATTTTTTTTTTTATTTCACTTGATTCGGAACAGTGCCATAGTAATTTCTATATACAAATAAAATCACAGTGCTTTCGTTGATATTATAAACGAATAAATTCAAATAAATTCATACGGAAATTGACATTCCCAAGCAAACGAAGTCTGATGTGTTCTGATGCAAGCTTTACTCATTTGGAAAGGGGAAATGGGATAATGAAACCAATTGTGTGGAGACCAGACAAATCTGACACGCTATGAATATATGCAATCTAGTGTGTTGACATATTAAGACACGAGCCCGTGGTTAAGACCCCACCTCCATAGCTGCCAGATTTGACGATTTATCGTCATTTTGACGATTTTTTGCTCCAAACATATCATATTGACGACATGACGATTTATGCCCTTATTATTTTGACGATTTTTAGAAATTCAGTAAAGTATTATATTTTAATACTTAATTAGTATTATGACTACATACATACTTAGTTTCATAATGACAAGCATGGTACGTATGAGTAATATTCAATTCGATTAGTTTCATACAGAACAAAATGAAACCTTCTTTGTTGCATACTTTCCAGAGTAATAATACCAGTACGAATAATACGACGCGTATAAGCAATATATTTCAAATTCAATTAAATATAAAGTATACCCCGGTAATTTGGAATTAAACATTTACAAGCTAATCACCCTTATCGTGGTAGACGTTTATGTGGCGTATTTGAGGCGTTTTAAAAAAAAGGTATCGTGGTTGGAAAAAACGTCTCTAAATTCGACACTGATTAAAAGTCTATTACAACAACGGTATCGAGGTAGTCGTATTTGCCTGTCGAATATTTCAAAAATAGTCGTAAGCATTTTTAGTCACGACGACGAAGTAAATTCAATAAAATAAATCCAGTTTTTAAAAATAAAATGTTTTTTTTCATATTTTTCCTCTGGATTAGTATTTAATGAGGACAAAATTCATTATATATAGCTTCTATGCATTCATGAAAGGAATCCCTTACAGAAGACTGGCAAAGGTTGACATTAAGTTATTCCCAGCTCCTTTTTCCTTCAGCTAGTATTCTTAAAGCAGCAGTTAGCTTGACCACTTTGGACACTTCGGTTTGCTTTCTTGGGATTTTCAATTTCGAAGAAATCGTCGTTAAAACATATTTGAAGGCCTCTTTGTTAAGCCTAAAATAACTAACAAATCTGGAATAAATTTGCTTATGAGATCTCTTTTACGAAAAATATGTACCTATGTTTAAACTCACTTCTTATTAGGCATGGAAAATATATCGCCTTGCTGCCTTAATTTTTTTAAATAGCATCTGAAGCACAAAATTCTTCTTCATCTTCTTCTGAAGATGAATAAAATGCGAAGCTCAACATAATTAAAAAAATATCCAAACAAGAAATGAAATTATTTTTACTATTGTTTATTTATTTGTTTTAATTTTTGTAAAAAAAACTGTTGTTCTTGACAGATTTTGTAACAAGCTGCTTCAAAACCAAATAAAATTAAGCAATCTATTACATTACAGCTCTTTTACAAAATTGACGTAGTCGTAAAGTTTTCACGATACCATTGAGTTTTAAATTCGACTACAAATACGACAGTCGACTAAAAACGACTACGACAACCACGATAAGGGTGAATATTTATGACAAATATTATTTAAGGGCCATTATTACAACTTGCCGTTAACTAAAGGGAGGATTTTAACGGACAGATAAATTGTTTTTCATTGTTATAAGTACCCAATAAGATAGAAGTGGGAGGATCATCCTACTGGTAACTTTTAAAGTTAAGTTTATATTTGAACTTGCCATATTATATATGTATGTTGTATAATATCAGAGTAAAGTATTATATTTTTAAGTTATTTTCGAATACCTGTGATGATTTTTCTGTATTTTATGGCTTTTTAATCCCTTAAAAGCCAAAAAATTACAACTCCTAAATAACATCGTAGTTGAGTATAAATTATCACTTGCCGTTTAAGGCAATTTTAAATATTTAATTATAGCTTCTAATATTACCATCGGAAGAACAAAGGCAAGTGCCATTATTTTTTTTTTTTTTTTCTTACTACCAACACTCAGGGTATGGCATTTTGTTTGGACACTAGGTTTGAATATTTTTATACCGTAAGTAACAGGAAAGACCTGTGCAAGAAGAGAGTTCTACATGCGAATAGTCCGTCTAACAAACAAACTTTGTCTATAATGTAGTGTGCGATACACTGGCCAATCGACCACATGCGGATGCGCTGGCCGAGAAAGACAAGTGTTATGTAGGAATACATGATTTTTATAAACTAGGCCCCTTATTTCGCTCGAGCAATATCCGGTGTAGTAGCGATAGAACAGTGAAACACAAACCACATTGCAACTATGCTGCAATGAATTAATGGTATTGGACTACGGTCTCCCCTGTAAACGGTCGAGTAGCCTCAAAATAGACTTTCAGCGCCAACCCATACATGAGATTTGTATTCCATTCTCTGTCGGTTATAAATGATGTAAATGGTAAGTAGATCAGATGAAGTGAAGTATTTATTGCAACGCCTTAAAAAACCAAGGCACTGAAAAATGTGTAAGTTCTGACGAGCATCACACTGAGTTTTCATGCCCATTACGTCAAGATCTTGTGACGATTTTGAGGATTTTTTCTCAAATATTTGACGATTTGATGCTTCACTTATCTGGCAGCTATGCCCACCTCATATATCTCAAACAAAATTAAAATCTGAAAAAATATGTTTTCGTTAGTCTTCTGGCAAAAACTCTGAGAGTTACATAAAATTCCAATGAAAAGTTTCCAAAAAAGAAAGTGTCATTCAGAGTCGACTTTAAACTGTAGGTACTCCGCCACTCGTGCATAAAATTAACATACACACAATGGATGGTGTAAGAAGCTAGATTGTCATACTGACTAAAGGGTTGTGTAGGCCAATTAAGCGGATAATACTTGCTAGAACCAGTCAACTAAAATGTATATTTTATTGTGATAATTTTTATAAAATTTTTAAAGCAAATTTAATTAGTTTTGTGATTGTATAAATTATTTTTTTATTTTTTTTTTTTTAATTTTTCAAAAATTTTGCGGACATTTTAAAATATTTTTTTTTTCAAATTTAAAATTATTTTTATATTTCTTTCAACTTTTATTTTTTTTTTATTTTTATTTGTAGCATATTAATAAAATTGTAATAATTCTTCTTGTTTTTTCTTTGCAATCTCCTTGTTTATATTTTCTTTTTATCTTTTAAATTTTCTTCATTTAATTTTTTCTGTTTTTTATTTTATTTTAATTTATTATATACTATAATTTATTTATTTATTCTTATTATTTACTTTTTTATTTTTATTTAAATTTCTATTTTTTATTAAATTTTTTTTTCTTGTTATTACTGATATTCTTTTTTAAACATTGATAAAATTGAAGTAAAATTTCTTGTTTTTTTTTCGTAATATATTTTATTTATATTTTCTTTTTTTATTTATTTTATTTATTTTATTTATTTTATTCTTATTATTATATTATGTTAATTTTTTAATTTATTTATAAAACGATAAAAGTGTTTCTTTATTTTATATGTTATTTTTCTAAATTTATTTCAATTTTTTATTTCTTTTGTTTTTAAATAAATACCAAAAATAAATCAACTTTTTCTTCCTTTTCTCTATTCTTTTATTTTTAAAAGTTCATTTTATTTTCTTTTTTATCAACAATTTTCTTTATTTTATTCATAGGCGTAATGCACTCTAATTTGTTTGTTAATATTTATAAGAATTTAAATTCTTTAAATAAAATAAAACACATCCGCCGCGTTCAATATAAAGCGCTCAACTATTGTCTTGAATGCGATTTTGTGGTGAAAAACACCTTCCTTTTGTACTATTTTTTTATTCTTTTTTATTTTTAATTTATTTTGTATTTTATTTTTACCCCCTCTATGTTCTATGGTCATTAGTCTTAAGGCTAACAAGTGTTTTCTACTAAATTTAGAAAAAATCGTTTCAAATCGTTCTAAAAGTACGACACATACACTAAAAATAAATTAAGAGCACTTGATTGTTGAAATAAAAATAAAATTCATTGTATAACCCGCTTTTCAGTTCAATTAAAAAATAAAATAAAAAAATAAATCTTCGAAGCAAAGACCACAAAAATCGAGGCATTACTACACTACTAATAGATTTATACAGTATTCCCTCGATTTACGTCGTTTCGATTTACGTCGTCTCGATTTACGTTGTTTCGATTAACGTCGCCTTTTTTTGGAACCAACTGTGACGTAAATCGAAAGATTACTGTAATTTTTTTAAGTTCCTTGTTAAAAACATACTACTTTGTAGTATGAGCAATATGAAATTCTAATTACGTCGTTTCGATTTACGTCGCCTTTTTCCGGAACATTCTGCGACGTAAATCGAGCGAATACTGTATTCTGAAACTTAGTCCATCCATTGTAAAAAACAGTGGAGCTGTAGAAAAATATAATCTGTAACATCATGAAGTCGTGGTTGTGTAGACAGTAGTGTTTTGGCATATTAGACGCGAACCCGTTTTTCAAACCCCAAATTTAACCTGCCTTTAAGCACTTATGCACGACTGTTTAGGAAAATAATTTACCACCCGCCACACGTAGAAGACAAACAAAAAAGTTTTCCTGTTTAACGACTTCAATTTTATTTCGTTTTTTCCCTTCTTTTTGCCGCATTCAAAGCAATAGGCCGCCCTCACATAAAAAAGATACAAATAATCACCACCCTTACTCACACACTCATACACGCACTCACACTTTCAATAATACATGGTTAATACATTAGATATCAGAGACTAACCCAGTCTCTAAGGTAAGTACCAACAAAACGCTATCACATCCATTCCATACTGCGGTCAGTAGTAATAGCAGGTCTTGTGGTCGTTTGAAGAAAATAGACATCATGTGTGTGGGAAATAATTTTCTATTATAATGATTATTATTATTGTTGTTATTATTGTTGTTGTTATTATAGTCGTAACAATTACGTGAAAAAAGTTTTCTTTTTTTTATTCTTCTTGCCCTTCTTACCAATGGCTGGCTATTCTTGTGTTGAAAAAGTGGTGGCGGTAGTGATGAATATTGTTGTGTTGAAAAAATGTGGTAATGGGTATTCTTTTGACCTTTTTTTTTTTGCTGGCAAATGTTACGTGTAATAAAGACGTTGCTGTTGCTGCCCTTTCTTATTCTTCTTCGCTTTTATTGTTTATTGTCAATTGACTGTCTTAACATGTCATCATAAACTTCGCAGTGACCTTGAACTACAAAAGTGTAGCAAAAGGGTCATAATTGAAAAGAAAAATGTTAATGCTGATGCAATAGAAGTGAAACCAGAAAAGAAAACATAAATTTATCAACATAAACGAAATAATTTAGCGTTTAATCACCACAATTAACAATAGGTTGGAACCTATTGTAGACGTGGTCTAGTAGGTTTTAACCCTTAGAGTACGGAGTGGGGCACCTTAGGTCCCCCAATCTTACTGTTTCTTTAATAACTTCGCAAATAATTTTTTTCTGTCTTAAATTAATACGGTTTGATGTGATAATTAAAAATAAAAACTGAAAACTAATAAAATAATAATGTTTTACTTTCGAAATAGTATTTTTAGTTCTTTTATCCTAACATAAAAACTTAAAAATCCCATTTTTCTTTGGAGAACCTTAGTGAAACCACTCTGTACTTTATGTCAAAAATCGGACTTCGTACTCTAAGGGTTAATAGGTTAATGTGAATTTAGAAAGAAATTTTATAAGAAAATAATCAAGTTTTTATTAAATTTTTTATGAGAAAATTAAAAATTTTTTCTTTGAAAGTATTGGAAATTCTTTTATTCACTTACAAACTTAAACATTGTCATTTAAAAGTTTATCCAAACTATTTAAATATTTTATGAATATTTGTTTCTCTTTGAAATATTGAAAAAATTTAAAAAATAAATAATAATACTATTTACTAACTTTGATAACACATGACCTTTTCAAATAATGTAACATAATACCACCTTTTGCCTTCGCAAAACTCATAAAAATTTCACATATAAATGTGCTCTAGAAGTTGTTTTAAATACTTTATAAACTATAAAAATAAATTACTATGTACCCGAAACACTTAGGTAATGGCTTTATGTAGCCAGAAAGCATGCTACAAAATAGCTATGCCTTGAGAAACACACGTTAACGTACACGTACACAAAGGCTATGTAAACACTTCCCATAATGCAAATGAAGGTAAACAGCACAGTACAGCACGTATAAGATATTTGTTGACAGTTTATTACATGGTAGTCATAAATACAAAACAAAAATATACACTCACACATATACATACATACATGCAGCTTGGCTTGTAGTGTAATTACCGGTTATAGTGTCTGTCACACCGGTGTATGTAGTAGTAAATAATAAACAAAAACAAAACGAAATAATGCTTGTCTTGCTGCTACTATAAATGACTGCTTGCTTGCGTTGTAGAAAAGAAAAGGCATTGAGAGAGAGAGAGAGAAAGCTCTTTGCCTCACAAGTAAGTGTGTGTGTGTTATTATTTAAATGTGAGTACATATTTTTTACAAGCAACGTCTATTAATTTACTGGACTCTCAAACTATATTATGTGTGTGCTTGACATTAGTGTTGTTAATTCAGCGATTTTTGTTAGTGTTTTCAAAGCGCGACAAATTGTTAATCATTGGTCAGGTTTTTTCATTTTAGTGTTCTTAAAACTAATTTTTAAATAACAAGATATTTATTGAATGAGTTGGGAAGTCTCTGTTAGTCAAGTGGTTTAAACGCCGGCTTAACATCACGAACAAAATGAAATATTAAAAGAAAATATTTCTTTCGGCTACTTCATCTCCAGCTGTTTTCTCGTAAGAACTTTGTGAGTGGAACAAAATTACCAATGAAAAGTTTCACAAAAATCTGTCATAAGGAGTGGTCTTTAAACTATAAGTTCTGCAATTCATAGATAAAATTAACATAAGTACTCGACATCGATGTTGAAGAAACTTCGTTGTAATCCTGACTAAACGTTTGTGTAACGACTAATTTAGTAAGTAAGCAGGAATTACCAGAAGGAAAACAAATCATGTGAGCTCTCTTTACGGAACTTGAGATAGAGAGCGTCTAAACTAGCTGCTTTCCAATTCACAAGCTAAGTAAGATGGCTTTAAAGCCGAATCGTAGTATCTTTTGTTTGAGCCTCTAAACGAAAGTGCCACAAAACATGTAGAAAGTTGACCTTTCTTATGTCCTTGCATAGCGAAATTATATGATAATCGTTACTTCTGGACTCAAGGAACTGCAAACAAAATATTTTTTTTTTTACTTGCTGGGTGTAGGGTATCCTAGAAAAGAACTTGAGTGTCAGTATCGTTCCTTTGTTTTTTATTTTTAGGTTTTTGTTCCCTCAAGTGAGTAATTGTTTAACCATTTAGAGGGTGTTCCGCATACAATTTCCGTTTTTATGTTTGCATATGTAATTAATGCCTGTGTACGGGCACCTCTCCCTATCCCAACAGCATTTATTTGTGATGTTAATTTTTTTCTTATGTTTGTTTATTGTTTTTATTTTTTTTCTTTTTTTTCTCTTTACATTACTTTTGTAGAATTTAATTATTTTTCTATTAAATAAAGAGACACAATGAAAGAGAGAGAGAGAAAGATAGAGAGGGAAGCGATAGATGATGGACTCTGGGGTATATTTTAAAGCGACAAATTGTTACAAACCAGGCGTTGTTGTTTGAATAATAAATTAAAAACAAATTGAAATAAAAACAATAGCAATAACAATAACAACAACAACAACACAAATTATTTAAAGTGAATTAAATACTCTGCAATTTTTTTAAAATTTAATTTTCTTTTGCAATTTGCTTCTAGTCTTTCGCCAAAAGGAACAAATTGATGTTCGATAATGCTACAGAGTGCCTGTGTATGTACAGAAAATTTTAATTGCTTTACCAAAGAATTCATTCGAAATTATTGTCGTCTAATTGGGAGTGTTATTTTGTACAATGGGAATGACAATAACGGTAATTAATAGTTGAAATGCCATGGAAATAAAACAGGGCAGGGTAAAGTAATTGAAGGTTTGAGTAAATGTTTGTTTAAAATGTTTCGTTTGAGAAATTGAACCCCCACAGCTAATTAGTTTAAGAGCAGATCGATCGATATGCCATCATAATGATAATGTAGAAACAAACCCGTGTTATTACTGTTCATTGCAATTAAGGATAATGCAGTTGCGTATACGAATACACTGAACGATGGCATTTGGAAGCTTATATGGCTAATGCGGACAATATTGCGTTGATTGTTGTAGATAAACGGCCAGACACACACAACAACATGGGTGGTGTAAGAAGCTAGGTTGTAATCCTGACTAAAGGGTTGTATTGGTAAATTAAGTATGCGGCCATCTTGTTATGCTCACTGAAGCATAGTTTCACTTTGTTTTAAATCTTTCAAATCCGAAAAACAAATTCTTTAGCTTGGACCAATCAGACTATCAAGAAAGAGTACAGACTGCTGCAGCAACTACCACTACAAAAACACTGACTGCCTGGTCAGGTGTACCTTTTTGTTCGGGCAACAAACGTACAGAGAAGCAGCTGAACTGTAACGAACACAATATATTGGATCCATAGCGCTGTGAACTAATTGAGGCTTTCAGGCTTCCTTCTACCTTTTAAGATGGATCCCTAGAGTCCCATTTCCATTGTATTTCTTAGGTCCTGGCACGTGAATATCAAAGGGATTTAAAGTTGATTGACAGGGTTATTGAGCGCATTGTAACACCCCGGTACTCGGGGAAAGGTCAGCTAAAAGATTATACAGAGTTGTTCGAAAAGTTTAAAGTATCTTAAGGTATCATTTTGTCTTCTAGGCTGCTGTGTAGCGCATTGTAGAATTATTTAGGGTTATAGTAGAGTAGAGTAGAGTAGAGTAGAGTATTTGATAAAACCTGTATTGCATTATAATGATTCGAACTTGCCATTTTGCACAAGTGCAAAGGTCATTTAAATGACCATCTCTAGATCGATTTTGGAGGTATATTTCAATCACATTTTTCCATATGATTTACTATATTCGCAATTTGTTAATAAAAGGTACTTCAGATGTCAGCTACTGAACAGCTAACTGCTTTGCTAATAGTTGGAATAATCCCATATTTATACTTCATTTATTTTCATTCATTCTGGCAACTTCTAGAACTAACTGTTGACTTGTTATTGTAATTAATTTCTTTAGTTTCTTTCTAGAATTTTGCATGTAGTTTTGTTATTGTAATTAGATCTTCGTTTTTTCCTATTCTCTTAATTCCTTTGCTGTTTTGTAGAATTTTTTGAGTTTAGCTAGCTTGTATGATGGCCTTTTCTCTGTTAACAGTAACGCCTGTTAACAGTAACGTCTGTGTAAACTTTGCTTTTAATTTTATATTAAAAGTTTCATTCTTTATAGCCCTGCACATACATATGTATATGATGTACATATGATGACATGTATTAACAAGGCTATGATGTCGTCCTCATGACAATTTTTCATTTCATTTATTATCCTTGTCAAGCGGATTAACGGCTTTTTTCGTTGGCCAAATTTGAAACTAAATATGAATATTCAGTGGGTTTTTATGGCTTAAAATAGTGATGGGTGGGTGTCGTTGCCATTTATTATTTTATGTTATGCAAACAAAATTTTATTGTGCGGAGGCTTTTAAGGACGCGGCAACTTTGTCAAGGAGAGGTGGCGTCAAGTTTATTGGGGTTATAAAACCAAAAACAATTCTTTATTTTATGAGAATTTAAAATTCACTCTTTTTTGTTTGCATTAAATGCAGAATTTATAACTAAGAAGTTTAGGCCACCCTTGATGAGTGAGTATCAGGCGAAATTTAATTGAAAATCAGTAAGGAGGGAACATAAAACACAATGAAAAACAAAGCTGCCAATGTTTCATTATATTCCAAAAAAATTGATTGCTGACCCCTCCGTTTGTATTTCACTTTTTTCGGTTCATTATTATGCCGCCGCGTGCGTATTAACGCCTTTCAATTGTAAAGTCATAATACATTAACAAAAGGACTATGCTACAGTCTGTTTGCCTTTCTTTCCGTTTTAAGCTGTTAATGGCATTAAAAGTTGTGGTTTTATCAGGAAATCAGATTTACTTTTTATCCTTTCTTGATGCGCATCCATCATTAATCATGGTCAAGTAATGATTTTCTTTTATTAACTTCTACACTCTTTAACCTCATTAAGCCGCTTAAAGGGTATGTTATTGTAGGTAAACGATAGACAGATAAATAAACATTTTGTATTGTAATCAAATACTGTGCGTAGGCCAATTAATTTATTACTACACTGCGCTACGAAAGTAAAGCAGTCAGTAACTGTATTCAGTCCGGTGGACATACAAAGGCTGCATTTCATAAACAGGCTTGAAATTAAGGCATCCAGGGAACAAATACGAAAATAACTTAAGCATACTAGGCACCCCTTCCCCGTTTTACGGAGATAAAGAAGAAGAATATTTCGCGAAATTAAAAAGTTATCGGTTAGCAGTCCAAGATGGTAAGACCAAACGAAATATTACTATCTAACGGAGCTGAAAGTCTAGCGTTAACACTTCAAACGATTAAAATACTCCGATTTAAAAGCTGCGGCATTTAATTTCATTTTGTCAACTTCTAGAACTAATTTGTTGGTTTGTTATTGTAATTATTTTCCTTCCAGCGGATAATCTACCGTCTTACAGCACTGCAGTACTGGAAAAAAACATCACATCACATCATATTCATCGTTTACAATGGGTTACTACGTGGTCGATGTGGCCTCTGTAGCTATGAGACACTGTTATAACTCGGAGGAGAGGGAGAAAGGGGATCATTTATTGCTTTTAGCTTAAATATAAAGGAAACTTTCAGGATTATGTATAGCGACGCCACATACGGCACGCTCATAACACTAGCAATGTAAATTCAATTTCTTTAGTTTCGACGTTTAGCCCACATGTTCTGTAGAAACTTCTCTTCTTAAGCATGAAAACAAAAATCAATTAATTAAATTTAATTTAAATTTTTTTCTTTTTCAATCCATTTACTCTTTAAATATTTCATCATATTCAATCTTCATAGCCAATCCTATCCATTTCTATCCTAATATGTGCTCTTTAATGATTTTAATCTCATAAACAATTTTGTTGGCAATTAATATTCAAGAAATAATTTCATTTGAAAATAAAATTTGTGTGACAGTTTCAATGGCTCTTTAGTATGCCATTGGAATAATGTTATGAAATTTTATGCTTAATATCCTACAACAACCAGAACAACAACAACAATTAAAAACTTTTAGTAGCCAATTTAATTGCTAAAGAACTCTTCAATTTTCATTTAATAATAAAATAATAAATTTACATTGAAAGTCCATGCACATACGGTTGTTGTGTTATGTGCTCTACTATGCTTACTACGCATACATATACACTTGCACACACACACACACACACACACACATAAGGAAATTAAATGCCAATAATGGTGCTGGTATCAGTATCCTTATCGATGCAATGAAATTAAAAAACTTTTCATAACTGCCCGATAGACTGTGTTTGTTTCATGCCATGTTGAAGAGAAGTTTCTCCACAACATGGAAGCTGCTAAACATCGAAACTAAAGAAATTCTATTCACATTACACATGATATGAGGAAGAGGAGCGTATGAGTAATATTTTTATTTTCAAATTAAATTCATCACTCATACGCCTGATGTACTCTACATTATTGAAAATAAACAGAACGTTTTATTGTAGTACACCAGCTTGAGTTTCTCACACTGCAACTTGCCCAGGTTAGGTTAGATGGCGGGACAGCGTGGAACTGTCGCTGATGAGTGCAGTGTATTCTAGGCGATTATCAAAGCAGAGGAAGCAATCGAATTACACTGTGATCTACACGATTGTTATGTATATATGTATGTGGATAGTCAGTCAAACTGCCTAAAATGCATTAACTGGGTACAATGTTAGCTCAAAATTCATTTCAATCTACGGAATAGACCTCACGAGCTCTTGTGTAAGTACAGTGATTTGACGGAGAACAGTCGCCGTAGCCTACTGTTGGCTTACAGAACGCGAGCTCTTGAGTTCAAATCTCAGTTATGATATCTCTAATAAAACGAAAATATGAAAAAAAAAATATTTCTTTCGGAGGCTTCCTCGCTCAGCAGTCTTCTGGCAAAAGCTCTGAATGTAAATAGAAATGAAAAGCTTCTTAAACATCTCAGACTAAAGCGATTGTATTGGCCAATTAAGTTTGTATTACTACGCCTAATAACTGTGCGCAAGATCTTCCTGCATTTTGGACGAGTAATGTTTCCAGTTTGAGGCTTTGGCTGTTCCCCAAACGCTTTTTGTCTTTGATGTCAAAGTTTTGATAGAGCCTGAGAGCCTCCTCGTCATACCATTCCACATGCATAAGTGTTAGTGGTGTCATCACAGTTAGCGTTGGTAATGCAGTCCTCAATAGGATAGAAATAAAGTTTTAAAGGTTTTTAAGTTTTTTGGTTCCTTGGAAATTCTAATGATAATATCGCGTAATAGGGGTTTGAGTCGATGAAGAAGTTTTTATTGTTCTTTTTTTTTCAGAAAACATTTCGGTGGAAATCTTACAATCTCCATTGCTTTTGTAATGCTACTGCTGTTACGGCCATTGCTGATGCTGTTGTTTTAACACCTGCTTGACAACAAGCAACACGAAGAAAATTATCGTGAATAATTAATCATTCATTCTATCATACTCTCTCTCTCGCTCTCTCTCGTTCTCTCTGTTGTGTTTGCTCATCTGTACATCTGTACTGTTACAATTTAATTCATTCGCAATTACAATTGCAAATGATATACTCTCCCCATCTTTATTACACGAAGCATACATACACACAAGCACACCTACGCACAAACGTGCTGGCTGTATGTCTTTGGAGAGAAATTAATGTCACGTCAGCTGATAATTATTGTATAACGGATGTCTAAAAACATGAACGAACACTTGTGACGGTCGGTTTTATTTTTAAGACTTAAATAAAGATTGTGGAAAAAATTTTAAAAGAAATCAAAGAATTGTAAAGAAATTCAAAGGAATAGAATGGAAGAAACAAAATGCTGGAGTTTAAAAGCAGTGCACTCTAAATGGGTAGGTAGATAGGCAAGTTGAAGGAAGGAGACCATCAGCTTGTAAGCCACACGTAAAAATTCATAAGTATATATATAAGTATATAAGTATCATCCGTGAAATATGGGACAGTGACATACAGGAAATGTTTCATCGTTTTCATTCCTCTCTACATGTCCTCTACAGTCAACGCTCCTATAACGCGGTATTCTCAGAACGCGGTTTCCATATAACGCGGAGCTGAAATTGCGACATCCCTCCTATAACGCGGTACTCTCAGAACGCGGTTTCCAAATAATGCGGAGCTGAAATTGCGACAGCCCTCCTATAACGCGGTACTCTTACAGCGCGGTTTTCGTTTAACAACATCCCATAAGTTCCTTCCGCACAGCCTATGAATGACTCTAGTAAATAGATATTGTAAGAGGCTTTAGTATCAGTTTTAGTTTCGACGCAAAAGCACAGCCGAGATATATATACAACATGCCAGGTTATCTCATAGCCGTCTACGACATCGGTTTCAGTCATCTCAGAGCTCTTTCACAGTACATACGTTTTGTTGGTGACCAAGTCTTTCTAAAAATTTTTCTGCAACTCATATCTGATAGTGAGGATGAATGTTGAAAATTACATAATTTTAAAAAAGTCTTTCTTATTTTTGTTGGAAAAGAACCTTTAATTTAGTTTTGTTTAATTTTTTTTATCAATCCTTATATGAACTCTAGTTCTATGAAAATAATTTATAATTTATCTTGTCTTGGTCTCCATATAACGCGGTACGAAAGATGTGATTTGTACTAATTCTGTGTTTCTTATAGCGCGGTTTCCATACAACGCGGTAGACGGTTTCCATAGAACGTGCTACGCATTACCCTGGTTTGTACGGTTAAATCGGAGTTTCTTATTGCGCGGTTTCCATACAACGCGGTACGCACTCACCGCGTTATAGGAGGGTTGACTGTATTCGCTTTATTCTCTGCATTACCGGTTATTTCCAAACGTAGTTTTTGTAAATTTTTCGGTATTAACAATTTGAAAGAGAGTGTAATGAATTTAAATATTTACAAAAATTGCTTTCAATACTCTCCCTCTCTCTCACTCACTCTCTCTCGCTCTCTCTCTCTCTCTCTCTTTAAATTATTCATACAGCAAACAGTGTAATCCAAACAAGAGTCCATTAAATTCATTCCCTATGACTTATCAAAAAACACTATGTGACGGACATATGATCAATATTTAATGTGAATATCAATCAGATGTCAAAGTGTAAACGAAACTTCACACAACACAACACAGCACAGCACAACAGAATACTGTCTACTCAGCGTCCCATAAATATCAGAGGAAAACAACGAAAAAATAAACCAGAAATGCGCCAAAAGAAATTAAAAAAATAAATAAACACTAGTAAAACAGAAACAAGTGCTAATAATACGGCCAGGAGGGCAATCAAATAAATAATAAGGATTTAACAGCGTCTACGTCCCTCCACCCCTCTATAGGCCACAATTAAAGTCATTCAGTTAGTCACCAAGAAAGTAAAAAAAAGGAGGGAGTAAAAAAAAACATGAAAAATAGCCACTGCAAGGCGAAAACAAAAAAACTGTGTTGAAAATTAATTGAAAACGTCTTGAAAAGGAACTGAACTGAACTGAACGGTGTAATGGTAAGTAAAGGACGACATACACAACACGTGACATTTTGCGCTGTGTGTGTGTAAGAGTCTTAACGGCCAGCGGTCAGGGCGAAAAAAAAAAACAAAACAAAACAATGACTTAGCTTTTCAGCTGCAACATGACGTTGACTTTCGTCATTCTGAAAGAAAAAACACCAAAAAAGCAACAACTGAAGGTGAAATAAAACCAAAAAATATGGTGTCATTACACACAGGAAGTCTAAATACGTTATGTATGTATGTGAGTCATTTCACATTCAGAAATAAAAAACTTTTATTAAAAACAACAAACAGAAAAAAAGGAACGGTACGAGTATTATCCAAACACTTGAAAACACTTTTCAGTAAATTTATACGGCAGAAAGACTGAAAATGTTCCCAAAAACCCATTTAATGACAAAGAACAGTATTACCAAGAATTGCCTAAATTTTTTATTTCTCAAATGTAAAGCGATATAGTCTAGCTGATAGTTTTTTGGCCTATTAGATGCCAGCCTGTGTTTCAAACCTCATCTCGAACAAATATTTCTTTCGGCCCGTTCCACTCAGCAGTTTTCTGGCAAAAACTCAGTAAGATTATAAAAGTCATTCAAAAATCTGTCATTTCGAGTCGGTGGTGTGAGAAATTAAATTAAAATTTTCAGTAGAAAATTTATCGATAACTAGATTTTACTATAGAAAATTTATAAACAACTAAACTTTAGTGTAGAAAATTTATCGATAACTAAACTTTACTGTAGAAAATTTATCGATAACTAAATTTTTCTTTAGAAAAATTATCGATAACTAAATTTTACTATAGAAAATTTATTGATAACTAAATTTTACTATAGAAAATTTATTGATAACTAAATTTTACTATAGAAAATTTATCGATAACAAAATTTTACTAAAGAAAATTTATCGATAACTAAATTTTACTATAGAAAATTTATCGATAACTAAATATTTCTATAGAAAATTTATCAATAACTAAATTTTTCTGTAGAAAATTTATCGATAACTTAAATTCTCTATAGAAAATTTATCGATAACTAAATTTTTCTGTAGAAGATTTATCGATAACTAAATTTTTCTGTAGAAAATTTATCGATAACTTAAATTCTCTATAGAAAATTTTTCGATAACTAAATTTTTCTGCAGAAAATTTAACGATAACTACATTTTTCTGTATATAAATAATTAATTAAAAATATGTCAATAACTGAAATTTTCTATTAGAAAATTATCGATAACTCAAAATCTTTATCAAAAACTAGGATAATTAAAATTTGAATAGAAATTTTGAAGTTAATTAAACATCGAGAACAATTTTATCGATAACTAAACTTTACTTCTTAAAACTTTACAGACAATTTTAAGATAGCTAAAATCTCTGGAGAAAATTTATATATGTACGTCACTGAGGTCGTTGATTTTTCATGCCTTAAAAATACTTTTTGTCCTATGCATACCACTGTGCATACTTTTAGTATTTATTTGAAGAGAATTAAATAATCGACAACAACATGATGTCATTTTCTTTCTGTTTTTTTTCATTACAAGGACTACTACATATTATTGGTTTTTCTTTTTCTATTTTCACTAAAATATTCTTTTAAAGTGAAATTATTATTCTCAACAAATATGGAATAATTTACAAGACACCGTTACATTATCATTGTACGGTTGTTCTTGTTTTTGTTTTGGTAGTTTTTTCTTTATTTATGGATCATTAACACTTTAGCACTGTTTATAGATATTTAGTCTGTCACTCAAAATGGACACACTCATTAAAACCGAAAACAAAAACAAATACAAGACAAAAAAAATGTATGAAATATTTATGAGAATGCAAAAATAATGCTCTTAAGAGAAAAAAACAGTTATAATTTAACAGTTATAATAAATGATAATAAGGATTCTTCTTGTCATTTACTTACTTATTTCAATTTTTGTCATGCTAATGCCTCTTGTCGGTTTACGCCAGTTACGGTACCAACCTTTCGTTTGAAAATATTGTAATAAACTGGAGCCGAAATGACCGTTTGCCAGCAATGCATTCGTCTGTTGTTGGCTGCCATCAGCTGCTGTTGTTTTTGTAGCTGTTGTTGCTGTTTTACCGCCACGTTCAATTTCAGAGGAACGACACGAGGATGAAGTATCAAACGAAGAACTGCGACGTTTGTGATTGCCACGCTGTCCAAAGCACACACAACTGCGTAACATTGTGTGTGTACGGTCGTAGTACTGTGGTGTTAGTGGTTTTTACTCGTTGTTTACGTTTTACGTATTATCGGAGTGTTGATGATGATGATGCAATAATACTCGTGTTAACTGCACTCTCACTTTCTTTGTTATATGTACTATGTTTGTTGGTTGTTATTGTTGTTCTTATTGTTTGTGGAGTATAAAAAATGTAAACAAATCGGTTTTGTTTTCTTAAGGAATGCTTTAATTTTGCGTGTGTATGTGAGTGTGTGCGCGTACGAACATGCATTCGCTTAATTTGTTTTGTTTTGATTTGTTTGTGGTTTAAGTAAAGCCATGCTCTCTTTAGTTGTTACTCATATGTTTACAATTATTTTGCATCTCTTTTTCTCTTGATAGATTTCTCCATTTATTTGATTGATTTTATAGATTATAGTGTTTCACTTTAATTCAATTATTTTTCACATTTTTGTATGCAAATGTTTATAAACATTGTTAGGATCTACTAAGAAAATGTTGCTCTTTATTTGCTGTCTCTTTTTAACTCATTATATTAATCTCTTGCTTAATTCTAAAATAACCGTTATGAGGGTTATTTCATCTGGATGAGTAAACGGAAATCGAAAAATATTTTCTATTGTGTGGGTGGTATTTTCGTTTTAGTTAAAGTGTTTTAAGAGCAGTTTGTACAAACTGTTTGTCAAACTATTTGTCAAAACATTTTTATATTTAAAATTATGCATAACAGCAATTGAAATTAAATTGAAATAAAATATATTCTCCTTAGAGTATTTTATCATATTTTATTTAATTCGCTCTTTTATATGATAATTTAATTTAATCAAGTGAGTTTCACAGAGAAAATTGTAATAGGATTTATTATGTAAATGCTTATTCACTGTATTTTCATTTAGTATGTAAGTTTAAAGGCAAATACAAAACAGAGACATTTTCATTTAAAAGCAAAACAGATCATAAGTATGTGAGAGAGTGTATACAAAACCTTAACACTAAGAGAGTACTTTTACTTAAGTTTATTTACCCTTAATTTTTTTTATACATGGTGTGAACCTATTGAAAAGAGATCTGTTTACTTTATAATCTTATTTAGTTGTGTGAGTGTGTACGAAACCTGCTTACAATGCCAAACACATTAGACGCAGCACTTGCGGCGCGGCATATCTGTCAAAAACAGTATACATGGGTGTTTATATTACAATTAATGTGCATGCTGCTTGCGTCTATTATATTTATAGCAAAACGTAGTTCTATGAAAAAGGGAAAGTATCAATTTAAAACGAAATGGGTTTTAAAAATGGGTACCAGAGAGTCTGGTTATTTTATTGAGTTTTAAGCGTTCAGTCTCTCTCTCTCTCTCTCTCTTAAGAGCTGTTTACTGTTTGTTAAGAACCATGATTTCACTTTTTGTTAATTAATTTTTTTTAAGAGAACACGATTCGAAGTATTAATTAAGAGTTATTATTCAATTAAATTTAAAATCAAAAATTTTCTTTTAAAAGTTTTAAATTTTAGCCATTGCGCTACAATTATTTAACTTTTTTCAAGACATTTAAGCATTACCACTGGTTTTTAATTAGTTTTTGGCCATTCAGTTTACTGTTCGGCTACATTTTGTGAAATTGCCCTTAAAAAGATCTGTAAATAGAGAAAAAAAAAAATTTAATATTTTTGAGAGAAATAAATTACAAAATATTAAAATTAATATACTTTTATAAAATTTAAAATATTTTTCTATAAGAACCCTACTCTCTCCTTCCCTCTCTCTCTCTCTTAATAAAAGAAATATGTGAATGAGTAAAAAAAACAACAGAAAAAAACAGAATTATATTACACACAGCGTTGCCAGAAATTTTTTTTGAGAAACTTTTTATTTCTGGGAAAAAAAACTTTTTTTTACCAAAAAAAAACTTGTTTTTTACAAAAGTACCAACATTTTTAAGGGAAACAGCGGAGCCCGGTGTCCTCTGTTGATGTTTCATTGCTTCTTTTGCCCAGGACTAATATAATACACAATATTTTATTTAAAAATGTAAATATTTCGTGTTATTATTATTAAATTTATTGAAAAAATTTTAAATCTAATTTTGTCGAAAAAACTTGTTTTGTTAGAAAACAAATTTAATGAAAACTTTTTGGCATTTCAAAAAACTTGGAAAAAAGGGAAAACTTGGCAAATGGCAACGCTGATTACACAGTAAATGTTAATAAGAAACTGTAAGAAGAGTTTCAAATAACATGAGTGGGTATGTAAGTGTATCAAGAGTGCACAGGATAAATACGATAGAATTACTTTTCTGTTGTGTTATGTGTCTCTTATTGTGTTTAACATCCAGTAATACATACTGTTATAAGCAGACGTCGGCACCAATAGCCCACGGGGGTCGAACATCTTCGGCTTTTTACACACATAGGACACGAACGTCAACAATGTTCGTTAAAAAGAGCGTAAAATTGCATTCAGTTGCTTGTCAGCTTCTAAAGAAGAAGGTTCATGTCGCTTTTTTTCATGTTTGAATTATACACCCAAAAAAATATTAAAGTAGAATTCACTATTTTCCAATGAAATTCACTAATAACAATGAGAAATTATCTCCATTTTTAGAAGAATATTTGTCAAGTTAAATACGTTGTCTTTAGGGATTTGTCGCTGTACATTTTTTTCTATATTTTCCACTACATAAACATATTATTTGGTTACACTAGAAAATATTAGGTTACACTTGAAATATTACTAACAATTTTCCTCTGGGTTAACACATGCATCTCACAAATACACTCACATTTTTAACATGTTCTCTTTGTGCCGACGTCTGGTTATAAGGTATGATCCATTTTCTCTTTAAAGTGTTTTGCGTATATGTGGGTGTGTGTATGTGTGTGTTATGTTAATAAGGGAATTTAAAAGAGTGAGAAAAAGAGAAAATTTCCTTATAAAAAGAAACACAGAATAGCACAGAGCACTGTAATGCAAATCTCATTTTCCTTTCAAGTGTTTAAGAGTAAGATGCTAAGCAGTACAATTTCTTTAAAATTGATGTTGTTGTTTATTTAAAAAAAACTGTTTAATCAAGTTTATTTATTTCCTTTCTCCTCCCTGTTTTACTCAAACGATTTTGATTCGTTATAAACTCAAATAAAAACGAGTGTGTGTGCGTGTGTGTGTGTGTTTGTGAGTGTGTGTAAGTAGTAGAGTTAATAAAACATAAAAATTTCTTCGAGGTAAAGTATGTAAGCAAGGCTAAGAATTATAACAAAATGAAGCACATTTTTAGGCTGTAATAAGGAAATCCTTTACATTTTTAAGCTTTATAAGGCAATTTGTACTTGATTAATTTTTTTTATTACATATTTTTATTTTAAGAAAATAAATTCAAAATTAATATTGAAAGACATACATGCATACATACTTATGTATGTACATAAGCATAAGCAGCATTTTCTTGAAAACAAAGCCGTGTTTTTACACAATTTTTATTATCTTATTTTGGTAATAAAATAAAGCAGAAAATTAATAATGAAAAAGTTGTGTGTTCTGAAGTTTCGGTTACATATCCTTTTGAAGGGTTTTATTAGTCTTGAGAAAATACAACAAACAAACAAAAAAAAATTCAAAGAAATTTTCTTCTTTTAAGTTTTATTTTAACAAAGAGTGCATGCTACTTAAGTTGGCACAATGTTAAGTTAAAAAGCCTTTTATGTTTTTTGCCAGATTTTTATTGTTTTTAATTTTCGTTTTTTATTTTACTGAATGCAGGAATTTATGCCCAAAAATTTTAATGAAAAATAAATTCCTCCTCTACAAATCCTCCTCCTCTAAAATTACCAATTTTCCTACAGTGTTTATAGCCAAGCAATTTTAAATGCAATTTTTTCGAGATGATTAGATGGGTTTTTCATTAAAATTCCATGTAATTTGTGAGATTATGGCCTACTTGTACAGAGTAAATGCTGCCAGATATTTGAAGAAAATAATTTAATTTAGTTAAACGGTTTTTCTGAGGTTTAAGTTGATTTTATTTTGGAATTTTACTTAAGAATTATTGCTGTTTTCTATTACAGCGAATAAAAAGATAAACAAGTGGAACTAAGTACAACAAAGCGACCTCTGTGCTATAATCTGTGTAAAGACTTTCATTATTGGATTCTGATTGATTGTCAACGGTTGAAAAGGTGTTCACGAGCAAGGCTCCCGGCATCAACGCAAGATATCCCAGGAAATTATGATAACGCTTAAGAACAACTCTCCGAGATCCTAAGACCGTAGAGTGTTCGCTTACTAGATGAGAGCCCTTGATTCAAACTTCAGCTCAGATATCTCGAACGGAAACGAAATATGAAAAAATGAACACATCATCTGAATTGTGGCTATAAGTGAACTAGGGTCCGTGATGTCATATTCGTGCCAGTTCTTGAGATTTTAAAGGAGTCAAGAACTATCCAATTTGCTCTCTCCATGTAATTGTGGAGAATAAATTTGTCAAATCAACACATTACTGATGCCACCAAGGTCTAGTCTTGCACAAACGTTATTGTCAGCCTTTTCAAACCCTATCTATTGTTTTCAAACACCGATGGCCTGATTCCCACATAAGCAGCATCTGTGAAAAAAGGCTGAGCTTTATTGCCAGCCGAGTCAAAGCAAATACAGATAGGAATATGTGCTTTGACCTGAAAAAGCAGTGATAATCGATCCTTAAGACCAATCTATCTACCTGAAAGGTAGCTGAGCTGTTAGGAGTGGTTGCAAGTCCTAAAACTTATTTATTTGATAAGCCTCACTCCCCGTGGTTCCTTTTTTGTTCGATTTTTAGTTTCTAATTTAAAAATTCAATATTAGGTCTGGTGTTTACAACTTTGCAACCGTCAACAGCAGCAACATTCATTATAACATTACTATTACAAACTGTTCTACCTCAGTAAACACTCATACAAAAAAAAATCAAATAAAAACTAAGATTCCGCCTTCACACCTTCTTCCTCATCGTTTAGCCACAGTTAAACATCATCTTAATAGCTTACAGAAGAGAAGAAGAAACAAAAGGTTAAAAAAACAAGTCAAGCATAAAGGATTACCGCAGACACACACACACAAAATACTTTCCGCCTCAAAATACGAACAAAAAGTTATCCATTTAGGGGTTTAGCAAAACCGCCTAAGTTACTAAAGACAGGAATTACAATATCAAAGCAACAGCAAGTTCTAGAAGTTGCCAGACTGAAAATAAATGACATGTAGGGCTAACAGAGTCTGCCAACGAATATCGAGCATTTAACAATCGAAAAAAGCGTAAAAATAGTTCAAAAACTCTCTACAAAAATGATTATTTAAATGTGGTGTCTTTTCGAGCATTATGGGGTGTTAAAAAGTCATTATAATCGATCTCTTATTCAAGGAATTGGGCGTGTTGCTGCAACAGGCTTTCAAACAAAACTTTCTGCAGCTTCTCAAGCTCATTTCTGAGTCGGTGGTTACGTCAAAAGGTAAAATTATTGCGTATGGGACTTGGAAAAGTCATTTCTTTTAGAAAACATGATAGCTTGATGGTCATTATGATTTGAAGTCATCCTTGATGCGTATATTTTCGAAAATATCGTTGAAAGATCTGTTATCGTTAATACAGATCGCTGAGCCAGTATAACAACCAGTGCCGCAAATCACATAACATCACCGATTTAGGATTCATGGCATAAGAAGTTTTCGAAAAGAGGTATTTCAAGTTTTGGCCGTGACAATTGGTCACCAAGATCATACGATTTTGTGGTAACGAGGTTACGCCGGTAATTCCCTGCGCGGATAATCTTCTATTTAAAAGCAGTCAAGTTATCGCCAAGTTACAACGTGAAATGTGCAAAGAAAAAATTGCGGAAAACTGCCGCTAAATGAAACATTGCTGCAACCAATTTAGAGGCTTCATAGTCGCCAGGTCCAAGCATTAAAATAAAATAAAAATTTCATACAAATCATAGCAATCCGGGGGTTTCATTTAACTTTACTTTTGAAAAGCAAGAATGGATAACCCTGTCGTCATCTCAAGTTTATTTAACGCCTTCAAAAAAAAAAAAAAACCCACAACAAAAGTTTTAAGGACAGAAACGAGGCAAATTCGAACAAGAGAAAGTTTTCTTTGTGAGTGCCTAAGGCTAGGGGTTTTACACCAACACACCAATAACAACACACACAGGCACACACATAAAACATCAATGCCCACACACATGTAACCTAAGGTAACAGGACACAGTTTCCTAAACGATTAACAAGAAAACAAAGACTGAGCTGTGGAGAAAGCGAAAGAAAGAGTATGTGTGTTAAGTTCTCTACACACATGTTGCTAGCACACACATTAATTGGAACTGTACTTGCCTAATTTGTAAGCAGGTTTTATTTAAAAGAGACAGAAAAACTCAATCATACTTTTAAGAGGTTTTTATTACAATTTTTAAGAGCAAAACTACGTGCATACGTATATGCATACGTAAGTATTCCCTGAGATCATTTATCTTTTAATAGTTTTTCATTTGTTTTCATTTGTTAATGCATTAAACACAGCCACACCATTAAGTAATTAATATAAATGAGATTTTTACAGGCCTTTAGTCGCTCAGGCAATCCAAAAACCAAACGCAACGAAAGTGAAAACCCACATAATGGTTGCTATAAAGTAATGTTCATTTAAAAGCTTCAATTCACAATTAATCAAAATTAATTTCCAGGTAAATTATTTTCACCATCGGTTAATTAAATTCTTATGCAACACCTCCTTACAATTGAAGAAGTAATAAAGGAAAGAAAAAGAAGAAGAACAATTAATTTCAAATCAAAATATGCTTAAATATGCTTCCAAAAAGTTAATAAAAATAGGAAAATATGTTTAAATATTAAAAGACAATATGAAAATAAAGAAAATATACAACAAAAATCCATTAAGCATAAATATTCCACAATATGCCCTAAAAAAAAGAATTATAAAACAAGCCATAAAAACAAAAACAAAATTTATACAATTAAAAGCAATTTAGGCACAATATTAACAAAATATGCTAAAACATGAAAATAAAGAATAAGTAAAAAGTGCAATAAAAACTTATTTAAACATAAAAATGCCCAAATATGCTTCAAATAATAAAAATAATAAAAAAAATTTGCAAAATAGTAAAAATATTCAAAGAGAACGCAAAAACATGCTATACAAAGCAATTTACGCATTAAAGTGTCCAAATATGCACAAACATGCTTCAAAAAAAAAAGAAGAACACAAATTACAGGAGAGTAAAAATGCTTAAAATATTGAATAAGAATATGAAAATGTATAAAACATAAAATAAAAACAATTTAAATATAAAAATATTCCAATATGCTTAAATATGCTGTAAAAAATAATACAAACTATTACAAAACAATACAAATATGCTTTGAATATTCAGAGAGATCATGGAAATGAAAATAAGCTTCAATTGAAAGCAATTTAATAATAAAAATGCCAAAATATGCAAAATTATGCACTCAAAAAATTTAAACTTTACTTTAAACGAATAAAAAAAATACCAAGAAAAAACGCTTAAAAAATAATAAAAACTTGTTGGAAATATACAAGAAAAAGCTTTTTAAAGAAATATGCCCAAATATGCTCCAAAAGAGTTAGAGTAATTGCATTAAATGAATGGAAACCTGTTTCAAACTGTATAAAATAACATTGAAAAATGGAAAAAGAGACCTTTTTCATAAAATATCACAGAAAATGCAAAAATATGCCAAAATATGATGCAAAAAATTACATTGAACTAAAGAAAACATACTTTAAATAGTAAAGAGTTGTTGCAAATATACAGATAAAGAGCTTTTGCATGAAATATGCAAAAATATGCAACCAAAAAAATTACAATATGTAATTACTTTGGCTAAAAGAAAATCTGCTTAAGATTTTTGCATAATATAATGGAAATCAAGAACAAAGTAAATTTTGCCTAAAATATGCCCAAAAATGCACAAATATGCAGTAAAAATTTACTGTAAATTATTTTTGCCTGAATAAAATTTGTTAAAACATTTTCACCAAAAACAAAAAAAATGCTTTTAACAGCGTGCAATAAAATGTCTCACTACACTGTGAGAGAGCGACGAATTGCTAGAGAACTAATGGATTTTGATGGTGTTTCAACGTTTTAACATTTAATTACGTTCACATTTAATTAAAAATAAAAAACAAAATTGAAATGAAATAAAAACTTTTGCCAAATTTAACAGAAAACATATGTGTGTGTGTGAGAGAGAGGGTGAGAGAGAGAGAGAGAACATGAGTATAAGTTTTGCCAGCTACTCTGGTACTGTCATTGCCATTGAAACGGAAATAAATTGTTTTGTATTCTCTGGCATTCTGAAGTACATCACCAGCCAGAGTTCATACATTCAGTCATTAAGTTCGTGTTGGAATTCTCTGGAATACGCCGGTAGGAGAAGCCGGAGAAAGAGGAAATTGTGATTTTTCCACTTGAATAGCTTTGATTTTAATTAATACCGTGCGTACGCTGTGTTAAATAGTTGTGAATATTTAATATTTTTTTAAAGGAAATACAAACTAATACGAGTGAATGTGATTGTTTTAATATTTATTATTTATATGTGATACGCACATACTTTCGCTCTGGCACTGGCACGTGACGGTGAATTCTTTAAATTCTAAGAAATTCGTGTTAGGAATACGTAAAGATTACATGGCTACACACACTTTTTCAAAAGACCAGAATAAAAGTTATTTTTCAATGGCATACTAAAGTCGCCCTAACTTAACAATACTTCAATCAGGATTACAACCTAGCTTCTTGTTGTATCCATGAGTGACGGTACCCACTGTTTAATGCCGACTCCGAACGTCATATTTTTGACAAACTTTTCATTGCAATTTTATTTTATTCATCGAGTTTGTTGACAGAAGAATGCTAAAAGAAAGTGGCCAAGAATTAATTTTTCACATTCGTTTTGTTCGAGATATCTAAGCTGGAATTTGAACCAAAAGCTCTCGTCTAATAACCCAACACACTACCTACTAGACTACAGTGACTTCAGGTCACTTTGCTTTATTCTAATTGCTACTTCCTATTACTGCAATATATTTTTCGTTTCGGTATCGTCTTAGTTTTCTTTTCCTTCCTTAATTTTCCTTTCTTAGTGCATAAATTTTGTGAAGCTTTCAAAATGCAAATTTATTGAAAATCTTCCATAATTTATGAACCCCACTATTAAAGTCCCATGATATCCTATAACAGACTCAGACTTTGCAAAAACAAAAACTGTTTCTCTTTTCCTTTCTCTCTCTCTTATTTTCCTTCTTTTAAGACGTGATTTATTCTCTTTCTAGTGTTGTTGTTGCCAGCCACATTAGTCATTTGTTAAGATTGCCACAAAACAAGCGTGTGTTTATGTGTGTACATTGCAACATATGTATGCCACATTGGCATACTCTTCCACATACACATGCACATGCACATGCACACGTGCAGTATATTCTGCATAAAATTTGTAAAAAAAAAATCAAAACTGCACGCATTGCGGAATATTATATTCCGAAGAAAAGAAGAAGAATAAAAAAATTATAAAAGAAAACTAATGGCCTCATGAGCAGCTGCCATTAGAAAGCAGCTGGAGAAAGCTTTACATTTACGTGTGAGTATTCGTAAAAAAGTATAATTTAATAAAAATCCTATAAAAACGAACAATTCTTTTGTAGAATTTTATTTTAAAACAAAATTATTTTCATTCCTTCAAAATTATTAGAATTCCTTTAAGAGGAGAATGTATACGAGGGCCTAATGGCGTGAATTTATAAGCATGGAAACTGGTCACCGTTTTATAATTTAATATCTTTACCTATAGATAATTAACGGTATTTTTGATTTGTGAAATTTAAAATATTGTTAACTTTTCTGTAGAGAATTTAATTATCGATAAATTTTCTTTATGAAATTTTAGTTATCGACAAATTTTCTTTATGAAATTTTAGTTATGGATAAATTTTCTGTAAATAAGTTTTGTTATCTATAAATTGTCCTTAGATAATTTAAGTTATCGATAACTTTTCTATAAAGAAATTTAGTTATCGATAAATTTTCTTTAAAGAACTTTAGTTATTGATAAATTTACTTTGAAAAATTTTGTTATCGATTAATTTTGCTATAGAAAATATGAGTTATCGATAAATTTACTCTGAAAATTTTAATTATCGATAATTTAATTAATTTTTTTTTATCGATAAATTTTCTACAGAAAATTTTAATTATCGATAAACTGTACAGAGAAAACTTTAATTATAGAATTTATTAAATTTTTTAGAAAATTTTAATTACCGATAAATTATCTATACAAAATACTTAATAAATTGCCTTTAGTTATTGATAAATTGTATATAGAAACTTTAATTACAGACAAATTTTCTATAGAAAAATTTTGTTATCGATTAATTTTCCGTAGAGAATTAATTATCGATAAGTTTTCTAAACAAAAAGTTACTTAACAATAATTTTTTCGTATAAGAAGTTATTTCTCGCTAAATTTACTCTGAAAAATTTAGTTATCGATAAATTTACTCTGAAAAATTTAGTTATCAATAATTTTTTCGTATAAGAAGTTATTTCTCGATAAATTTACTCTGAAAAATTTAGTTATCGATAAATTTTTCGTATAAGAAGTTATTTCTCGATAAATTTACTCTGAAAAATTTAGTTATCGATAAATTTTTCGTATAAGAAGTTATTTCTCGATAAATTTACTCTGAAAAATTTTATTATCGATAAATTTTCTGCAGTATTTTTGAAACTTTTAATTTTATTACCGCCCGAGTATATGGCCACTCTATAGCTAATAAAATAGAGCAAAAACATGTGTTTTCACAGACTTTTATTCCAATGACAAACACACACAGTTTGGGTGCGATCCGATTAATGACCTTGAAAACGTCGCTGTTTTTCAATAATATGTGTCACTCTCTGGAAAACAAAAACCCACAAAAAAAAAACATTTAAATTCAAAAATATTTATTTGCACAGTACACCTGATCCTCAAATGACATTCTTGTTACCCATTTTTTGTAAATATTTGAAATCGCTGTATATCTCCTATGGTCTCAAATCTACATTTAATTAGAAATCTTTTTAATTTGTTTGTTATTCCACGTTAAAAGAATAGCAGGTGTGGATGTGTATGATATACAGTCTGAAATATTTTTTTTTTATTTTAATTTTGTTTTCGGCATGAATTGTTTGACAAAATGTCCACAACTTTTCATATCCATTTATTTGCATTCAGAAAATATTTTGTATTTTTTATTTGAATGTGAATATTTTTTGTGCAATTTTTTTTTGTCTTCAATTCAACATCCGAAAATGTGTGACAGGGCACAGTGCCAAGAATAAAATATCGAAACAGAAACACTGTGTATAGAAGATAATAGAAATTTTTGTAGATATTTGTTTGGTGGTTCTGAATGAATGAGGGAAATAAAATATGTTTTTTTTTTAAATTCTCTAACATATATGCAACAATATAGAGGCACTGATTTAATAGGAGAACATTTAAAAATTAATATTTTTTTCGATTTTTTTCGATATTTTTCGATATTTTTTTCATCATTTTTCCACAAATATTTTATTACAATCGGAAATGTTTGAAAATGTTTATTTAAGTGTTAAATTTCATATCAGCATTAATTCATGATTTGTGTAGTTCTTCTATTCTTTTATTTTTAAAAAAGATTCTTTAACAAAGATATTCTTCCACAAATCGATTCAAGTATTACGTACCGAAGGATCCAAGGAACATTTCTCTACGATGACATTATAAGAAAATATACTAAAGTACTTGAAATCGCCGTGGTGTAGTAGGTAGTGTGTTGGTTTATTAGAAAGGAGCCCATGATTCAAATACCAGCTCAGACAACAAAATGAAAAAAATATGAAAAGCTTCTCAAAAAATCCGTCGTCTGGAGTCGACTTTAAATTGTAGGTTGCGCCACTTTATGTCCTTATCTGGCAGCCCATGTTGCCATTGTTAAATATTACAATTGCTAAAATAAAACTCGCGTGTGATTTTTAAAATAAAACTCACGAGCGATTTTTAAAATCAATTCCTATTTATTTGAGTAAATAATACTCGAGAGCGAGTATTGTTGAAATATAAAAGAAAAAACTCTCCTTTAAACTGCTTTAAGCATTGAATAAAATTTATTGAATCTCTTTTCATCACTGGCTTCTCACTGCCTCTCTCCCTCTCTTGATCTTTTTCACTGTCTTGCTAACGGAAGTAAGTAATTTATTTGTAATATGAGTAAATAATTTCGTTTATCAACAAAAGAAAATACCCCCCCTCCACCATTTCTCATACTGATATGGTGACCTTTGATATTATTTTTGAAGGAAAGAGGTCAACAACAACAACAACCAAATGCAGAAAGAAAAATATCCAGCAGCGATTTTATTCAAGAACACTGACTTACACACACACATTCATGTATGAACTAACAGTGACAACAACTACACCAACAATAAGCATTAACTGTAAAAAAGTGAAAGTGAACAATGAATTGGATGAGCGAGTGAACATTTATTAACAAAACAAACGAGAGAATATAGAAGAAAGGTAGGGAGTATAATAAATATTTCGAAAAGAGAGATACAGAGAGAGAGAGAGAGTTAAATCAAGCATACATCCATCTTAATAAACAATATTCTCTTATCTAAACAAACATATTAAAGAGAAAGTGTGTGTATGTGTGTGTGTGTGCGGTAAGTAAGTATGTATAACTGACATGTAATGAATGTTCACATGCAACTCCGTATGTATGCTTGTGTATGTGTTCCTTTTTTTGTCTCTTTTTGATTGATCTGTTCTTTAAACTGTGTGTGTGTGGTAATTTTCTTTAGGATTTTTTCTTTTGTGTTCCTTTCCGGTTGCCTATAATTTTCTTTTCATGTCATCTTTTACTTTCCTTTTTCTATTGTCATCTTTTTTTCTATTCTTTTGATTAGAATTTGATTTTGTTGTCACATACCATGTCTATCCCATGCATATGGGTAAGTACATATGTAAGTGTATATGTCACTTGTTAAATGTCAAATTTTTGGCATTTACAAAGACATTTAAGCAAACGTATTTAGGTAGCCCCAGCATTACATTTCGATGTGATATTTTTGTTGGCAAATGATTAAATTGCGACATAAAATATGCAAATGTCTCTCTCCATCACATGGAAACACGACAATCACAATCGCAGTCACACTCATTTGCATAAATTTTTCCTTCATGTTGTTGTTGATTCCAAAAAATTAATTGAAATTAATTTCTATGTATGGAAAAGAGGATTTATTCCTCCTGCTTTTCGTTGTTTCTCGTTTCTCCTCTCTGCTATCAATAAACTCAAAGGAAATTGTTTGTAATCAAGAGCACCAGGAAACTGGATATGAAAAGAATTTTTTTTACAATAATCATTGCAGAAGAAATATATCTTAGGATAGCATAAATTCTGTTCCTAATCCTCTACGTGGTATTAATAGTTTTATTTTAACACTAGCTCGAGAGTTTTATATTCAAAAAAGTCCAGATTTTTTATGTCATATAATTATTATCCAAGAGTTTTATTAAATAATCACTAGCGAGTTTTATAGTTTAAAATTGCTCGTTGGCTTTATTTTAAATATCGCTCGAGAGTTTTATTTTAAAACTCGGTCGAGAATTTCATTTTAACAATCACTCGAGAGGTTTATTTTAAAAATCGCTTACAAGTTTTGTTTCAAAATTCGTTCGAGGAGCTTTATTACAATATTCGTTCGAGATTTCTATTTTTAAAATTGGTCAGGAGTCTTGTTTTAAAATCTATTGCGAGTTTTATTTTAACAATCGCTCGAGAGTTTTATTTTAAAACTCGCACATGAGTTTTGTTTCCAAAATATTTCGCGAGTTTTATTTTAGCAATCACTCGCTAGTTTTAACATTTCATCGCTACGGAGTTTTACTTCACGAAACATGATCGATGACTTGCATTTTTTGGTTAATAACTGTCATTTTTTGATTCGATGACTGTGGTTCGGAGACGAATTTAAAAACTGTAGGTCCCCCGCCACTCATTGATAAAATTAACTCACACCACATGGGTGATGTGAGAATCTAGGTTATAATCATGACTAAAAGGGTTATAAAGACCAATTAAGTTCAGTAAGTAAGAATTTAAGCAGGACCCCTTTACGGATTTCACGCGTAAAATACGAAACTAAGGAACGCAACACGACGTAAAGAACCTAATCTCTTAGGTGAACGAATATTGTTGATCTCGGTTTCAATTATATGCTCTTCAGCATTTGAGCAAACGAATGAGCTAGTTTTTCAAACCTAAAATTCATAAATTCGTTCATGTTTGTCTTGCAAACACAACTCAATCACACAACTTGCAACACAACTGTTTTCACACAAATTGTGAGTTAAAATGGTGAAGAAAGCCCTTAAGTATATTGTCTGATAAAGACAGATGTTGGGTATAGCTTCCCAATTTCGGTCTCTGTTTCCCTCTATATTTCAACAAATTTTTCTGTGATAAAAACCTAAAAACTTTGAAAATCATACAATAAATCTGTGTATCCAAGGTAAGGGTATATACAACTCCAATACCTTCTGATTGCCTTCAACAATTGAGTTTAAAAAGAAGAGAGGATGAGTGATTTTTTTACGAGATTTTCTTTTTTAAACTTGTTAAGAAAAGTTTTATTTTGTTTCCCCCACAATGAAATTGATTTTTTTTGTTTATTTTTGCTATTGTTGTTGCTATAATTTAATAGAGATTTAATAGGTTACAGCAAGTCTAAAAGCCTTAAAGTAGGCAATCAAATCTTTTAACAAAAAAACAAATTTTTCAGAGGACATACATACATGCCACTTGCTACACCCTCTCTGCTCTTAAGATATTCATTTCACTTCACGTTTACCGTGTGATGTGTGTGCATGTGAGTTAGGAAGAGATAAAATGAAAAAATAAATTGAGTGTCTATCTCAAGGGGTTAAAACTCTATCTCTGTTTTTGTTTGTTTCTGCTTTTCAATACTTTTTCTGTCACTTAATTTCGACAATATTTTATGGATTTTTATTTGACAATCTCTGGAGGGTTATTGTGTGAAAAGTTTGCGAATTATGATTTACAGCTTCTGGTTAAGAAAGGTGGGAAATGACATGGAACATGAAACATGTGTGGGAAGACAGCGGGAGAGAAAATTTAATAAGATTTTTAAAAACAACAACAAGATGAGAGTAAGCTGCGTACGCTGCTCTTAGAATGATTTGCAGCAGATCAGCCAAAACTTCTACAAGACTAGTGTAGTAATTAAGAAAATGAAGGGGAAGTTTTCCGGGAAGTACCCAACAAAGGATCAGGAGCCTCTCGCATGGGTCCAGCAGCAAAGTCGCGGCTTAGAGAAGATGACCGCCGAGTTGCTCTCGAAGACACTAAAACCAATTGCAATAAAGGGGTATGCTAATGATAGAAGGAAGTGAAGGTTATTTTAAGGGGCAGCACCAAAGACGTTTTGGTGCAGATCAGCCCCGAGTTTCCCTAGAAAATTCAAAAACCAATTGCGGAAATAGGGCACTGTTCGTAGAAAGAGATGAGGGTGATTTTGAGGGTCCTGTAGCAACGGTGTCTTGAAAGAATTTATCTCAGAGTTGTCCTCGAAGGCAATTGCGGAGATGTGGTATTGTCCCTAGAAGGGGGCAAGGTAACGTTTGCAGTTCAGGCATGCCACCTGTAACTTAAATACTGTCCTATGATAAGAGAGAAAGCATCTTAATCAGCCGTGAAACTGAAATGCCGGACATAAAAGGCACCCATCGCGAAAGAGTTAAGAGACCATTTTACCACTCTCTTTCCAATATTTTTTATTTCTTCATCAGCATTATGTGTCCGTGACTTGCCATCATCATTATCTGATGCTGTTATCGACGCTATCGTTACTGTTATCGCCGACATTATCGTAAAATTATTAAAAATTATTACTTCTCCTCTCTTCCCTTTTCTGGAACTTGTTCAAATAAATTGAAAAGACTTTGTGGTGTTAAAAGAGAGAAAATTTAATAAATTTCAAGCCAAGAAGACTCTAGTATTTGGAGGGGGTTAAGCAGTATTTAAAAGCGAAAAATTTCATACTCCCTGAAGGCAAAGTAATACAATTTTGGTGAAAGTTATTTTTTTTGTTTTTTATTTTCTTTGGCTGATGAACGTAATTTTTCCATTATAATGTTAAAAATTTTCTTTTTTCCATTTCGTTTTTCCTTTGAGAAGCAGGTATTATTGCAGTTTTTTCTTCTTTTCAAGTCTCTTGTTCATTGGCGGGGGAAAAAAAGTTATTTTTTATGCCGTTTTTCATTTTTTTCTTTCTTTTTTTGCATAAGAAAATAAAATTACTGTGTGTAATTTATTTGCAAATTAAATAAAAATTTATTTTTGGGTAGAAAAAAAATGAAAGAAAACTTTTCTTTGAGATAATAATGCCATCGATCAAGTTGGTTGCCACAAGAAATGTGGCAAGAGAAAGTAGGAAGTAAAGTAAAGTCTTTGAAAGCTTGACTATCTAGCCGTCTCTGTCTAAACGTACCCCTTGCGGACAAGGACAGTGACATAAAACAAGCTCAACTGTTTTCTTTCCCTCCTCATGTACTTACATACTTAGTTGGTCATTACAATCCTTTCAGTTAGTATGACAACCCATCTTCTTGACGGGATCTACAGTTTAGTAAGTCGCGTTTTACAGCCTCTAAGTTCTCTTCATCTCAGTATAACCTGTAATAATACGGCCAATTCCAGACACTTATTAGCCACTCAATGCGCCATTAGAAACCTTCTTAAAGAGCATTTGGTTGCATGCAAATTGTCACTTCCAAAAGCTATTGAAAGGCGTATGATAAAATAAAAACTTTCTTACATAGAGTAGCTGTCTATTATCATCAATCATTTCAATTTTTTCCTCTTCTTCTTTATGGTCTTAACACTGTTTGTGTGTATATTAAGTAAGACGTAGAAGGAGACTCTTCTATCCTTTTAATTTCATGCCTCTTGAGTATTAAGTAATTTCAGTTCTTTTTGGCACTCCGGCTACCTCTCCACAGTTGATTAAGTTTCTTCCAACACTACAACTAATTAATCCATTATAATAGAGTGTGTGGCCCAATAGAAAAAAAAACAAAATTTTCCAATAAATTCATGAAAGTAAGTGAATTACAAACACACATACTCCTGATTCTATATACAAAAGTACATACTCGTATTATGCAGTAATAATTAAGAGATAAAAATCGAACATAAAATATCTGTATGTAGATCTCTCATATAATCCTGCTAAACTATAAAAGAAATACACACGAACGACTGAAGGAACAAACCTACAAACGAAAAAATGATAAACGAAACGTTTCAATATGAAAATATTAATGGCTGTGCATTTAAGTGTGT
This sequence comes from Sarcophaga caerulescens, assembly GCA_927399465.1. Classification (NCBI taxonomy): domain Eukaryota; kingdom Metazoa; phylum Arthropoda; class Insecta; order Diptera; family Sarcophagidae; genus Sarcophaga; species Sarcophaga caerulescens. The sequence goes on along the minus strand of OV656867.1, from coordinate 4,135,272 downwards.
GCATTGATTTGTTACTTAGCCACAGCTCAGCTCATAAAAAAATAAAGCCACACATGCATTTACACACACTCGCATACTTTCTCTCTCCGCATAATATACTCTATTGGCTTGAGTAGTTTTTTTACACTCAATTCCCGCGGTCTGTTAGGGATTTCTCACACATACAACTAACAGTAAATAAAAACTACTTTTTTAAAGGTTTTTAATGCTTATCTGCAGGCGATTTCAGGGGACGGGATTTTTTATTTTAAAAATTCAAAGAAAAAATTACTAATGTAGTGGACATTCGTTGTTCAGCCCATGGGAAGAAAATTTACAGAAAGAGTTTTTATTTGATTGCCGCTAACATAATAAATTTTAATTTTAATAAAAAAAATAATTTTTAACAGTGAGTAGCAAAACTACGGCTATGGACATTGGGAAATTGCCTATACTAAATGATATACCCTTCTTCATTGGATGGTTGCGCTCGTGTGATAGCTAAGCCGCATATATTTGCTATTTTGATGACTCTACGCTGTAAATAGCCCGATATCATCTTATTATCACCGTCGTTAAGATGTACCTTAGTACTGTGACCATGTTGTAGGGGATCCCCACAATGTGTCTTCTTCAAACCTATTGCACTTACAAACTTCCAGTTGCTGATCGGTGTCAACAATAACAATCGCATTCACATTTTTCTTCCTCGGATGCCATAATGGCTCAAAAATACAAAGAAAATATTCCAATGATTAAATCGTATTGTCAGGAAATCTACATGTTGAGCTCTGCCCCGTCGAAGCACCTTTACCAACCTCTCAGGCTATTTTTGAATAGTCTGACGCATAACTCAGATTTCCTCTTATTGTAGTTCCCCAAAGCAAATGCTTCAATTGCCTTAGAAAACTTGGTTTGAGAAGAGTCTTTGCCTCACCGTATATACCCTTTTGTTGAGCATACTTTTTCAAACATCCACTATTAAATACAGCGCCAATAAATGAAACTACCTAAGAGTATACTTCATTTTAAACAAATTTATATAAAAAACCTACTAACCAACAACTCTCCACAATAGTATTTAAATTTCAATACTTTAAGGCAATACTTTTTAAAGCCACTTCAAAGAATCTAGAAAAATACACTCCTTTAAATAGGTTTTCAAAAAAAAAATAGAAAACCACTTCATATATCAAAAAAAGAAATCCATTAACCCAAAAAGAATATGTTAATAAATTTTAATTTTAAGCAACTGCAAACCAATAAAAAAAAGGAGTAAACAGTCTAAAAGTAGTCAATGGAAATAGTTCTTAAGGCCACTAGTCATTGTGTCTTCCCTTGCTTTGTTTTTTTATTTTTTTTTTTGGTGTTAAGGCTGTAAAAGTCATAAATATTCGAAAGGAAATTTAATTTTTTTCATGCTTTTAAAAAATAATTTGTTTTGCCAAGTTGCCAAGTGGCTTCTTAAAGCAACGACAACAAAAACTATTTTAAATATTAAACAAAAAATCCGAAAAGTATGCTTTAATTTGTTTTTTATTGCAAGGTTTTGACTTTAAAGTGGTTTCCTTAAAAACCCTTCATTGTAGTTCTTCTAATAAAATTGAAATTATCCAAAAATTTTCTTATTAAAGTTTTAGTTATCGATAAGTTTTCTTTGAACTAGTTTTAAATTGTTTTCTTTACTTTTATTTGTATAACTGCGGACAGTAAAATGTTGCCTAATTTTAGGCTGTTTGATACAAAAAGCCTAAATATTGTTTAAGATTTTCGGTTTTCTTTTCACCATGTTCCTATCTTTTAAGGCACTACGTACATATTTTCAAAAAGTTGAGCTTGCATTTCTTTACTAAAAAGTTGCAAAAAAAATTTTGTTGTCTGCCTTAAGGATGTTCAAAGAATAATTCAAAGATTATGTTTATCATTGCTTAACACATTTTCTGTCATGTTTTTATGTCTTTTTTGAAACACGTAAACCTTATGTGTCAATTTCTGTGTCAAATACATAGATGCTACAGCAATATTATTGCATGCTTTTAGGCTCCATTTTTTATGGAGAATTACATTTAAAAGAAAATGCTAAATTCACCATTTTATTATAAGTTTATTTCGTAGAAAAATCATTCTCTGACGTGGAGTTGTTAATAAAAATAAGTTTTTTTTCATACATACATTGTGTTGCCTACTTTTAAGCGTATTGTAAAAAGTTTTTAAATATTATAAACCTGTGTTAGATTTTAGAATTTGATTTAAAATTTTATTTGTTTTTTTTTTTTATATTTGCATTTAGCATAACTGTAGGCTTTTTGGAATTTTACAAACAAATTTATGAATTTAGGTAGCATTTTGCAGAGAATTGAAATTTCATTTAATTTTTGTAAATTTTTGTATAAAATTTTTAAATTTCCCTTTTTCGTTGCATAACATAAGGCTGATAGTTAATAAAATATTGTTGCGTGCTTTTAGTTGCTGTCAAAAAAATGTGTTTATGAAATAAAACTTTATTAATACCTTTAATATCATTTAATTTTTATAATTTCCAATAAATACCTCTCTTTTGTAGCATAACTTAAGGCTGGCTTTTTAAGCCAAATTATGGGAGAATGCTTTTTTAAAAATTATTGTGGTTGTTTGTAGTTTCAATTATCATTTACAAGCTTTTCGTGGACTGTTATCATACCTACAGCAAATATATTTTTGTTAACCTAAATATAGGCTATATTAAGCATCTAGAGAATTATTTTCTAACGAAAAATTTTTAAAATTTCTTAAGCATCTATTTAAGAGGGTTATTCTATCAATTTTAGAGAATTGTGGTATACTTTTAGGCTTTTATAATTGCTATGTTTTAACTTTTATTGCGATTCATTTTGCCCTTAAGTCCTTTGGGAAATTTTAAGGTGGATATTGTATTTTCTGTTGAAAACTGGCAAAATTAATCTGAACAAAAAATTAAATGCTTCATTCTGCCCGTCAGCAAAAAAAAATGAAGAGAAAGAAATGTAAATTATGCCTAAAAGCGCTTAAAAATAGGCTTAAATATTACGTTATTTATTCTACAAGTAAAACAAGAAAAATAACAAAGTTAAAAGGTCTTTAGTGCGCTTCTCCAGCCCTCTCTGCGTAAATTTATTTTCCCATGCTTTTCAAGGAATCCTCACACTTTTTTGTACATGTTTGTGACATTTAAATAGCTAGAGAAAATCAAACAAAAAATCCAAAAACAATAGAAAAATAATATAAAAAAGCAACAGTAAAAAACGAATTGTTAAGCTAGACACTCTCCTGCCACTCAACTTGAAAAGAGTCTCTCGTAAATAATATTCTTTACACAGAGTAAAGTATACTTTTGGGCAAAGTCAACAAGAAATTTAATATCGCCAAAATCCGAAAAAACAATACAGAAAGTTAATCGTTCTTTTGATTTTTTTTAAAAAGAATATTAAATTAATTTTTAAACTTTTTAAATAATAATTAAAGGCATTTAAAAACATAAAATAATACCCCCACCCCGTATCATTTTCTAATTAGAAAATTATTTAAAGAAAAAACTTAACAAGTTTCATAAATCAACTAAAAATTAAGTATTTTTAAAGAACTTTTTATTGAAAAAAATTCGTAACAACTTTTATCACGTTCTTGTGCCTAAAACTAGGCTACAATATTCCACATAAATTGTTTCTTTTTATCATCCCAAACATATGCTACAAATGTGTTATAGTCGCACAATAAATGCTATATTTTAGTATCAATTATGGGAGAAGCACATTCTTTGTTCTCCTTCTTATTTCTCATATCTTAAGAATTTTATGAATAATCAATAAATAACACAAAAGAAATCGACTCACCACATACAAATAAATATCGTTTAGCATACATTATGGCGCAAAAGAAATATAATAGCCCTAAATAATCGAAATTAAATAAATAATAATTAAATATATAAAACAGTTTAATAATAGTCAATTTTTTTGAAGTATAATTCAGTTATCGATGAATTCTCTATACAAAAAATATGTTACCGATAAATATTCTATACAAAAAAATTATACATTTTCAATAGAAAAATTTCGTTATCGATAAATTTTCAATAGCAAAATATTGTTATCGATGAATTTTCAATAGAAAAATTTTGTTATCGTTTAATTTTTGTACAAAAAATACGTTATCTATAAATTTTCTATACAAAATTTTTCACTAGAAAAATTACGTTATCGATAAGTTTTCCATTGAAATGTGTTATAGATAAGTTTTCCATATAAAAATGTTGTTATCGATAAATTTTCAATAGGAAAATGTTGTTATCGATGAATTTTTTATAGAAAAATTCTGTTATCGATAAAGGCTACAAGAAAATTCAGTTATTGATAAATTTTGTGTAAAAAAATTCTATTTACCTATAATTTTTCAATAAAATTGTATGTTATCGATAAATTTTCTATAAAAATCTATAGGAAATTTATTGAAGAATAAAAATGCAGAAATAAAAATTGGCCTGAATTTACTCTCTACAATAAATACTTATTGACTTATTTTCTAAATTTAGTTGAAAATTTCCTTGGAAAAAAGAAAGGAATTTACTGACTGGCAAAATTTACATACAAATTTAAAGGATTTATTTTTAAAACCAAATATTTCATTGAAACAACAACAACAACAAAAAACAATACAAAAGCATTCCCTATGAACTGTGTGTGTGTGTGTGTGTTTTACGATTGATTAGTTCCCTGCAGTAAAACAAAATCAACAGAAAAATTAAATTCTACTAGAAACAACAACATAAAACCAACAGTTCATATTACGTTTTTATAATAAAAAAAGACAAAGAATCGCACGCACATTTCTTTCGTGTATTCATGTTGTGTGTTTAGAACAGACAAAAACCGTTACGATGACAAAAAACAATAAAAAGAATGCAGAAAAAACAAATAAGTAAAGCCAGCAAGACCTCGCTCACACACACAACAATACCGCGTTACATTGACAAAAAACAACACTGTTATACAATGCTCTTTTTATGTTTTTTTCACACTCTCTCATCTCTCACACTCTTTTCATCTCACTCTTCTTTGTTAGATTATAAAAAAATGTAAACAAACCATGTTTTCTGCTTTGTAACATTGAAAACCGTTAACAACAGTGCTGATCAAAAATAAAGCAAAACGGAGGCGTGTTTGTAATCAATTGTAAATAATTGCACTCAGAGAAAAATTTCGTAACTTTCAACATTTTTATAGCACGCTTCTAACGAACATAATAACAACAATGTGCACGAAAAGTAATCACAATTGAATCACCACTCTTGTAGAAAGTTTTTCAACAACAATGTTTACGCGTTTTTCGTGTAACAATGTTGTGTTTATGCACAACTTTTTTTATGTGCAATAAACTCGTTACATACACTGAGCGCCAAAAGTGAGTAAACACCACTGAAATAATTCATTTTCTTAGGATAGCGAGAAAAGTAAATGAGAATAATCGAGTAAATTTTCTAAAAATAAAAACGTTTATTTATTACTTATAAAATGTTAAAACAAAAACAACAATTCAATTATTTTTGTGCTACAAGAATATTTTTTATAATAGAAAATTTAAAATTATAGTGGGTGTTGACTCACTTATGGCGCTCAGTGTAGTTCTGGACAGAATTTATAACACTTTTGTGTTTAAAGAGTAGTTCTGTTTTAATGTCCAAATTATTTATTACACTTATGTACAACACTTACGGCTCAGCGCTAAATAAACTCTCGACATAAACCATTCCAAAGAGTGTCCTCTTATACTCATACAGCACACACACATGCAGCTTTGATACACATGTATAATAGTTTAAGTTACCCAGTGTCTCAATAACACACAACGTTACAAATAAACGCTTATTTATTGCCGCACTTAAGATGTGTTTAATCATGTGAGTATGGATGAATGTATGTGTGAGAGAGAGGATGTGGTGTGTTCAATTAGTAGTTTAGTTTTAATTAGTATTTGTGCAGTGTAGACTAGGTGCATTTCAAACGAGAACTTTTGCATTCGTCACATAGACGTTGACGAATGTTGTTGCAAGGCTGGTGTATTTTTATTGTTTTTTTTTTAAAGGAAATATGACTTAGTCTTTTAATTTAAATGAAATACTCTTAAATTGTTCATAAAATTTATTATTTTTGAATTTCGTAAACAGTATAAAGGGTTATCCATTTAAAGCTTTCAAAACCTTGGGTCCAGCAAAACATACCTAATTGGTATGTTAATTTTTACTCATGTGTGGAGCATTTCAAAAATAATATTTGTGATGTTATTGCCGAGATACCGACCGAAAAAAGGTACTCGAAAACTTCCTTTAAAACGGATCAACTGGTAAATGCTGCGGTCACTTAAATGAGATTGTATATAATGGCTACCCTACATATTTTGTCGATTAATTTTACTAAAATAAAACACCATTTTGTTTTAAAACGACATTGAATTTTTACATTTTATGCCAAAGCAAATATAAGAGTGCTGCTTGGAGAACCCGTTTCAAACGAATGTAAAATGTTTTGGTTTTCTTTCCTTTCAACTTGTTCATTGTATCCAAAGAGAAAGTGTGCGGGAGAGAGAGAGAGTGGAAGATTGAGAGTATAAAACCTTGTAGGTTTAAAGATTGTCAAATATACTGTGTTCTTTCAGTTTTTTGTTTGTTTTGTTTTTATTTTTGTTTTTGTCTTCGAATGCTTAAAGCCGCAATGAAACAAAAATAATACCGGTGTTGTTGTGTACTCTTCAGCCTCTAAACCCAGCAAACAATTTCGTGTGTAATACATAAATATTAAGGCAATCTGTGTATATATTTGTAGTACTTAAACCCTTAACAAAAGGTTTACTTGTCTTAAGAAAAAACGAAAACAAAACAAACAAAAAAAAAATTCTAAATAAAAACGAACAAAAGTGCCCGCCTATAAATAGAAACGAACGAGCCTATTTGCTTTGCTATGTAAATCAATGTGTTGCTTACATTGTAATTGTTGTTGTTTTCAACTGGTTGAGAGAAATATTGATGAAAAAAAATTGCTTATGATTTAAAAACATTGAAATTGATGGGAATAGTCGACACATTGAAAATAAATGGGAAATTAAATTAAAATTTTACTTAAACGAGGCGTATGATAGTATTATTCTCTGATTTTCGGTTTATTTAATAATAATAATAATCATACGCTCCATAGAACATAGTTATTTAATAAAGAATATTCAATTACAACAAAACAGAAGAGAGAAATTAAATGAAAGGTAATTTCGTAAATAAATCTTATTTTGGATTATATTATCGAAAATTAGAATAAAAGCAATTAAAAAGTATGTATGGACATTTATTTAATAGAAATTAAAAAAAAAATGTATCGATAATTGATAATATCTGAAGTAAATTAAACGGTAAGTGAAATTTTATATAGAAAATTAATTAATAAAAGAAATTTTCTAAAGAAAATTTATCGATAACAGATATTAAAAAATTTATCGAAACTGAAATTTATCGATAACTGAAATTTTTTTAGAAAAATAAGAAAAAAATATGGAAAACAGAAATTTTCAAATAAAATTATTTTTTCGATAAACAAAAATTTCTAAAAAAAATATTTATCGATAAATGTAAATTTCTAAATTTATTACCTATTATTATTATTACCTATTATACATACATATTTGGTCAGGATTATTGACCTAGTTTCTCACACCACTTATGTTGTGTGTGTTAATTTTATACATAAGTGGAGGGACCTACAGTTTAAAGTCGATTCCGAACGACAGATTTTTTTGAGAAACTTTTCATGGCAATTTTATTTACTCTCAGAGTTTTTGCCAGAAATCTGCTGAGAGGAAATCGCCGAAGAAATACTTTTTGTATTTTTGTTTTGTTGTCTGGCCTGGGGCTCGAACCCTTGCTTTACGTCTAATAAGCCAACACACTACCTACTAGACTACGGCGACTACAACCTACCTATTATTGTTATAAAAAATAAAGAGAAAAAAATATTTTTTTTACATGATTTACTAGATATTTAAAAAAAATTAATGATGACATGAACATTTAACGTAAAAGTAATAAATTGACTCTAAATGCCTTAAAATTCTTTAATTTAAAAAAAATTCTCACAACCTTTTTTCAAAAGTTTATTACACCCACAGTCTATTTTTAAATTCCTATTACATACAAATTTTTTATGCAAACATTTGCATGCAACGTTTCGTACTTTCACAGGCAGGCAATAAAAATCAAAAGAAATCATTTGAAATAATAACCAACCAAACAACCAACATCTATAAAAGAATGTTTCTAATCAAAAGCCATAAAAAGTTAAATTTTATCTCTTCACCACCACCAACACCATCACCCTCGTTTACTCTTGATTTTTATTTATCCAAGTGTTTTCGTTACTTCTTGTTTTTTTCTTGCCTTCAAGTATGCCATAAAAAATGCGATTAAATAAAGATTTAAGGCTCAAATACGATGTTCGTATGTAATCATCATAAAAATTAAGGTAGAAATACTCTGCTTTTACTCGTACTCTCTGTGTCTCTCTTTCTCTTCCTCTTCTTATTGACATAAAAAATGAATCTCTTAAAACATGTTTAAACAACATCGTTAACTTTGCCTTTTCTTTCCATAACTCTACACACACATACACACACACTCACACTTAAATAATTTTCTTTAATATGTTTTCCTTGTTTTCGATTTATTATTTATTTTGTTGTTATACTTTGTGAGATATTTTTTATGAGAATTTTTGTTCCGTTATTATGGTATATTTTATGCTTTAGTTATAATAGCAATAAGTATTAAACGTTTTTTCCTTTTGTCATTTGTTGTGGTTGTTGTTGTTATTTTTAAACCTCTACTATAACAATAAAAAAACAAAGTTAATAAGTTGCTGTTAAACAAGAGAAGGAGAAAAGGTTGATATTTTGAAGGACAAATCATATAAAATATAATTGGAAATTAAATTAAATGAAACATACATACTAATGTATGTACATATGTATATGCATACACACATACATATATAAAATGAATAAAATCATAAATTATGTAAATATATCAATCGTGCCTTTGTTCCATCAAACATATGCAAGTGTTTAACATTTTTCTACTATATACCGATAATTGGCCATATTACCGATAATTTATCAATAATTCAAATAAAATTTATAAATAATTACAATTTTCTATAGAAATTTTATCGATAACTTTAAATTTCAACAGAAATCTAACGTTAATTAAAATTTTCCATAGGAAAATTATCGATAACTAAATTTTTCTATAAAAAATTTATCGATAACTAAATCTTTCTGTAGAAATTTATCGATAATTAAATTATTCTAATACATTTTGAAAACTAACTTAATTTTGCTGTTAAAATTGTTTATGTTTATTTTAAGTTTGTTTAAAAAAATTATCGATAATTACTTTTTTTATACTATTCCAAATTGAAAAAAAAAAAAAAAAAGGAAATTTTTTTAAAATTTTATTTAAATTTTTCTGCTGTATGACAATGACATTTTGTAAACCTGAACTTGATAGAATTCATTACAATTGTTTTTGCGAAAGTCTGTTAATAAGGCCGACTTCCTAAACGCAAGTTGCAATGCATATTTACAATGCATACACTTCGTAAACGCATTTGTAAAGTTATTGGCAACGTCTAATGTTCCTAATCGTTTGGCAACGCATTTTAATGAGTATCAGCAGTCAAATTCGCGCATCATTTTTATTTTGTATGCAAACACTTGAAGTGCAATGGCTGAGTAAGTATTATCTTTTCTATATTTAATAAATTATTTAAAATCGATAGATTCTATACACATAATTAAATTATAATTAAATATTTTATATTATTTATTATATTATTAACAAATCAATGTTTTTTGAAGATGTAGTCTGAGATAATTTCTCAGCATTTGCCAACAATATTGGTAAATAATTTTGTGTTACCTCCATTTTACTACATATAAACAAAATTTCAATTTAATAACATATGTTTTATGGATGAGTTGCATAGCGACGTTCCTAAATGCCGATAAAATGCTAAAAAATGTATGCAATGCAAGGTTGCATTTAAGGTATGTTTTGCATTGCATACGCATTTTTTAAAATTATGAATTGCAACTTGCGTTTAGGAAGTCGGCCTAATTCTTTAAGCCAACGAAGCGTATGAACAATTTTAATTTGAAATGCAAAACAAGCATACGCCACTGAATACCGTTTATTTTAATGTTAATATTGTGCCACAGTGTCTCTCCCTCTCTCTCTCTTCACTCACTGCATAAAATTATAATAACAAGAGACCTTTTGTTCAACCGTTATGGCTTAAGCTTTTAACTCTTGGAATAAATACTCATAATATTCTTTTATTAATTAAAAAACAACAACAAATATTTCCCTTTCTTTAACATCTCTTTTTCATGCTCCTGTTATTGTTCTCTTTTTTAATTTATTTAGTCTGTTTGAGAAAAAAAAAATGTATTTTTTGTTTCTCTTTGCCATGCCTTCTTGAATGCATAAAAAAATGTTTGAAATTTGCAGTTTTGCTAAAGTCTAGGGAACGTTTTATTCTAAGTATTTTCTTAACCACTTGGGTGTAGGATATACGATACGATGTATATTGTGTTATCGACTATAGTGTACTGGTTTATATCTTTAAGTTTTTTTTAAGTAAACTTTGGTTTAGGAATATGGCATTATGATCAATAACATAAAATTTTCCTAAAAAAATATATCGATAAATAAAATTTCTTGTAGAAAATTTATCGATAATTAAAATTTTCAATAGAAAATTTATCAATAACTAATATTTTCCATAGAAAATTCATCGATAATTAAAATTTTCTATAGAAAATTCATCGATAATTAAAATTTTCTATAGAAAATTCATCGATAATTAATTTTTTCCATAGAAAATTTATCGATAATTAAAATTTCCTATCGAAAATTTATTGATAATTAAAATTTTCTATAGAAAATTTATCGATAATTAAAATTTCCTATCGAAAATTTATTGATAATTAATATTTTCCATAGAAAATGTATCGATAATTAATGTTTTCCATTGAAAATTTATCGATAATTAAAATTTCCTATCAAAAATTTATCGATAATTAATATTTAAATATTTTATAGGCTTTCATAAGTATTTACTAATGGGTTGAGCTACGTTTTCACTGATCGCGAGGGCATCTTTACGCTGATGAAAGCTTTTCCTGTACATTTGATTCCCTTTTTCACATTTAAGCAACACCGATCGTGTTGTTATTTTTCTAATTGCCTTTAGAGGCTTTCATTCTAAACGGAGCTTCTTTTTCTAAGCTGTTTATACCCACATTCAGCCAATCGTACAATACTTTTCTCTTATTTTTACTTTTACATCAAAATTTGTTATTTGTCAATGGAAAAAAGTGGGAAAAAATCATTTTTTTTTGGTTCTTTTTTGTTTCCTTAAATAGCTAAAAGAAAATGACCCCAAATTGTTATTCTATTTAAAATTCTTGTCAATTTTATGCCATTTTCTATGGGATTTCCTTGGGCCACATTTGTCTAGAGTATACCATTCTATTTCGTGTTTGTTTTTGTGCTCATCGTAAACAGTAGAAAAAATGTAAAGACCTGAAATCAATATTTTCATGTGGTTAAGGCTATAAAAAGATTTGATTTCACAACCAAAAAAAAAAATTAAATCAAAACAAAATGTTTAAACGGCTCATAAAATCGTTAGAATATTTGGCATAATTTTTATTTATGAAGGTTTCTTCTTTGTATGTTTTTAATGAATAAGAGGAATTTAAAGAGCGCTTAACCTTGTTACTAAAACGAAGATTTTTAAAATTCCTCTAAAATAACCGTTTACTGAGTGAGTGCTTGAAAAATGCCATCCCTTCATAATCTGCATTATCATTTGTATACTTTAAATAAGTCAGAAAGACTAAAAGCTGTTCATTTCTTCTGTCCCCCCCTCTCTCTCTCTCTGTGCCTGTTTTTGTTTATTTTGTTTTATTGGAAACTAAACACGCACGTATCTTCCATAATCATCTCAGAGAACAACCGTCGTATGTATGATTGATTTTTATTAGTTTCTCATAAAGCAAGTTAAAGAGAGGGAGAGAGTGGTAGAAATATCAATAATTTTTTAAAAACTAAGAGAAAACTGCTTTGTAGTTTGTTTTGTTTTGTTTTTATTTTCATCCTGTTTAAGTCACGTTTTATTACAATAATAAAAGCACAAAAATATTGAAGATCTCTGTGTGTGGAAGAGCATGTTATGAAGGAAAACTATTGAATAAATAAATAAAATCCTTTAAAAAAGACTCTAAGGAGAGAGCTCTTTAAAGAATGTTCTTTAAAGAATTGAAAACTTCTATTCAGTTTGTTAAGGGTCCGCCAAATAACTTTTTTTTTTTTTTTAAATGCTTTAAAAAAAACTACTGAATATTTGAGTGCTAAGAAATTAAATATTTTTGAGTACGTCATGTATTATACATATAAAGGGTCCGCCAAATAACTTTTTTTTTTTTTGAAAATGCTTTAAAAATTCCATTATTAACCGGAAGGATTGTACTTTCAAATAAAAAAAGAAATTTGAGAAAATATTCAGTAGTTTTTTTTTAAAGCATTTTCAAAAAAAAAAATTATTTGGCGGACCCTTTATATGTATAATACATGATGTACTCAAAAATATTTAATTTCTTAGCACTCATACCACCTGTATTAATGGCACATGAATTATTCTTTTTTAAAATAAAATTTAATTCCAGACTTTTTTGCAATGACTCAGCAAAACCTACGTAATACGTATAGCAATAAATAAATTATGAAAAAAGAAAAAAAAGAATATTTTTAGCTTATCTTTTGAAATTTTGAAAATGTTTTATTGCTTCTTAATGCCTTAGAAGTAAAAAAAAGAAAATCTCTTAAGACGTTCTAAAATGTATAAAACCTGAAGACATATTATGTGTGGAAAATAAATACCTTTTGTTAAATGGCTTCGAGTATTTGTGTTAATTTTTTCTTTTTTTTTAATATTTAAGCAGAAATGCGACAAATTTGATCAGATTTCTGTGATAACAGCACAGATTGGCAATATTATTTTCATACCAAGCCATAATGTCTAATTCACGGTTCTCTCTTCCCTTTTGCTAACACTTGTTATGGGAAAAAATATAAACAGGTATTTACTTATGCTTCATTTAACATTAGAAAACCAGTCTAGATCTCTAACATGAGTTTAATTTTATAAGACAAGCACCATCCATCAGGTATAATAGACGAATATTCGAAAGGCATTTTTACATTAACGCTATTCACCTGTGGAACCAACTTCCAACTTTATTGAATAAAAATAAACACAGTAAATTCTCAAAACTATGAGTCTAAATTCTAGTTTCGTCTCAAATAAAACAAAAACAAATTCCTTGTGTGCCTTTAATTGTAACCATGATTCGATAAATAAGGGCTGATTTTTTAAGAGCTATAGGAAAATTTTTCAAAAAAAACACATAAAATTCAGAAAAATGCATGAAATCTATATTTGAATCGATAGTACGGTCCATATAATTTAATGTTTGAAGATTATTTCATGCAAATATTGACCGCGACTGCGCCTCAAATGGTCCATCCGCTTAGTCAAATTTTGGCATACTCTTTCCAACATTTCGGTCGGTATCTCACGAATAAATGCTTCAATGTTGTCTTCCAATACGTCAATTGAAGCGGGCTTGTCTTTAACATAGCCCCACAAAATTTAGTCTAAAGGTGTTAAATCGCACGATCTAGGCGGCCAATTGATCGGTCCCGAACGTGAAATAAAATGTTCACCGAACTCGCTTCTCAATAAGTCCATTGTTACGCGTGCTGTGTGGCATGTGGCACCGTCTTGTTGAAACCACATGTCATGCAAGTCAAGCTCTTGCATTTTGGGCAAAAAAAAAGTTGGATATCATCTCACGGTAGCGTTCACCATTCACAGTTACGTTACGATTCGCAACATCTTTGAAGAAGTACGGTCCAATGATGCCAAATTCAATGATTTGCAAGCGTTGTTCGTTTGTAAGACGATTCATGGTTAAATTATAGACCAAACTGAAGATGTTTGACAGTGAAACAAAACACGTAACGTGCCTGAGCTGTTTAAACCAGTGTTGCCAAAAAGATAATAGCTAAAAAATTACCCTTTACAATAGTAAATCCAAGTTTAATTCACTTCTTTCCTTATGAATGATTTTGTGAGAGAGAAGTTAATTTTGTTTCGGCTCACATAAACACAAAAACAAATTTCTTGAATGCTTTGATAGGCAACATAAATATGTTAATACAAGTTAGTATTTGTTTATCTAAAATTTGTGAATAGTTTTAATAGTTTTGCAACTGGTTTCTAATATTAAAAGATGTTCAATTTAATTTTCTCTGCAATACACATATGTAGGGGGTGAGTGATTCTATAAGATATTAAAAGGCCGAATATTTTGTAAGACTTATTATGGATTGAGTGTAATCGAATACTCTGCACCGAAGACAGCTGCAGTAAAATAAAAAGTTTAAGAATTTTTTCCTAAAAAACTTACAATAAGAAATTTATTTGTTTGTTAAACAATTGAACTGCAATTGAAACATTGAACAAAAAACTTGAAAGAAATAAAGAAAATAAAAATAAAACCAATACATAATAACATTTATTGATGAAAAATATTTACATTTTAATGGCATTTCTTTTTTAATTGAATTTACACGCTGATACAGCATTTTTACACACACACACACCCACCACGCGCACACACAAAATACGTGTAAATGATATTGAACTATGTACTATTGAAAATTGAATATGAATTTTACCTTTTCAAATAAGCAAATAAACAAAAAGGAAAATAAAAGAAATATAACACGGTGCGACTGTGAAAATACACCCGAGTAACTATATACATAGTCCACGTTGTTCAGTTAGTTGAGTAGAACTCAAAAATACCTTTTTTATATTTCTCGAACCCTCCAAACTTGTTTTATTTGACAAAAACTGTTTTTTCTGACTTAACGCACAAATTTCTGAATTACTCAAACATTTCTGACCCGATTACAAAAATTTAAATCTTGTTGGAAAGGGGAGAGATGGACCTTTAAAACGGTGTACATATATCTATTATTCGACTTAATATGCTATGAGCTTTGATGAGGTAAACTAAGAAAATGCGAATTTTTTTTCATATTTTTACAAGTTTGTCCGTTGATAGTAGCAAACTTTACTTAAAAAATATGAAATATAAAAAAAATATAAATTTGAGATCTACTCAACAAAACTCACAACCTACACTATGTCATTAGCCGGGTGTATTTAATATTTTTTATTTTGTCGCATAGTGTAATCTATTGATTTTCTTTCAGCTAAAAATAAGCGTTAACCAAACATAACAAAACATATATAAAAAAAATATATTTATTTTTCTATTTAAATTCCTATTTAAACCAGAAAAATCTTGTTGAATGTTGCAAATAACTTTAATTTTTTAATTTGTACTTTTAAAAGAAAAAAAATTAAGATGACCTCTCTTCGTCTCTCTCTCTGTTTCTCCCTTACTTAATTTTCTTTCTTTAAATTAATATTTCATTTTGCTCTGCCATTGTTTTGCTTTATCTTCCCATTGTTTCTGTAAAAAAAAAAAAAAAAACAATAAACTAACGTAAACGACTTTTACTCACGCAGAGAATTGAAACATCTTTCGTGTTGAAAAATAAGAAATGCACACATACTTACACACCTTTTCGTAGTATTTTGGTTTTTCTTCTTTATTGCAAAACAACACACACACATGACGAAAAACAATAATAAAATGGAAATGCGTTTGTCATTGTTGAAGGCCATTTAAGAAGAAAACATGTTCGTTCACGCCTAAACAAACGCAGCCACACACACGCACGCATCATATGGCATTTAAAAGGAAATTTATATTTTGTTTCTTTAGAAAAAAAAAAAAAAAAACAAGAGTAAGAGTATGCCGATGTTTTTAAACACTCACGCACTTACGTGTTAACATTTAATAATGCATGCTTTTTAATACTTTACTCCTCTCTATTGTTTACTCACTCTCCCTCTTTCTGTTCGTTTGTTTTATTTTAACAGTTTAATGTTGACATTTCAGTTAACATATCATTTACTGGCCTTCTATCAATTCGCACTTTTTACTCCTTCCATTAACTCTTTTATAGTCATTTATAACGTATAACCGAGTAAGTAGTTCTCTCTAACTGTAACAATTTGTTGTTGTTGTTTTTTTTTTCTTTTATTATTATTATTTGATTTCTCTTGTGGATAATAAATGTGATGAGAAAATAAAATAAAATAAGAGCCAACCGTAACAGCAACAACAAAATAATAACGTGACTTTTATGAGTATGATTACTGAGACGTGTTGCAAGCAAATGTTAAGGGAGCAAGTAGCAAAAATTATGTTGAATGTTATAAAACAAAAATTAAATTGAATTGAATTAAATTAAGTAAATGAAAATAAAAATTGAATTTAAAATTTATTACATATACATAAATCTTAAATGACAGAGAAAAAGTTTTATTCATAATATATTAGTTAACATTAATTAAAGTTTTTTAAAAAGTAAAATAATTCTTCTCTAATAAATTTAACAAATTTATTATTTTTTTAATTTTTAATTCTTTTCTATTTAAATTTAATGT
Source organism: Sarcophaga caerulescens (assembly GCA_927399465.1). Lineage (NCBI taxonomy): Eukaryota > Metazoa > Arthropoda > Insecta > Diptera > Sarcophagidae > Sarcophaga > Sarcophaga caerulescens. The sequence goes on along the minus strand of OV656867.1, from coordinate 4,118,584 downwards.
TTCTTCATACATATTTTTTCCAAACCCTTTTTTTATTGTTTACAAGACAAACAAATTTTTGGCCATAAATTTACTGTTAAAAATTTTAAATTGTTATTATTATTTATATACTTGCAGATAGTACCCGGCGTTGCGCGGGTTATGTAGTTTGGATTAGTTTAAAAAATTAAAAAAAAAAAATATTATTGGGTTATTTTTGCATTAAAAATAACAATAAATAAAAAACCGGCTTATATGTTTCGAAACCGGTTTTGAAACCGGTTTCTTAAAAAATGCAATTTTTCAAATTATTCGGAAACCGGTTTAACAAACAACCCAGTTTTTTGAATACCATAAGTCCTAAATATAAATGCACTCAATTTGCCCGTTTTTGGCCCCTTTCCCCCTTTTTGGACCCCTTTTGGTCCAACTTTATAAACGGAACACCACCAATAGCTATTTGGGAAACTTAACCAAGCTAAATCGTAAAAAAATACCTTTAAAACAGATAAAATACAGCATTTATGCATAAAAGTACTAATTTTTGCCCATTTTTTCTCCCTTTGTCCCATTTTTTCCCCTTTGGGTCAAAATTTTGTAAAGATTTATAGCCTATACCCTGCACCGACAAAAGCTCGATCTATATCCCAAATTTCAAGAAAATCGGTCCAGGCGTTCAGGCGTGATTGGCTTACAAACAAACCAACAAACAAACAAAAAAACAGACTTACAGAAAGATTTATAATATATCGAGTCATAACCGCAAAAATATCTCAAGCGACATATTTTTCATATATCGTTTTTTGTAATAAATAAATTCATTGGCATCATTTGCATCATCTATAAAAATTTCAGGGTCACACTCTGTACCGTTATGAATTTATAACAAGAAAAATTTTAACTTTCTAACTTAATTTGCACAAGAAATAAATAATAAAAACATTCTCCTGTAAAATTTCGTTTTTGTCGCTTGAGATATTTTTGCGGTTATAGCACGATATATTAGGATTGTTTCAATACAATTGAAATTACTCTCTTGTACTTTATTACAGTATGGTTAAGTAATAAACAAATTAATTTACTGTCTTTAATTTTTAAGGTTAAATTGTTATCTCATATACAATAAATCGCAGAGGGTGAGAAAAATTTTACATTCACTTAATATTAGAAACAAGTTTTGTTTACAGGTTCATGTTTACAGTTATGACATACAAGGAATTTGTTTTTGTTTTGTATGAGCCGATAAAAAACGAATATAAAGAAAGATCTCTCGCATAAACTCTCACACATTTGTACTTTTCTTCCCATATAGAAATGTAATACTTTTTTATCCTCTCTCCCTATACGAGTATTGTGATAAAGAGTAAATTGAAATAAACAAACACTCTCTTACATTATGTACCATGTTGATGTTTACAATAAAACCATACATAGGTTTTATAGCAGGGAAAAACAAATGTAAACTGAGATCTCTCTCTCAGAATATTAACTTGAAATTAAACACATACTTTTGAGAAGTAACTGTGTTTACTTTTATTCAAGAAAGCACATTTAAAACTCTGTTTATATTATTTTATAGGGCTTTCACAAGGAAAGAGAAAGAGAGAGAGAGGTGTGAATAACGTATCTACGAGTAAAACAAACAAAAAAAAAAAAACAGTGCAAGAAGCAATTGTTTACGGTTGCAGCAGTAAACTCGTTTAAGAAATTTGTTCAATTGTTTGTTTGCATTAGAAAAAAAAAAAGTAAATACTGATAAAGACCATATTAGCTCATATTAAAGATGTAAATGTTTTCTATGTTAAATGGAGCATAAGTAAAAAAAAGTCAGTTTATATTTTTTCTCATAAAAATTGATAGCAAATAAGTGAGCGCAGGCACTATAATCTAACTGTGAATAAGACATAAAATAAATAGCCTAACGGACAATGGCTTGGTATGTAAAAATAATATTGCCAGTCTGTTCTGTTATCACAGAAATCTGTTCAAATTTGTCTCATATTTCCCTCAAATGAAAAAAGATTAACTGTAATATCCGAAGCCATTTAACAAAAGGTATTTATTGTCAGCTTAACGTCTTATAGATTTTAGGCATTCGCAGGAAATTTTGTTCCTTTTTTTTGTTTTCTAAGTATTAAGAATTTGAAGAGATAAAACAGAATTTTTCTCTTTTTTTTCTATTGTGTTTTGTTTATTGTTGTAATAATTTTACATCAATGTTGCTGACACAATAAAACCAAAGCCAGCTATGAAATATTTCTTCAAAGAAAACAAATTGATCTGTTAGCCATAGGGGAAGTATGAATGTTGGGAAATTAAATATTGCGTATACGCAAAAATAGGTTGTAAACATTTGATTAACGTCAACAAATAATACTTTAAAAGCAAAGAACTTGCAAGCAAATATCGGGTTATCCATTTAATGATTTAGAGATGTAGTCTAGTAGGTAGTGTGTTGACTTATTTGCCGTAAGGCCGTGGTTCAAACCACAGGTCAGACATCAAAATGAAAATCTGAAAAAATATTTCCTCTCTGCAGATTTCTGGCAAAAACTCTGAGAGTAAATAAAATTGCCATGTAAAGTTTTAAAAAAAAATCTGTCGTTTGGAGTCGACTATAAACTGTAGTTCCCGCCACTCATGTATAAAATTAACACACACACCATGAGTGGTGTGGAGAAACTAGGTCGTAATACTGACTGAAGGGTTGTAATGACCAATTATGTATGTGATGCAATAACAAACAAACAGTATGTTCTAGAAGTTACCAGAATAAAAATAAATAAAATAGTTTCAAAACCTTGGGTCAGGCAAGGTTGTCAGTTGTTAAATATCTTTTATATAAGAATTATAGGGTAATTGTGGACTTACTGTGTAAGAAATTGCTAAATTATAGGAAAATTTGAAAAGACTGTAAGCATTACAACGGTGGTTAGGCCTGAGCATCATCGCAACGTACTGACCAAAATAGTGCTTCTGTTAGAGGAGGACTGCCTTGCATTTCTATACTTATAAAAAAATAACTCACGCTATAATTAGAGCAAACAATAATTCTCATTTCATACACGGTGGTTACATTAACATTAAAAAGTCAATTGTCGCTTATAGAGTTTGGACAGCTCAGAACTGATAGTGAGAAAGAGAATACATCAACTCATGCAATAATTAAAGCCGGCTGACCATTCGTAATACCATATTGCAATAATTTCTTTAGCTTTCGGAAGATCATTTATTAATCGGTAGTTTCATCAACATGCAAAATCGTCGCATATAGCAGGTCTGGAAGAACCTAGAAACGATTGTGGGAAAAGTCAGTGCATTTGGAAAAAATTACTGTTTTGGCTATTTTGCACGAAAAGTTTACAGAAAGAGCAATTTCTCATTTTAAAGGCTTCAATTGGGCATAAGATCATGCGATTTGAAGGCATTCGCCGGTTTTTTGCAGAGCCAGGTCTTCACGAATATTCCTCTAAATTTGGAGCATACCAAGCATTCTAAGCGTTATAATATTTTATTATACAATGCCAACGCATAATATGGTATAAAAGGTTTATAATGCAAAAAAAAATCGATTAAAAAATTAAAGTTCAAATTGAAAAATATTGCCGATAACTAGGTATAATACCATTTGGTTGAAATATATTAAAAATTAAAAAACAGCCTGATGCATTTCACAGCAGATACCTACTTGTGAAGAGTTGGAAGCTGCCATCAAATAATTACAATGGGTTTTCGTCTGTGACGAATAATTTTGCTGATAGAAATTTATTAATTTTTATTTAAATAAAAAAAAATTTGTTTAAATGTATTTTAAAACATAAATAAAAATATTAAATTCTTTTCTCACCTTTTATATGAAATTAAGCAGAAAAACAATTCCCATTGTGCGTAGGTGTCACATTCGCACTCGGTTAAACAATAAAATCAAACAAAAAAAACTTTCTTGGCAACAAACATTTTTTAAAAAAGAATATTTTTTTATTTATTTATTATTTTGTATTATTTATGATTTTAAATATTTTTTATAATTTTTTTTTATTACGAAAAAAAAACACAATTTTTTTACAGTTGTCAGGGGTACACTGGCCTTGCAATAAAAATGCTTTTTTTATTTCCTTTAAATGATTCTGTTTACATTACATTAAAACAAAAACAACAAACATGCTACATGCATGTAAACAAAATAAATATTATTTATGTTACCGAGTAATGAATGTGACATTAATTTTATTTACAGCCGCAAAATTTAACGGCATTTAATAAAAACAATAACAAGCAATTACATATAAACTCTGAAACAGAGGTTGAGAGGGAGACATCAAAAGAGACCGGCAAAAATCATATATGTAAAGTGACCATTTTGTTTTTCTTAATTTTTATTTTTTCGGCTTGCACTTACACTTTTTTTATTTTCTTTTGTTAAAAACAATATATTTTAAACATTTAAACAAATTATTAATTAATCATTTCTTTGTTTACATACTTTTATATCATTTTCTTGTATTTATTTCTTTTATATTTAAACACACAAAATTAAATATTCTCTGCCGATTAATTCCCGCACGTACACAACCGATCACCTTAACGTTCAATGAGAAACTGAAAGTGTTGAAAAAATTCTTGTGTTATGTTTGTGTTCTCTTGTGTTTATTCGACAATCATCATCACAAACATGCGACTAAAAGAAATGTTTTTTTATATTTGTTTCCTTATAGTAAAGCAAAGAAAAGACAACACATGCTAACAAATCAACATTAACATTAACACTAAGCTACATTACCTTAAAGAATATTTTTCTGTTCATTTAACATTACAAACTGTTATTTTAATGAACAGCACATATATTATAAACAACACACTGTATGGGATACAATGTTACCAAGTTGAGAACAGAATAGCAAAAAGCATACAAAAACAAACACATGATTTAATGGGATGCATTTAAACATAACAGCGATGTTATATAACACTGATGAACATAAATGACTGCTGTATTATGAAAACTGTTTTAATCTGCTGTTACCATAAAGAAACTTAACATAAAGATACAGTTGCGATTGCATGTATTAATTTACTTGAACTTGTTTAATTCCGAGTTTTTTGATTTCCTTTCCTTTTTTTGGTTTGTAGTAAATATAAATACAATTAATCTTTTTGAAAGCTTCTATTTGCTTTAAAGTTTCAATTCATACAGCTTCAGATCTACTAGAAACGAATTAAAAATGTTAGCATACCCTACAAAAACAAGAGAAAAGGTTCTCTTTTGGTATAAAAGGATTTCTAAATACTTCAGAACATACTGCAATATATAAATCCTACCGATTTGGTTTACATTACATGGAAACCCTTTAGTATTCTGGTATAAATGTTATTAACACACAGGAATGTTAAAATAACTTAACATAACAATAGTTACCATAAGTGATAATATAAGCTTATTATGTTAAGCTGTATAGTAAGCGAAAAGCTGTTGTAAGTACAAATAATTAGGATTGCCAGATCTCTTTTCTAATTGGTTAAGTGCTTTCGATAAAAAGGGCCATAATACCATAAAGACATGTAAGTCTGATTGCGAGAAGTTATATTTTAGCAAAAATATAAATTTTATTTGTCATTTTTAAAATAAAACAATAATATCTAAGAAAAACAAACACTTGTACAATATTTTACAAATTTAAACTAAATTTCTAAGATAAAACAAAATTTGAGATATTTACGGGAGAGAAGGAATTTTAATCTACAAGCTTAATAACAATTTCATTTATTTTTGGCTCAAACTTCGTATACACAATTTCCGCTGCATCAAACATTAATCGTGAATGTCTCGATGAATATCTACCCTTCAGCTTATCGCTTAAATAATAAATTTTCTTTATACCAGCTTGTATTATAAGTTTAGCACATTCATTACAGGGAAATAGAGTCGTATAGAGTGTGGTATTTTTTAAATCTGCAGAATTTTTATTCAAAATTGCATTCGCTTCGGCATGTACCACAAACGTTTGCTTAACAAAGTCAGGATCCATTTTGTTACGCCATTCGACAATATCTCGTACTTGTTTCGCTTTATACCAAGGAAACTCATCATCACTGCATTTATTGGGCAAACCATTATAGCCCGTGCCTACAATACGCTTATCTTCATTGACGATAACAGCACCGACTTGAGTTATTGGATCTTTGCTGCGTTTCGACGCCAATACAGCATTAGCCATAAAATAATCATCCCAGCTTAAGTAATTTTCTCGTTTACAGTTCAAAATGGGATCTAGTTTCGGTCGTTTGGGAGGACTGCTGCTGGTTGAGGCCATCTTTGCAGAAAGCTAGTAAAAAAGAAATAGAAAATTGATATGAAAAAAAAAAAAAATGGAAAGGAGGTCCATCTAACTCAATAAAATAATGTAAAAAAATGACAAATTTCATGTAAAAAAATCTAGGTTAGACATATGCCAGATAAATACTTATTCCGATTGTTTAAACATCGTATGGCTGTGGATATAAGAATCGATAAATGTGTCACCCCTATGGACTCTTCCGAACACGGGGTCAGCTGGGAAGATAGATCGTGGTGTCACGTAACTAGGAGGATATGACCATCTAGAGACTGTGGTAGAATTAACTCGCTGTTAAGGCTATTGTTGTTGATGGGAATCTTGGATAGACTATAGCCGGATTTCTACAAAGCATGTAGAGATGAGCAGTTGGAGACTATAGAGCATCTTCTCTGTAGCTGCACCTTGGGGAGAGTTTTCTTTAAGGGCTGAAACTCTGTGACGAAAGCAGATTGAACCGAGTATGTTTTCTACTTCACTATCTCCCATATATTTTACTTACCTTTGCTTTGTCCTTTTTATGATGAACACAATAGATACCTTGACCGTCGTAGGTTTTTTAGCCTCTCTTTTTTATACACGTCGTCAACCATACCTACCTACCTTTTCGAAATCAAAACTGTAAATTCACAATTTTGTTTAAATATTTATTTTAATATGTAAATGGTTGCATAAACTTTTTGTGTAATTCTTATGAGTTCCCCTCTAATCCCTGTTCTGATCGCCGAAAGACGAAGATTTGGAACTCCATTAACCTTTTGTTTATTGTGTTAAATAAAATAAATGAAGTTTTATAAATTTCATACAAAATTCCTAACAGAACAGAGGCCTTTTTTAAATTTCTAAAAATATACGGCATTTTTTTGTTTAAAAATAAACACTTAAAGCGTTTGAAATAATAATTGTTAATATGATTGGTTAATATGATTGGTTACACTCAAAATACTACAAAATTAAAAAGAAATTTCCTGTGAAGAACAGTAAGTAAAGCAAGCATTTATGCCTTTTGGGCTCGTATGGGTATGGGATTTTGTTTGAGATGCAAATAAATGGAACGCATACGCGAAACATCTTTGCCGGATTTGTTGACCTTAGGATTGAAGTCGCACAATTTGGCTATACGTTCCCACTCGGTGCCTGGTTCCATAACGCCACCATTTTCTAAAGCCGCTGCTTGCTTTTCAGCTGAACGAGCAGCGGATTTGGTTTTGGCTATGGATTCTTCGGTTTGTCTCAACCAATCTTCTAATTCTTTTTTGGCTTGTGCCCTTAATTCCTCCTTTTTACGCTCTTCCTCACGATCTTTCTCCTCCAGGCGTTGCTGTTGTTCTTCACGCCACTTTCTTATTTTTTCGGGTTCAACACGGGAAGGTGGTGGCCCGGAAATGGGATTTACCTCATTGTTCTCACTGCCTATCATTTCAAAAGACCCAGTAGACGATTCTAAACCACCGCTACTACCGGCAGCCAATTCATTGATGTCGCCACCTAAAAGGCCAGCATCTTCACTAACAGCCGGTGCCTTAGTAGCTGCAGAGCCAGCATTGATTTCTGCTTCCAAATCGCCTAAAATGGATTTTTCTTGAGCCAAAAATTCAGCAGCCGGATCAACTTCTTCGCTGTTGGTGTTGGGGGCAGCAGCCACAAAATCATCACCGAAATCCATTCTGTTAAACTGCAATCAAATATTTTTTACCCCAAATACAGTTAGATTTATCCAAAGATGACACATCATTTCATAGTCAGTAATTGAGAAAACAAACATGGGGAAAAAGGGGGCGTATTAAAAATAAAACAGTTATTTGTAACAGTATCGAATTATCTTACCCAAGCAAAAGAAATTTAAATAGTTTTTCACAACAGTTGATTTGTATTTTTTTATACTTTTTTCTTTGTTGAAAAGAAAATTACTGAATTAATTTTTATTTCGTGTTTTTCTGTCTTTTGTTCTGTTTTACTATCTTTCTTAAATGGATGTAATGAAATTTTTAGTTCTTCTACTCCTTCGTTGTCTTTATGTGGCGTTTATATTATTATTGCACCATGTAGTAACGGCTTATCAGCATATCAGTTATTAGTGTTGCTAACTAAATGAATTTAAGCAATGTTTGCAATTCAACCTTAGTAGTATTATTTTTACATACTTATGATTGGCCATTCACTAGACTATAGGGAATATGCCTTAAAAACGCAAAAGAGCTAGTATCTGTTATATGCACAACTGTAACTAATATTCAAATCGTTACAAATAGTCAGAACTCTTTTAACGCCTTGCAATTGCTTAATAGTGGTGCAGGTGATTTCTCAAACCCAAAGAAGAAAGAGCCTATAAATCACTTTCCATCTACTCTCAAAAGTTCAAATCTTCTAGCTATGCGACCTATTATTGTTAAAATGCTTAAAAAATCCAAAAAATATATTAAAACGATTATTGCAATGTAGTATAAAAACGGTGCATAAGACAAATATTACAATTAATTAATGTGGGCATTTTATTCGTTTAATCTTTTTATATTACAACATCGCAATGTGGTGCAAAAACGGCCGATAAGAATAATCAAAACAAACCAACACATGTCATGTAAAATCCAGCAACATATTTAAAATTATTTGTATGAGTAAATATCACAGATATACTTATAGTAAATATATCAATTATTTAATTGAAGAGAAATGCGCATTTTTATCGTTTAATGGTTTTATATAATAATAAATTTTACAGCTAAAAAAAACTATTTTTACTGCAAAATAATACTTACTTATATCAACAATTTACCAATGATATTACATATATTATAAATGAACAACTTCTTATAATTATTTGATATGTAACACTAAACTGCAAAAGGCGGCAAAATGCAAATAAACGAAGTTACACCCTACAGATACAGATAATGTATTTCTTTGAACACTTGCAATCTAACACAGTGCCTTATTGTTTTTAAATTGTACTTTTGCAAAAATCAAGTAACTCTTATCAGAGTGATGCCACTTAAAGAGAATGATGCCTTCACAGCCTGAAGGCATATAAAACCGCTGAAATATAAGACGCTTGAAATTAACGTTATTTTAAATAGTTTAAAAGAAGTTGTAAAAATATTGAAGTTTATTGTTTCTAATTAATTACTATTAAAATAATTCTTATTAACTGAATAGAATTAAAAAAAAGCTTAAAAATTGGCTTAAGATTTAATAATATTTGATGTTTATTATTTATTGCTTTACCTGTCGCCCACAATTTTCCAACCCAACATTGGTTACTCCTAAAAAAAAACCTGTAAATACATTTTTCAGATATACAAAAGCTACTAATTTTTTCACTTTTTACTAAGTGGCATCACTGCTTTGTAGTTATTGACCAGAAACAGTAGTGCCCAGTTGATTTTTAAACTCCAATTTAGGGCTTAATATCACATATTCTTTTTGTTTATAACTAATTTCTATGTGACTATTACATTTCTTAACAAAAATTTTGTGATTCTTATTGATTTCTTTTATATTTCTTTTGAAAATCAATAAAATTCTCATAAGGCCGTTGCTACACCTACTATTTCTGACAATACACAAATTTTTTCTCTTTAGCCTTCTTCTTCAAATATCTTCCTTTTTTTCTCTGACTGCCATATTTTTCTAAAATGGCGCTTTGAGACAACACGAAGTAAAAAATAGTGCATAAATTTTTATAAAAATAACAACGAAATTGCCCATAAAATTTGCAAATATTTACATAATTTGCTAGTGTACATAGTGTTTAACAAATAAAAATGAAAAAGTATAAGAGAAATCATGAATTAATAAGTAAATTTCAATAGCAAAAAATGACAATTAAAAGTGATAGACGTGATTGATGATAGACAATTTAACAAGAACGCGATACACATACATACACAAACACCTTCAACATAATACAAATACAAAAAAAAGACCCCAAATAAAAAGAAAAAAAAAACCAAACGAAAAAGAGGAGGACAAGTACAATTTTCATTTATGTGGTAGAAAGAAGAAAAACGTCAAAAAAAAGTTTGATAGTAAGAAAAAGCAAAAAAAAAATATTACAAAAAAAGGGAGCCAAGGCGGCGGGCAGGTTATTGTTAAACAGAAATATATAATTTTATTTTTTGTAATAATTTTTCTAAAGCATTTTGGGAAAATCTATAAAAATAGGTAAGTTTTATTTGGGAAATGCCCGATTTTATGTAATGATAAATTGGGATATTTTTTTTTTGTTCTCACACAATGTTTTTATGTTTTTGTTTTTAGTTGTGTGTAGTGTGTATATATTCTTAATAAGCGTGAGTCACCATGGACCCAAATTCGAGTCCCTGGCCTTATGCCTACAATCGTATAGTACCAACGGCCAGTAGTACGACATCGGCGGAAGATTTTCAACATCCACATTTGGCATCCAGTGCCCAGTCATTATTACTACAGGCAGCTCATTCAAATATTGCTGCAAACATTGCAGCAGGTGGCGGTAGTTTTGTATCGCCATCACCCATAAGTGGCTATAATCCAGTTTTCCAACAAATCTATCATCATGCGGCTGCCGCCAGTGCTGTACAACCAAAACCTGCCCATTATGCCTCGTCGACTGTTAATACACCACATCGCCAATTACAAATACCCGCCACATTGGATAAACAATTGACCTCATTCCAAAATCAAGCTGCTATAGCGGCGGTATCTTCGGCCGCAGCTGCTGTAGTTAATAATGCCGCCGCAGCGACAAATTATTATGGTGAGAATTCATCGTCGAGTGGTGCATCACCTTCACCTACCACATCCACTATAACGCCGACTACGTTGAGTTGGAATACTCCAACGATGATATCAAATACTTTTTTGGCTATGCAACAACAACAGCAGCAAGCTCAACAACAGCAACAACAAGCACAGCAACAACAACAGCAGCAACAGCAAAGTCAACAGCAGCATCAGCAACAACAACAGCTTAACCTAGCTGCGGAAAAGGTGGTGAGTAGTAGTATGTAGTCAGTCAGAGTTTAAGTTGCAAGACAAAAAAAAAAAAATATCACCCAAGACATTTATTTTAAAAACACATATCGTATCATATGATTACCATTCAACGTTCTAACTAACTCCTCGTGCATATATTTGTTTGTTTTATGATTTTCGAATTTCAACTCATGTACTCTTTTCTAATTTCGAAATAACAAAACATTTCATTAAGGAGAACGAACAGCAAGGATTCATAAATTTATTTCTTTTTTTTTTTTTTTCTAACAAATTGTCTATGTTGTCTGTAAACTATTTGTTTAGTCAACTATCTTTATTAGTATTAAAAAAAGGCTGTTTATGTTTAGAAGTATTATTTTTAATATAAAATAAGATAGCAATCACTTATAGCTGAAGAAAATGTTATTACATCCACAATTTCATGTTCTCACCCAACGATAGATGCACTATTTTAAGTGCAATGGCTTTAGGAATGCTTTTTATTTCGGTTTCTATAATGGATAAAGCTTAAAACTGCTGGCAAGTTTATGTAACAATTAAATGTTATTACATTGGCCCCATATAAGGACTTTTGACATGCCGGGTTTTTGGTGTATCTTAAACACCATCGGAGTTGAGGTTTCAATTATCTAAGTCTAAAAATTCTCTGATTGCCCTCAGATAAGACTTTCGAGGGAAATAAAATAGAAGGGTGTAGCAGCTATGTATGTATGTATATTCAAATCAAAATTTACTTGAGTACACAGTGAACCGTTGAAATACCAATTAAAGCGATGCTCGGTCTCAACAATCAGCAAATTTAGCGATGAATTTCACGTCTAGTAATGATATCTTTGTTAGGTTATCGAGAAGTCTATTCAGAAATGGACAACACAGTACTTTATATTCTGTTAACATATGAGAAGCGCTATAATAATCTATATAATCTGTATTTATTATTTTGTTGGTATCAGTATATGTTATATACTTTCGGAAACGCTCTTGTTGCTATTAATATCTGTCAGCATTCTGTGTCCATTTTTGCTTTGCACTGTAAGGATATGTTGTGCAGATGAGAGAAATTTTTGTTTTTCTTATTCTAACAAACCGCGAGCTGAAATTGTTCCGTAGGGCCAAATATTAAGTTCCGATTCTAATTCAAAGTTGACATTTTCAAACATCTAGGCGAAAATATCTAAAGCAAGAGAAACAGCAAATCAATAGGAAGGAGTATTAGTAAGCAGCCACCATCCCTTGAGAGGACTATAAATTTCAGAATAGTAGTACTAATACTGCTTAGAAAAACTGCCTATGGACCTGTTTGACCGTCAACACCGTTTGCATCAGATCATCGCGATTTGATTAGGATTATGGTTCAATTCATTGGCTTCTTTTTTTTAACTCCTGCTGAATTTATTCCCGATTTTATTCAGGCTTATTAAAGGGGTGTTTAGTGTTTCTCGACTATCGAAAAAGTGTTTGTATATTATAGAATATGAACGAAATTGACGAAATCCACTTGCAACTTCAGCCTACGCTTTTTTGTACTGTTAGCTTGGTTTACCTTAATTCTGGCAATCTTTTAACCAAATTTTGTTCTAATTATTGTTTGTTTTTTAGAATTTTGTTTAGAGAATTTTTATTCATAAAATAATTACAAATTCGCCGTAGTCTAAAGATAATGTGTTGACTTATTAGACGCGAGCCTGTGGTTCAAAGCCCAAATTAGACATCTTGAATTACAAAAGATGAAAAAATATTTCTTCGGGGACCTCTTCTAAACAGTCTTCTGGGAAGAAAGCTAGGTCGTAATTCTAACGAAATGTCGTAGTGTTTAAACAAAATATTTTAAAGGATTGTTTGGGAATATAATTTGAACTTTGGTTGTGGTAAAGTTAAAAGTTTTATTTTGTAGTTGTTAGCATTTGTAAAATTGTGGCTTTTATGGAAACAGTTTATTGTATTGGTTATTATTTTAATGCACGTTTCATTTTAATTCGTTATCATTTGTTTATAGTATAGTAGGTATGTTAATTTTTTTATCAGTATTGTATTGTTTTGGTATAAGATTTTAGTAGGGTTTCTATTAGTTAAGATACTAAACAGCATAGTTAAGCGGTCTTATCCTGAATTTTAATTTCCAATGCACCTGTGTTAAGTGTAAAATTTTTTTTTTAAGTATACATACTACCAACCAGACCAAAGAATATTTTCCTTTCATTGTTGTGTTGTTATCACAATAAAAAATATTTAATAACAATAACAAGAAAACCAACAACAGCAACAATAACAACAAAAAAAAATTAGATTCTATAATTTAACATACTACATGACAATAAACATTACTAGAGAGTACGAAATGAAAAAAAAAAAAACAAACAAAAACAAAAAGTAGAAAACAGCAGAAGATGTACAAAAATATAAATAAGGGAGGGTGTGGGGGTCAACCAACATATGAATGTACATATGTGTAGGTACTGTATGTACGTTATTATATACATAAATACGTATAAATACAATATATGTTGTCTGTTATAGACAAACTATTGTATTTTATATTATTGTTGTTACAAATTCTATTCCTTGCTGTTCGCTCTCTGCAATTTTCACACATACATACATATATACATACATACATGCACATAACCATACAAATGCTCTACAATACACGCAATAATACACACTTCCACATACAACACACACACAAAGTAAACATCATCATGAAAAATCGTATGTGCGTTTCATACAACAAGCATTTATACATACAAACGTACATACATATATACATACATATGTGTGTATATATGCATACATAGTACATTCATTTTTGCACTGACAGACTTACTTAAACAAACACATACAAACACATACAATTATTTATACAATATTTATATACCAAACAAACCATAACATATTTTATATTCTACATACATACATACATACAAAACATGCAATATATACAAAACATTTATGCATTTATAAACATATAAGCTTATCTATTGTATTACATACATAGACATTTATGTGTATATGTTATATACATACATACATACATGCATACATACTTTATTATATATTTTTCTCTTTATATATTATATATACATTTTATTTCTTTTTATATATTAAATACATAAATATTTATATTGATATACTTTACAATATATATTTATATATACTATATGACAATTTATAACTTTTAAACTAAAACAAAAAAATAAATAAATTTTTTAAAACTACTACTACTACCGTACCAAAAAAACAAACACAAAAACAAATTCTACTCTACACCCAACACAACACAACACACTCAACCTCCTCCTTCTACTTCTACTACTACTATGTACTCTTCAAAATACAACTTGAAAAAACTACTACTGCTTGCTCTGTACTTGTTGTTTATCGAAAAAACCTAAAAACAAAAAACTGAAAACAACTTTACCGACAATCAAACAAACAAACAAACAAAACCAAAAACAAAATATATTTTTCAAAATGAACAAAAACATGCAAAAACAAAACAAAACAAAACATAAAATACATTGAATATAGCAAATCAAACAAGAAAATACACAATGTACTAAGGCTCAAGTAAAAGCCTACAATGATTTGTTATACCTCACACAATTACAACAACAGCAACTGCAGCAGCAACAACAACAGCAGCAGCAGCAACAACAACAACAGCAGCAACATCAACAACAACACCAACAGCAGCAGCAGCAGCAACCGCAGGAGGAAGAGGAAACAACATATTATACAATAGATGGTAAACATTATAAAATTGTACGTAAATCTCAACAACACCAGCAGCAGCAGCAGCAGCAACAGCAATTACAGCAACAGCAAGTGCTGCAAATAGAACAACAACATCCTAGTCCGGCATCATCGACCACCACCCAACAACAATATCCCGTTTATGCCAGTCCAGCTTTAAGTTCGACTGGCAATTCATCGCCAGCTTTACATAATTCGAATGCTAATAACAATAATAATAATAATAATGCCACCACCACCACCCCACCACAAGTAATTGTTTATAAAACAACTACAGCCACATCCGCCGAGTCTCCCATACGCCGTACAACAACAGCAGCTAGCCATGTTGCAAACGCTGGTTCGCCTGCAACACCTTCATCAAATACTGTTGCCTACCCATCTGTGATACAAAGCACTATACAACAACAACAGCAATTGCAACAGCAGCAACAGCATCATTTGAATTTATGGAAAATCGAAGATGCTGCTAATGCTGCTGGTCAAGAGCAAGAAGATGTTAAAAATGTTTTACAATTGCAGGTAAAACAAGAGCATCATAATTTAGATTATAATACAGCTGCCGGTATTGTTGGTAGCGGCGGGGGCGGCGGCAATGTGGTTATGAGTGATAATCTTATATTTAATTTGCCACCCGGTTTAGAAATCAAACAAACCGTCGGCACTGCTGTTAACTGCAATAATAATTCCCAACATTCGCCCACTGTTTTACAGCATACGCAACATCAGCAATTGCTTGCCCATCAGCAACAGCAGAACTTGTATAACGAACAAAAGTTGCAACAACAGCAACCAGATAGTAAACGTCGTCAACATATGATTGCTAATATGCTTATGTCTCCTTCTCATACTACAAACAACAACAATAACAGTACACCACACCAACAACAGCCACATAATACTACGTCCACGTCTTCGTCGTCTTCCCACCATCATACTTCGGCCACAACGTCACAGATTCAAATAATTCCTAAGGTTTGTATTTTATTGTTATAATTTTTTTTCTTTTCTTTTCTTTTTTTAATTTTAATTTTTTCCAAAACAATACAAAAAAAAAATCACTTGTTTTTTTATTGTTTTCTTTTTGAGTAAACTTGAGTTATATATTATTATTTATTTGGTTTTTAATTTTTTAGTTTTTTTTTTTTTTTTTTGATTTTTTTCTTAGTTTTATACTTTTGTACAATGACAATAAATCAAAAATTTATTTAAGTAACAATTTCAATACAACAAAATCAACCCCCCTTTAAGCCGCTCTTCTCTGTATTTTTTTTAGTTTTTTTTTGTATAAATTTAATTCAGAAATTTTAAAAGGATTTCAACATAAATTCAATTCAAAAATATATCTTTAAACGTTTTTTTTTCAATACCTTTGGAATAGTTTTGAAAATCCATAGAACTTGATACATTTAAGGAATTGACTTTTCTTCCTTTAAAGGAATCTAAGTATATACATATGTTAGATCATTTTCCATTACGATTATGGATAATTTTCTCTCCATTTTTTAAATTTCAAAGTCACACATTCCGTGTTCCTTCCTCCTTAAGGGGATACTGACAATTCTCCTAGAAGTTTCTATCTACATACTGACTTTTAATTTTTTTTTTTTTATTATTTTAAGACTATATACATAGATAATAAGCATCAAATTAGTATTGTAGTATGCTTGTATATACAATAAAGATTTCATTAAGACAAAAAAGAAACATAATGTAAGGTAAAGTAACAAGAAATCCATTACTTCCGCCTGAAATTGAATTCGAATATACATATATTGTCTGATTAGATATATCAATAAAAACACTACCATTCCTTATTCCAAACTGAAAAATACGGTTTTCATAAGCGTCCGTATACAAGTGCCATATTTTTAACTTAAAAATGGTTATTTTAGGTTAGGTTGGAGTACATGTACTTCTTATTTCGACAAGTACAATACCCAGTGGTCATTCGTATTCATCCTGAAAGCTAGAACGAATTAAGAATAATGGAGCAAGAGACAAGAAATAAAGAAATATTGATTATTAATACGTAATCAGCTAATTAACTAAAAAACAAATGTTTGTGGTTCTTCAATACCAATCAATGGTAACAAGAAATGCTTGTAGATTGATTCTACGTACTCAAATTTTGTACCTGTTGCTTCATAAAGACCTTTTTGTGATTCAGTGATAGTTCTTAGATAGAAATTCATTCTAGTTTTAAAAATTTTCTTGTATATTATTTACCTTCTAGGTAATCGGTTCGTGATGACGGTTTTTATTTAATTCGTTCCATTAAAAGCGTGGAAAGTGTTTGACCGTGTTTTCACCGCGACTGAAATATTAAAGTTTACATTAGAAAAATTATGGATTTCTTTTTACTGCACCTTAATATTGATAAACAAAAAATAATAATTAAAACAATGATAAAATTTATTGCAAATATTTAAAATTATTTAAAGAATTTTTTTTTCATATATACAATCATCTTCCTCTATAATATGTGTGTATTTTTTATTTCGTTTAATAAAAAAAAAATTGAAAAAATAAATTATTTGATTGCCTTTCTTTCGTTCACAATGTCAGAAAAAAAACTTAAAGTTTATATTTTGTATAAAAAAAAAATAAACGTAGTAAAATCATAAATATGTAGTAGTCTGTAACAAATAACACTCAAACATAAAAACACCAACAAAATTTAGATTTTGTTTCTTGTTTAATTAGTTGTAAATACTATAATAAATAATTCAATTATTGATTAACATTATGTGTAATAAATTAATTTTTGTTACTTTAGTTGGTACTTCCTTTTCGATTTCTCTTATTTATTTGTTTTTTTTTTCGTTTGTTTGTTTGTTGTTGTAATACTAACCTTCTTTTTCTAATTAACACTCACGTATCTCTCCTAATATATTGTATAACGTATTATGTTTATTGTTATAAATTAAATTGATTTTGTTTAAATTTAATAATAACTACAATAATAATATTATATTATTAAAAAAAAAAAAACTTATTTGAACCTGTGACGTTTCCAAAATATAATCACAAAAAAGTATGCGATGTTGAGGAAGATGAGCGTAAGAGAAATATTGAAAACTAAAAATAAAAAACAAAAAAAAAATCCTATAAATATTTTTAAATATTTTTTTTTACTTTTAAGAACAAACAAAATTTCGAAATCATACACAAAATAACAAACCTGGCTTGGTTGTGTTATGTTGTTTATGTCATGCGAAAACGTTGTAAATATTATGGGAACATAAGCAGCATTAATGTTTGTTTCTATCTATATTGCAGGTTGAGGAGAAACATCAACAGCAGCAGCAACAACAACAACAGCAGCTGGTGGTAACGAAAACAACAAAAACACCACGTAAGAGACAGCCAAAAAAGACGCTTATAACCAATGATTATGAAGCTGAACCAAGTCCACAACAACATCAAGAATCTTCGGCGGCAGGCCATCATCAACAGCAGCAACAGCAACATGTACAGCAACAACAACAACAGCAACAACAACCGACATATTATGATTTCAATAATAAATGGAATACAACGGTATTGAAGACAGAGAATAATACAACTACGCCGGCCGTACAAGTGCCAGCTATAAATATACCAACATACGTAAATCCACACACGCAACAGCATGCTCAACAGCAGCAACAACAACAGCAACAGCAGCAACAACAACAGCAACAACAACAACAGCAGCAGCAGCAGCAACAACAACAACAGCAGCAAACAGTGGCACATCAGCAACAGCAGCAAGTACCACAGCCAGCACATATGCAATCATCACAAGCCCAATCACACTTGACAAATCTGACATCGTACTATCCAAATTTCACACAACAAATTGCCTCACAATATACAGCCTGTATGCAGCAAACAGCTGCAGCAGCTGGCGCAATACAGCACACGCTATACAATCTCAATCAGCAGCATCAGCAGACAGCGGCTGCGTCAACAGCAACAGCGTCAGCGACATCGTCTTCATCAACAACGCACCAACAACAACAGCAGCAGCAACAGCAAACACAACAGCAAAGCGAAGAACAACAGCAACAGCAGGCCGCTCAGGAAGCTGCCTCCAATAAAGTGATCGTTCCGAACATCGAAGAGGAATTGGAATTTCTCTCCGACTCCACACCCAAACAGGGTTATGCCAGTGCCAGTGAAACAGCGCGTAATACGAATTCCTCAACAAAGCCTACTAACATCGGTATCTACAATCCCAATAGTTTAACAGCTGACGGTGCTAAAGCTGGAGCAAAGGCGAATGCAACGTCTGCACTAGGACCGGGATCTGCAGCGAATGCGAGTTCAACTAATCACAGTAATGCTGTTGGATCAACAGGTGTGGCGTCATCGTCATCAACAACGTATGTGCCTCCCGAAAAGAAACCAGTTGTTGGCACATCGATAGGCGAAAAGAAAACACAATTTATGGATAGTTATTTAAAGTTTTTGCAAGGTGATAGGGAGGAGGAGACAGCATCTACGGCGAAAGGCGGACGCAAAAATAATTATCAGAAATCGTCAGGTGGTGGCGGCGGTGGTGGTGGAGGAGGAGGTGGTGGCGGAAAGCGCAAACAACAACAGCCGGTACAGCCAACCCCCGAAGAGGCTGCCTTAGCAGCGGCTCATATAGCTAATATGGATGCACAAGCCGGTGCTCATGGTGGTATATTAACCGGCGATGATGGTCATCAGATAAAGATCTTGTCGCAGACACAAATTTTACCTAAAAAACGGCCACATGCACAAATGCAAGCTGCTGCCGCAGCGGCAGCTGCAGCACAATCATCAGCAGCCGGCTCAAATTCCCATACAGGTACATCGGTAATACAGCAACATCCTCAACATACGGAACATCAACAGCAGCAACAGCAACAACAACAGCAGCAGCAACAACAGCAGCAACAACAACAACATGAGCAATCATTCCGTCCCTATGGACAACATCAGCAACAACAACAGCAGCCGCATCATCAGCAGCCCCAACAACAACAACAGCATCATCAACAGCAGCAACAACAACAACAACAGCAGCAGCAGCAACAACAACAACAACAGCAATATTGTGCACAATTAGGTTTTGGTTCATCATCAGCGGCCGCTGCTGGCTCCAGTCAAGGTATGTTGCTACTTGACCAACAAAATTCTACTAGCCGTAGTTCACTAAATGCTTTCAACAACTCTACTACAGCTCCACATCAAATTTCCTCTTCCGCCGCCACTAGTGTACCACACAACAATCATCATCATTTTTTTAATTTTCTCTGGTCCTGGCGTTGAGAAATTACATGCTTAGTAGCAAACATATGCTAATGCTATACATACATACTATATATATGTCTAGGTACCATGTATATTTCTTATTCATATTCTCAAAATGCGTCCGCTTTTCGTTGACATTATATCCCCTCTCTCTCTCTCTCTCTCTCTCACACACACAATCTCTCTCAGACACACTCAATAATAGAAATGACTTTTGCTCCTTAAATACTCTCTCGTATCTAAATACTTGAGAAGATCGATCATCTCTTTAAGAGTTCAAAACATATTTAAATATTAAGAGATATTTTTAATTAAAAACGAAGGCATAAAACGAACAGTTCTCGTGTATTCTCGTATTAAATCGTATCACACTATTCCTTATTATAACTTTTTGATAAAGTTTGTGTATAAAGTAATTATAAAACACCACGTTTCTCTTTTTTGTTTTTATTATTTTGATTTTTTGTTTCTTTTTATTTATAAATATTTTCTTTTTGTATTAGTTTTTGTACAAAAATATTAAATTATAGTTTAACTCTTAAAAGTAAATGCATAAAATTAAAAAAAGAAGAAAAAATTTCTTAAAATAATAACGTTTGCAAGAAGAAAAAAAAAAGTATTTTATAAATTTTCACTGAAGCAAAACACAATTGATAATCTAATAGAGTCAAGTAAATTACTAAAAGAATAACAATAACAAAAAAGAAGAACATAAATCAATTGAAGGCAACTTATATTTAAAAAGAAAACAATCAAAAAACAAAAACAAACAAACAGAAAAATAATAAATCTCTTCTATGTAAATTCTATGTTTTTTAATTAAATGCAAAAGAATTGGATTATTGGCAGATGGCTAAATAATCATTAGAACTTTCAGTTGTTCCAGTTGTTACAGGCGAAGGAAAGAAAGAAAATGAATAATGGTGGTATGTTAGTGGCCTTACAGAGAGTGGAAAATGTGAGAATATTTTCGTTTTGTTTGCGGATAATTGGAAGTTTGCTGGTAGTTTGTGTGGAGTATTTCTTTAAAATTTTATTTTATTTATATTAACCAAATAGTTTAATATTATTTAATTTTCTTTTATTGAAACTACTTACTAAGTGAACTAATTTTTTTTATCACGTTACGTACGTTCATGTATAACACAGAATTATTTGAAATATCCTTTAAGAACCCCAAGGTTTTTTTTTTTTAAGAAAAAAATATCCACTGTATATACTAAGTTTACTTATGTATATTTATGTATTAGGTGTAGTAAAACGAAATTTATTACTTTTCAATTCTATCATGATTTTGTCCTAGAAAGAGCATCCCTGACAATTATGTGATTGCTATCTAGACATTTTCCCGCACAGAAATAAAAACAAAGCGATATTAGCAATTGGTCGATATGATGGAGAACTGCATGTGTAAAAAAAAGCCTCTCAAATCTGTCGTTCAAGCTGTAATTCTCGACACAGTGCTTTGTCACGCGGAGATAGAACTACAATTATTACCTACTACAGCTTCGGAATCATATCGGGGATATTCTGAATCTTAATCCAACGAGATCAGGAATTCTAACTCTGTATGTTGCTCTAGAGATGGATCTTCTAACAATACAAATACATACGCTTTTCGGTTAGTTGTAAATGCACTACGGATAATCTCCAGCTGGATCTGTCCTGTGAAACTGAAATGACATTTGCAATTGGACCATCTGAAGGAAGCATTCGCCCGCAAGCAGTCTATTTTGTTTTTTATCACTATACAATAAGCCACTTTTATGTGGAAAAGTTGTCGTCCAAAATTGTGCAATTATTTTGTGAAAGTGGGTTCGTTCTAATTATAATACATTTATAAATATGTAATGCGTTTCTTTTTACTACATCTTATATATTTATTCATAGTAGGTGTCTAGCTTTAGCGTTTAACTTTTCGAAATTCCACAATTCAATTTCAAATGCTTTAATCTATTACAAATGCAATTGGCGGGCGTAGTCATTGTCATTTTGAAATATATTTCTAAGAGACTCTACCTCAATCTCATTAAATCTGGTGAACTCGGCTGCCAGATAGTTTTAGAATTGCCATATTGTATTGTTGGAGCACCAGCTGCTATTGGACTAAACCAAATTGTATAACAATCCGAGCAATACAAACATCTGTTTACAAATTAATGTGGATTTTCGTGGATCTCGTAATGCTTAAGAGCGTGCTATATTGACGAAAAGTTTTGTCCTGTAGTAGGTCAATTCCTACGGGAACGTTGCCCACTTGACAAATTGTTGTATTTTTTCTTTATAACGGCTATATTTTCAGTTGAACGACCGAGTCCATCAACTGGAGACTTACATACGTATGTTTCCAGGTCGTGCTTTTCTTTCGAAAGCAATTTTCAAGACATGCTTAAATAAACAAATTTTGGAAGAAGCGATATTGTATTATTTCTTTTGCTAAAGTTTGAAACCAACAACACGTTTGCAAAAACAAAACCTTATTCAATTAGATTTTTGTTAATTGCCGCCCGTAACCTTAAATTAATATTTGTTTTATAAAAATAGAGAATGGAATTAAATTGGTGTTGAAAATAGAAATATTTTATTAAACATTTTTTTTTTTCTTTTTCTATATTTATTAATATAGAACATTGTCGACAATTTCAAAACAGCATTTTATTTTAATTTCAGTATAAAAAAACTATCACTTCGCCCATGAAAGCGAAACTTCACACCCGTTGTAGTAGCTGTAGTAGAGGATTCCTTCACCTCTCCCCAAATAAATATAAAAAAAAAAAATAAAAAAAATAAAAACAAAAATCTAGACAGAATAGATTGTAAAAGCGAAGCTATGTTTCGATTTATTTAAATTGTTATTGTTATTTTAGATCCATTAAATTTACCACCTAGACGTGAACAATGTTTACGCAAGGCTAAAACAAATAGTATTGCAGTTATGGGCAATACAACCACAGCTGTTGCAACTGAGGATGCCATGGCAGAACCTGATGAATTTGCAGACTCGGATACAGATCCTGTTTGGACACCACAAGAAGAAGATGTAAGTAAGATTATTTTAAGACTATAGAAAAACCAAAAACCAAACCAAAAACAATTTGTTCACATCAAAATTGTTTGATTTCAAAACTACAACAAAACAAAACAAACAAACAAACAAAAAACTAAAATTTAATCAAATAAAGAGCGAAGATAGCAAAGGGTTTAAGCGTAAAATAGCAAGACGTACTAAAAGTTCACCACGTAAACATTTTAATCAGCAAACAACACCACCACAGCAGCAGCAACCACAACAACAAACACAACAGCCTACACAACAACAACAGCCTACACAACAACAACAGCAGCAGCCACAGCAACAGGTGCAGCAGCAGCAACAACAACTTCAACCACAACAACAACAGCAATCGAATGCCATCGTTACCAATGATGGTTATACGCTAAACCATGAGATTGCTAGCACATCAACGAGTTACACAAATTCATCAGGCGCTGGCGCCGCTTCCGATAATTTTAAGGTAACGTATTAGCCATTCGAACTGTCACAATTAATTACACAAAGTAATGAACAAAATTCCAATATTTTTCTTTTTTCAGACCGGTGACTTTATAGTTTTACGTTCAGATTTAGTTAATGATTGGCCCACCATTTGGCAAGTAGATTCGAAATGTATTTTACAAAAATACGAACCATTCTATCAAAATGGTAAAATGTTTTATCGCAACATGTCCAAGGTAATCATTTAATCTCCATCCCTTATTTCTTATTTGTTTTTCATTTAATATTCTTTATACTATTTTCAATTCCATTCCATTTCATTTTTAGTATGCTTCCTGGAATTTGGAAACAAAGAAACTTTATTTAAAAGCCCCTGTACGTATACAGGTACAGTCTCATACGGAAACAATTGTTGAATTTCTACGTTCCGAACTATTAGCCGACGATACGGAACAGTTTATTGAGAAAATTATGGAAGAATATCTCTCCTATCGCGATCATTTCGAAATTTATATACAAACTATGATATCACAAGTTTTAGATCCCAGTTTCTTTTCGGAAATTACCCGTGAGAAAGGTATGTAATGTCTTGAATATTGGCCAACTTTAAATTAATTTAAAGCCTTTTCAGATGAATACTTTCTGGGCAGTGTACGTGCTATCGACACTATAATGGATACTTGTAAACGTAAACTTTTATCCATAACACCCTGGACACGCAGTATAATAGCATCAATAGAAACATGGCCCAAATGCCATGTATTCACCGAATGGGGCCAGAATAATTTAACACAAAAGAATTGTGCCGGCTGTCATCAGCCAGGCATATCAGTGCGTTTTCTATTATTCGGTCATACCTATAATTCGAATACTATGCAATCAATACCAACGGATGCGCGTATTACTTATGAAAAGGTTAAAATTATTATTTAATTTATAATTTTATAAGAGTTTATATTAATTTTCAAATTATTTTTTCTTCGTGGAATTTTATAGGACATTTTACTTTGTCGCATTTGTGCTGCTCGTGCTGATATCTTTCATAAAATTGCTCATGAGAAATATAATTTATATATAAATTGTTCTCGACGCGTTACAGAGCTGCAACAAGAGAATCCTAGTAAAACATCAACAGAGATTTTAAATGATTTGTTGGCCGAACATAATTGGATCGATGAGGTAAGCAATAGAAAATAATTCATGATTTTTTTTTTTTTTTTTTGTTAAATATATTAATAAAAATTTCAATGGAGAAACAAGATACATAGTAGTTGTTCAATTAATTAATTATTTTTATATTATATTTTTTATTTTTAGCTATTCCGCAATATGCGCAATTCGTGGGCCGAAGTTGAAAGTCTTGAAAGACAAAAACGCTTCAGAGAAGTTTCGCAATAGGCTGGCTAAATGATAAATAATAATAATAATAATTAATAATTGTGTGACTTTCTATAACAAATACAACACATACTCACAATGGTCGTGTGTGGATTATGCTACATATTCCTTGCAATATACAAATAATAATTATATTAATGAATGAATGAAACCCAATGGAGGAGACGTAAAAAACAAAACTATTCAAAGATAAGTTTTATTTAATTATACATATATACATACATACATACATATATATAAAAACAAAAAGAATAATAATAATAATAAAAAATCTACTTAGAGTATATATAAATAAGAGAAATATATATGTATACGTATAATATATAAATATATATATATGTATATACATATTTAAAAACAAAAACAAAAAAAGAACTAGGAATACAAGCAAATTAGTTTTGCTAAATATTTTAAAATAAGAATATGAAATGAAATGAAAAAGGACAGATGAAAGAAAATTACACACAATAAACAGATTAACACTTAAAGAAAACTACTTTACAGAATAATAATAATAATAATATAAATAAAGAAAAAGAAAACAAACTAATACTAACAATAACAATAATAATATAATTATAATAATTAATATTAACATTAATTTAGTATGCAAAAATTTAAAATTTTTGTTCTGTCTTAAATTAATTAATTTAAATTTAAAAGAAAGAAAAGAAAGAAGGAATAATTTTTTTTTAATAATAATTAATGTGTAGTCTATATTACATTTACTTGCATATAAATTACAATTAATTTACATACACATTTGAATTTATATATACGAACATGGTAAGGAACACAACCGCAACCACAAACCCCAGCTAACAGCTAACAATTTACATTTTTTTTTAATTGTTAAACAAAAAGAAAAAATAATTATAATTTACTTTAAAAAATATATTTTTTTTTTTTTTATTGATTTTCAGTTTAATATATATATTTTTTTTGTCATTTTAATTGTATAAAGTTAGGTTTTCTAAACTAAATATTATAATTAATAAAAATAATTAATAAGTACTACACATACTACTACAATATGAATTTTTTTTTATAAAAAAAAAAAAGAAAAAAATTTAAATAAATAAAAACATTTATATGAAACACAAACAATTACATACGACAACACATTTGAAAACAAACAAAAAACCATAGAAAAAACATTTAAAATTGTAAAAAAAAAAAATATTATTTAAGAAACCATTTACTACACCTCTACACAATGGCTTAATGTTATAATGGTATAAGCTTGGAAAGCAAAATTTTACATTTTAAAACGTTTGTTCGAAATTCCTTCCTTTCTTTCTTCTATCCCTGGTAATATTGTCTTGTAGCCTTCAATCTTTATAGAGTATACCCCAATCCTGTTGCCCTGACGAACTTCAAAATGCTGTTTGGTGCAGGGAGATAAACTTACTCCCTTGCTTCTGCATTATTTATTGCCGTAAGACTTCTTCATTCTTATTAAGTGCCAGAAGTCGACACGATCACTTATTACTTGCGATATTGTTGTATATGCTGATCTATTTTACTACCCTGTTGTCTTAATGAAGCTGTTGGGCTTCAGTGAGAATAAGTCCATGTTTATGTCGGATAGGTTCGTTATAAGTACGTATTTTGGGTGGGCTGATTTCCCCATCACAGAATATACATATTGGCTTGAAGCGATATTTATTCAGAACAAGTATTCTTTGAGGTTGCAGAGCGCGGTCAGAGGTCTTTCCCTGATTACGAAGCAGTCGGACCCACAGCGTGTGTTCTGCAGTAGAATCAGCCTTTCTCAACTCACATATTGTATATTATTAAAATTTGTCATTCTCGTTAAATGCTACAAATCCTCAGTCAGTTATCCCCTGTGACGAGAAACAGGATTCTCTTTAATACAGCCAGGAATTATATAAATATATTCAATCTCATTTAACAACTGATGTCCAGTTCTGTCTATTTATTGCAATATTCTTAGCTTTATTTCGTCTTTACAACTACTTTAAAAACTTGTCTCCTCCATGTATGAGAGAACATACCTCTTAAGTGATTAGATTGAGTATTGCAAACTTTTGCATTTGGCCATATCACCGGGGGATTTCCTCTTCTACTGTTTCTGATTTACCGCTCGATTGACATTTGATCTGTCTGTGCAGGATGGACATCATTTATGATTGTGCTATGATTTACAGATTTCTGCCCAGGACGGAAAGTTATATATCAAATTCTAATATCTGTCGAAAGATACACAAGTTAGATATATAGAGGGTCGGGCCTATAGACGATAAGTAATTTAATTTGCTACAATTGCATTGTGGAACTAGGAAAATCTGATGTAAATCTAATTCAGACTAAAGACCAGACAGAGTGTTGTAATATAACCACTAAAGAAAAGAAGCTCGGCTGTGTGGTTTTCTAAATCGAAAAAAGGATTTTATACTTCGATGGTGATGAATGGGATATTTGATTACCTTTATTATTATTGGCGTACGGTTGTAGTGTTTTGAATTTAGAGTTCAATAACAAATATTTATGAATATTTTTTTTTTTTAATTGTTATCATTTTATTATGTTTTTATATAGCAGTGTAAGATGCCAAATTGTAACATTATAACTTTAAAGCCACTCACCTAATCACTGTACATTTATCATTTATAAAATGAAAACATTTATAACTATACCGTTCACTACTACACACCAACAACAACACAGCAACAGTTTTTTTTTTTTTTTTTCAATAATATTTATTCATATTATCATTTAATATCATTGATTTTCTTTCAATTTCCTTCTCTAATGAGCTGAAAACACAAGTGCAATCAATTATTGAAGGATTGTAAATATGAAAACAAAACAAAAAAAAATTATCCTATACCCTGTAGATTGTAGAATTATGAACATAATTGTTTAATAATTTTAATTTTATTAAAAAAAAAAAACAAAACAAAAGAAAGAGTTTTAATTTGTATAGATTACAGTGTTTTCAGTTTTAATTTTTTTCTAATGAACTTTGGCGTGCTACATTTATTTTTATTGTTTTATTAAGAATATTATTAATTTTTTTTTTTTACAATAATAATTATTAATATTTGTGTTTTTTGTAATTTATTTATAGTGAAGTGAATTCTATAAATATATATATATATATATATTAAAAATATACATTAATTATAATAATAATAAAAACAAAAACAAAAGAAGAAACAAAGCAACAAAATATACACACACACACATTATGGCTAATTTTGTAATACTTATATTATATAATCACATTTGGCAACGTCTCTTAAACTCTATACTCTCCCGATTTCCTTCAAACATAACCCAGCATTTCATACTTTTCCAAGTCTCGAACAATGCCACACATTCGTCTCTTGAATATGGGTAAAGTACGCTCACTTAATAAATCATATTCTTCCAGCAACTCTAAACGTTTACTTGTGGCATCTGCTGCTGCTAATCCTATGCTCGTGCTGTCTTTTGTTAATACATTCTCTTCATTATCGGAATTCTCAGATGAGGATATATCTCGTATAGCACTGGCCACTTCATCTAAATCGGGCAATTCACTGGTATTCGATATAAAGAATGGTATGGAGAATGCAGCCATACAAAAGCCGTAGATGCCAAAGTCCTTTAACTGTTGTAGAAATATTGTTTTTGGATAAATCTCCTCTATATTATGGCCATACATTTCCACTTGCTGTGTTACAGTTTGATGATAGATATCCATGAATTCCATAAAATGTTTACTGCGTAAGTCTCTTTCCGTGCAAGCGTACAAATAATGCACTAAATCAAGTACAGGCGTAGCATAACGGGATAATTGAAAATCAATTAATTTGGCAGCAATAGCTTGGTTTTGGGACTGAAAATAAAAAATAATAAAATTGATTTAAAAAAGCAATTTTAATATTTCGAAATTAGGAAAAACGATTAATTTTCAAAATAAAGAAGGAACTTCTGCTGTAATGCACTTATCACGAAGAAATCTTCAATAGGGAATTGGTTTATTTCTGTCCTTAATTCTTACACACATAAGATAGGATCAGATAAGATATGAGGGGATTTCAGCTTCGTTAAATTAAAGCTCACATATACATATATAGCATATATAGCGGTCCATTGTGAAATCACATGAAGCTATAACTCAGAACAGAGTCACAAGTCCTAATTAACCGGTCTTGATAATCAGCTCCCATGGCTCCCTTGCAATCAAGCTGAAAACCAGACTGAAAGTTGAATGAATTTAGTGATCAGTCCGATACCAAGTAACGATGCCATAAGAAAGAAAGAAGTCAAACCAGAGGCGGACATTGGCAAATGAAGTGAACAATACTGTATTTTACCTCAACCGATATCAAAGAATACTCTCTTCTTCGTCAGCCGATCTACAACCTCTGCAGAAATAATTTGAGGGTATCAATGAAGTGAACAATACTGTATTTTACCTCAACCGATATCAAAGAATACTCTCTTCTTCATCAGCCGATCTACAACCTCTGCAGAAATAATTTGAGCAAAGTCTCAAATTTGGGTAAGCAAAGTCTCTCCGCATGTCTGCCCATTAAACAATGATCCGTGGGAGTACATAGATACAGTGGTAGAGATGTCCCAACAGTCTAGATTGATTAGATGATTCATACGCTTTCTATATGAATCCAGCAATAAAGCAAAATTAATAAAAAAAAAAAAGTTTCTGCAATGTTCTTACAATAGTAAGGCCAATAGGCCAGCTGGAGAGAGGAGCACTTAGATGGTGAGTGACAAAATATTTTAATTTTAAATTTTTTATGCTAATATAAACTTTATCTCACAAGCAGATGGATATTTATTTCAAACGTCTATGTATATCAAGCTAATTTTTTTGTACTGCTGTAGTACACAGTGTCCAATAATTGAAATTGTCAATAATTCTTATGCAGAAACTCTATAATTTCTTTGCGCATGAAAAAGTTATGATTTTAACTTCAAACTCTACTTACATTGTATTTATAAAGTATATTATTATTCCAGAAATCACCATGACATATTACAGCATACGGTGCTAACTGCATGCCATCAACACACTTCAGGCACATCTCTTTAAAATTTTGCTCTAAATATTTTAAAGCTTGAATTTGTTTTAGCGAAGGCTTTTTTACTTCTTGTTCCAGCATAAGGCGTGTACGTTTTATATATTTTTTACCGAATTCCACAGTTAATGGTTCCATATCCATGGTAAATAGATTATCCGACATTTGCTGAACTAATGATTTAAAAACTTCGGGTTTTCGTTTTTGTAAAATGAAAGACATGGCATGTAATTTGGCTATTGAACGAAAAGCGGCACAAACTAAATCATAGGTGGGCATATTGGTGCGTAAATTTTGTTTATAATCTTTTAAGTTTAAATCTTCAAATATAATGAATTCATCTTCCTCAGCTAGGCTGGCATATATTATCTCAGGTACAATATCAAAGGCACAATTATTTTTAAAATCATTTATAGGAATATCATCACAGTGTTTAAAATTTTTTAATTCCAAAACTCTTTCCTGCTCAATGTTATAGAATTCAGGGAATACTTGCTGATACATAAACACTTCACGCGTATACAAATCCACTATACGGCCATGGGCACGAAATGCAGGATTTTTTGGTGAAATTTTTAAAATATTCTGTAGACCGTTTTGTTTTTTATTAGACTGATGCTCTCCGGTTGAATCTTTTAAACACACTTGCAATATAAAACCATAAGAATTCTCACCCACACCCGATACCGGCTGGGCGTTTAAATCATAAGCGTTGATGCTTTGCTGTAAAGCCAATTGGTTATAGGTCTCGAAAATTTTTGGTGAAAATTTTGTTAAAATTTCACTATTACCCGTTATGGTAACGGATGTATTGCTATTTGCTTTATTAACGTTATTATTATTAGAATCAGCCATAATGTTATCACTTGTTTAACGTATAACTTGAATTAGAAATTTTTATTATCGTATTAATGTTGCCGGCTCGACGCTTTCTAGCAAACTGTTGAGTTTTGCATTTTTATACGCAGGTATTTATAGTGTTTTTCTTTTTTTTATAGTTTTACGCTACTCTTTATGTATGAGTAGGGGGAGCGTACGTATAAACGTTGAAAATAAAAAGCTTATCACGTTTTTTTGTTTAGCCAACCAACCATCTCTTGAATGCTCAATAATCTCACCGGTTTTTTAAACTAGACGCTCTATGAGCAGTTTTTTTTTTTATTTAAACAATTATAAGAGGTATTTTATTTAACATAAAAAAAATATAAATTGGGGTTTTTAGATATTTTATGCGCTATTTTGATTGGAGCGCAATTGGCACTATAAATCACGTAATATTGTCAATTAATTCGTATTTTTTTATCGATTTTAAATAAAATTCAAATATTTCAAAGGATTTTTACAATTACATGAACACGTTTTTTCCCTATAATTAAGGGGAAAGGGGACAAATTTGAAAAATTTTATTTATTTCCAAGGATATTAAATAACTTTCATGTCATAAAACTACCTCTCTGTCTAGCTTCATAAAATAGCCAACAACTGTATACTGTACCTTTTTATTATTGGTAAATAATATGTTGTGACATTTTTAGAACGATAAGACTACCCAAGTTTAAGTTTTCTAATACCTTCGAGATCCTTTCCTTTTTTCTCGGAGGGCAGCCTCTGTATAAGTTATTTCCTGAAAGCTTAATGCGCCTAGATATGTATGTAATCAAGCAGTGCCATTTTTTATTTCCAATTTTTTTTTCCGATTTCATCACACTATTGTGATCCTGTTAGGCCATTAAGTTTTCGAAAACCTATAAGTAGTGATATGTATTTAACAACTGTTTTATGATGAAACTGTTCAAAGCTTTAGTTGCTGCGATTAACTCGAAAGTATAGGAAATCTTTAATCAGACCAGAAGATAATACCTATCATTACGGCCCATCAATTGAATCAATTGGAGACAGTAAGATGATGGTATTAGTGTTCTTAAACTGGAAGACAGAGAATCTGTTCAATCTATTACAAAGTTTGTTATATAGAAGCTCTACTCAATCCTAAAAGATCTCAGAAAGTTTCCGGGGGATCAAACTCTCTCCACATCTGTTTATTTCGTCTTTAAATTACCTTCTCTCTTGAGGATTCCAACTTATTGCATTTTTTGTTAAAGTCATCGATTGTCTTCTAAGATTATGGCTAATCCAGCGCCATTTGCGCCTCTTATCGAATCGATATGGATTCTTTTTCACATCATTAGTTCCAGTATTCCATGTTTCGCAATCATATGAAAGATCAAATTTTTGAAAAGGTAGTTTTGAGTCTTGTTTCCTTTTAATACACAATGAAACCCAACTCCAAAATAGGTAAATCACTTATTTGTTGTGTGATAAATTTATTTAATGGTTTTCAAAACATTTAGGTAAACTCCAATTGCACTTTTTTTTACGCTGTTAATGCATTTTTTTCACCTTGGCATCGAAAATAAGTTATTGAACTTGCATTACATTAACCAAACGAGTGATGTTTTGTTTTTTGGCGTCAGTTAACCACAAAAAAATAAGCTTTTCTAAGAACAGTCATTAATTGGTACTATAAATAGTTCTAATGAATACTAGCGATTGTCTAATATAAAAATGACAAGAGCATTTAAGCCAATTGTTAAATAGTTTTTTTTTTTTTAATTTTTATTTTTGCAATGCACAGTTCATTGAACCTCACTCTTTAAGCAAATTTATATGATTTATTCACCACAGGAAAAAAGTGCAATTACGTTTTGATGATTGGCAACTCTTACATCCTCCCCCTAAAATTGTTTTGGAAAAAAAGGTAAACAAACATTAAATTTTCAAACGGTTCTAAGTGTTGTTGCCTCCATATGGAAGTACATGCATGTGCACATAACAAGAGTGAATAAGCTTTTGGTTATACTCTTCAGCTCTCTTGCTATAGTAATAGTGCATTAGTTTTGCATGGGTTAGTGTGAGAGTAAGATTTTAAATAAATGAATGAGCAATTTTGAATTTTAGTTTTTTTTTCAGGTTTAATAATGATATTCAACAACACATTATTTATTCTGTTTCTATTTTGTTTTTATCTGCAGCCATATTGAACGCATTTTTTGTTTCTTTTGTTTTTTTTATATGTTCAGTCTGATCGTTATGTTTAGAATTTTGTCCTTGGTTAAGTGCATTGACCGTGGGTTTTTTCATTGTTGTTGTTGTTGTTATTTTCCTCTGTTTCTTGTGATTTTTGCTATACCACGTGTAGTTTGATAAGCTTTTTTGTTGTTAGATTTTGTTTTGCTCAATTGCATTTTTGTATTGGTGTTTGCGTTGTATAGTGTAGTGGAGTTATCTTTCTAAACATTTGGAATTGGCGCTAAAATAAACGAAAGCTTGACGATGTTTTCATATCGTAGAGCATGTATTAGAACATGGGGTTGCATAAAAAAGCTTTTGATATTCAGTATGCCCTTGAAGGCGTGTAGTGACTCTTTCTAATGTTCTTTATATTGTGTTTTTTTTCGGATTTTTTTTTTTTTTGTTATCGAAGTATTGTTTTTATAGATTCTAGAAATTAGAAGTTTACGTTTGTGTGTGCTGCATAATAATGACCATGACAATGACATTTTGTGAGAATCGTTATAATGCAAAAATATTTTATAGTGAAAAGTTACTAAAGTACTATTTTTGTTTCTACAAAACATCTCAATTTGCTGGGACTTTTGTGTTATTTTCAAGATTTCTCAGGTAAGTCTGCACTGTTCTATCTTTTATCGTGTGTTTCTAGTTGTTCTTCGATTGACCATAGCTTCCTAAACCATTAAGTTTCCACTCCAGCGCCGTGTTGGGTTGGCCGAAAGGTTGACAAGGTGTCACCACAATACCATTAGAAACATTAGCTGACGAGCCTGCAGCCCGTGTTATTGTGCTACCCAAATAACGAACGTAATACACTTCTTGGAGTTGAATGTGTCGAATAGAGAAAACTGTTTTGCATTTTAAATTTTTCCATCATATCAGCATAATTGAGATCAGTCAGACGGCTGCATTTCTCATAACAGTGTCCAAAAAGAACGTTAAAGCGATATGTAATATGAGCGCTTGTCATAACGAAAACCTTATGTTTACAGAATTCTGATGAATTATTGATTTTAGAGAGAAAAAGAGAATCCATTGCTTAATTATAAAGAGGAGGATGTTTACATTAAGGTTTTTATTCTCTAAATTTGAACTGTTCGCAAAGAAATTCCAGCAAGTCTACTATTGATTATTATGCTTAGGAAAGTGATCTCCATCCAATTTCTGCATTCTACGGTATGCTGTTGATTAATCCCTCTTTTATTTCTTCATAAGTTTTATTATTACCCCAAAGTCCTATTTCCATATTTTGTTAGGACATTTTGCTTTTAGCAGCTCTAGGTTGACATTGTCAAACACTGAAGGTTTTTTCTTTTGAGGTGAACGGGATTCGCTGTTCATAATCCTTTTCGGTATGCCTAGAACAATTACCGAAAATTGAGAATGCATTCATGTCATCCATCATTCGATGACAAAATGTTGGTGAGGTGGTGTAACAAAATACCGCGCTGCCCTTTTCTCGATGTGATTAACGTATATTGTAATTTAAAAATATTAACAGTACAGGTCTTAAAATTTCCCGTAATTTTTAAAATAATATCCTGTCATTCACTATACAGTGTTGACATGCAATTACACTTTAAAAAATCTCTCTTTAAACAATTTCTAACGGTAATTCAAATTGCCGTACAAAAAAGTTCATTAAACTTTTTTTTTGTGAATAAAAATATAACGCTTCAGTAAATTAATCACGTACGCTTCTTTTTGTTATCAAAATGACACTTTCACTTATTTTTTAAATAAATTTTTGTGTGTTTTTTGGAGTCTTTTTTTTGGCTTTTTTTGTTTCTTCTTTTTGGTAGTTTTTTTACTTTGTTAAGCCTCTTTAAAAGTGTTACATAAGTCCCAAGGTTTATCAAAAATTCATTGAACTTCTGTTCCTTTTTCTTATTTCTTTCGTTTTTTCCGTTTCTCTTACTGGCCATAACTTTCAGTAGGTCTTTTGGTTAGTTGGTCAGAAAGACAGCAATTTTTTTATATTAAACCCAGCTTACAAAAGTGGGTCAAAACTGTTTGCTGTTGTGTCTTTTTATTTTTAATATTATTTATCATTGTTGGTAAGTCAATGAACTCTTGTGTGAAATGTAAATTTTGTATTGTCGTCATTTCCAAATTATCGTTTTTGTTTTAAATACGGGTTTGATCTTTTCTATTCAAATTTTTATTGATTTGAAATACAATGTGATTTTTATTAAAAACCTGAATTTTATAAATCTATTATGAACTTTGAAATCGTTTATTTTTGGAAGACAAAACGCTATCATAGAGCACTGCATCGAATTTAGTAATGCCTTATATACAGTTCACATAGATTTTGTACAAGCTTTAGTATTTACTCGAGAGAGAATGCATTTGGTTGTCTTTGGAACTAATGGGAGTGCCGCTAAAAATTTTAATTATAATTAGAAATGCCACTGGTGTCAAGCACTGTTTACCGTGGTCTTGGACTGGGTGCATTAAGTTTTCAATACGCAAAATAAAGGTATCAAGTGGGGATTATGTAGCCAATATCGTTCTTCGAAAGATTGTGAAAACTCTTTTCGCTACATGGCTACAAAGCAATACTTGATGGAAATTATGAACGATTATTTGCGAGAAAAAGTAAAACATTAAATTTGGGATTAAACAGAGTCCTCAATTTAATGGGATATCTTCTGTTACCTTCTACAGCTGGTAATAAGTGAGTCTAACACCCTTTTTTTTGACAGCAAAATTTCTTTTTTGCAAACTATACCTAATTTTGTTGATAAATATCATTTCAAAAATAGTGTGACACACTTAGATAAGAAAACTTGATCAGAATTGTTTTTTTTTTCGTTACTATTAAAGGGTCATTGACTTCTAATGTTAGTTGCAAAATGGGCAGTACTGATAAAAAAAAAAAATACATTTCGTTTGATTTAATTATTGCGTTAATGATAGTTATAATATTTTAATTGTTAATAACAGTAAAGAGTTCATTGTACTTTAATTATTGTTATTATTGTTTTTTATTTTTCTCGAAAATCGAAAAAATGATAATGACTAAGCTTTTATTATTGGAATTTGAAATACTACCCTTTGGGACTTAATGGAAAAATTCAAGAGAATGTAGAAATGTTTAAAAATCTTAATCTCCTGATAGTGTTAGGAATTCTGGAATTCCATGTACATCTACCATGGAAATAACTACGCCGTCAGGAGTGGCTTATGTTATAACTCCACATTTCGGGATTGTATCATGGCAAACCAAAAGGAATAATGAGAAAGTCTGTAACTGGTGTGAAAGGAGCAACGTTGATGTAAATCCAACTAAAAATTATGTTGTACACATATGATCTGAGAGTGTCATGGATGAATCTGCTTGTATACTACAGTATACCACAAAAGCCCGTGACTGACCATCAGACCCAGAGTAACCTATTAGATTTAGTCGTTCGACCTGTCAAAAATTACATGTCTATTCAAAAAGTATGATAGTGAGTACTCAAAAGTGTGTGTGACAGATTTTTTGACAAGTCTGTCTAGCAACAAAAAAGTTACTAGTCATTTGTTTATCGTATTGTACAAGTTTCTGTTTATCGTATAATATAATTTTGATGAACTTAAAATTAATTCCAAAGAATATATAGTAAATGAAAGTGATGCCAATTTACATTAGTAAAAAATACAATACATACATTTTATTCCGATTTTCCTAAAGTAGGACAGAAATCCATCAGATTTTTTCTTAACATAATCGCACAGCTTTGTGGGATAGTCAGTCACGCCCTTAAGCTGGAACTGAAACAAAGCCAAATGTAATATGGAGATGGGGAATATCTGGATACTGCTTTAAGAAACAACTAGGAATAAGAATAATTTAATTGTTTTTCTTTTGTAATTTTTTTTCTATAGATAAATCTCGCAAAAATTTTAATATGTAAAAAGTAAATGTAAATAAAGATGAAATTGGAAATGAAAAAGTGAATGAAAAAAAATAATTTTTTAAAAAAATCTCAGATATGGCAACTACTTTTTAAAATTATGTTATCATTTTACACTACATGAAGAAGAAGCAGCAAATAAACAAAGCTTATGGAAAAAAACAGAGAAACAATTTGTGTGAAAAAATATTTTTTTTAGAAACAAAACAATAAATAAAAATATAATTTAAGTTATAATTAAAAAAATTAATAAATTAGACATATACCATGTCTAACAGTAATACAGATACAGGCGATACTATAATTTCGAATGAAATGAATCAAAGTCTGAACGAAATCTCTCTACCCACCATCAGCACGTCTACTGAGCCTCCAGTAACACCCAAAGGTAAAATAAATATTTGCAATATTGAGCCCATCGAATGTGTTACTCTAATAAGTGATGATTCCGACACGGAGCCTTCGCCGAAACGTAAAACAGCTGCCAGCAGCAGCTCACATTTAAATAGTAGTGGAACGAAAAAGTTTACAGGGGATGAGGATTCCAACGATGCTCAAAGGACTGCCGAAGAAAGGCGTACTAGCAGACGCATTAAGCCTCGTGTGGATTATACTAACAAGCAGAATAGTAATGCCAATGCAGAGGAGAAACCTTCTACGCCCTCGGGTCACTTGGGTAATGCCTTGCCCACATCGTCTAGCAAAAGTGAAACGAAAACTAGAAAACCAGATACCACCAAGAGTCCTTTTGCCAAAGATATAACAGACCCCCGGGAAGCAGCTGCGGCCGCTGCCGAAGCATATAAAGAGATTTTAACAGGTTTAGAAGGTGCTGCTTTCCAGTCCAGACTGCCATTTGATAAAATGACCTCCAATGAGGCGGCTTGTTTTCCCGATATTACCAAAACGGGCCTAGTAGCCCAAAGAGTGTTCCTTAATATACGCAATCGTCTTTTACAAATGTGGATAGAGAATCCTAAGCAGCAACTCATACTGGAAAATGCCATCAAAGATATGGAACCTCCCTTTGATAGTGATCCTAATCTAGTTAAGCGCATACATTCCTTTTTGGAACGCCATGGTTTTATTAATTTCGGCATTTTCAAACGTTTACGCGCTATACCCTCGAAAAAACTAGGCAAAGTTATTGTTATTGGAGCGGGCATCTCAGGTTTAGCAGCCGCCCAACAGCTGCAACAATTTGGCATGGATGTTATTGTTTTAGAGGCTAGAGACCGCGTTGGTGGACGCATAGCTACCTTTCGCAAGAACAATTATGTAGCGGATTTGGGTGCCATGGTTGTTACAGGTGTTTGGGGTAATCCCATGACCATTTTGAGCAAACAAGTAGGCATGGAAATGGTTCCTATACGACAGGCTTGTCCTTTATACGGTGCCGGTGGTAAGCCAGTACCCAAACATAAGGATGACATGGTGGAAAGAGAATTTAATCGTTTATTAGAGTCGGCCAGCTATCTTTCACATCAATTGGATTTCAATTATGCTGGTAATAATCCCGTTTCCTTAGGCCAGGCTTTGGAATGGATTATAAAATTACAGGAAAAGTCGGTCAAGGAGAAACAAGTACAACACCTAACTCATGTTTGCGAGGCCCAAAAAGCCATTATAGAAAATCAAACAAAAATTACCGAAGTACTGGCCCGTATAAAACATTTAAAACAATTGCATGGAAAACTAATGCGTACGCGTCCCACACGCAGTGGTGAAGGCGATAGCAACTATATAGAGCACGAATTTGAAGTACGTTCCACCTACTATGAATGGTCAAAGGCAAGCAAATTATATGAGGAATTGCAGAAGGAGGAGGAGGTACTGCAAACTAAACTAAAAGAATTGGAAGCCAACCCGCCTAGGTGAGAAGAAATGAAAGTTTTTGGTACAGATAACAAAATGTTTGTTTTTCCTTTTTAGTGATGTTTATTTATCTTCCAAGGATCGGCAGATTTTAGATTGGCATTTTGCTAATCTTGAATTCGCCAATGCTACGCCGTTGAGTAATCTTTCACTTAAACATTGGGACCAAGATGATGACTTTGAATTTATTGGCAATCATACCACCGTACGTAATGGTTATTCTTGTGTGCCCATAGCCTTAACCGAAGGCTTGGATATACGCGTTAATACCGCTGTTAAAACCATAAAATATTTTCCCACGGGTGTGGAAATAGTGGCTGAAAATTTAAAAACTAACAATTCCTCGGTGACCTATAAAGCCGATTTAGTTTTATGTACCCTCACATTGGGGGTCTTAAAAATTGCCACCGCTAAAGTGCAATCTCAACAGGCCAATACGGTAAAGTTTGAGCCTCCTCTGCCGGATTGGAAACAGCAGGCCATACAACGTTTGGGTTTTGGCAATTTAAATAAAGTGGTGCTGTGTTTTGATCGTATATTTTGGGATCCTAATACGAATTTATTTGGCCATGTGGGTAGTACCACCGCCAGTCGTGGTGAATTATTTCTATTTTGGAGTATATCCTCATCACCAGTTCTTTTAGCTTTGGTCGCCGGCCAGTCGGCTGCTATAATGGAAAACGTTTCGGATGATGTTATAGTGGGTAGATGTATAGCAGTTTTGAAAGGCATATTTGGCAATGGTTCTGTGCCGCAGCCTAAAGAAACTGTGGTAACGCGTTGGCGTGCTGATCCTTGGGCTAGAGGTTCTTATAGTTTTGTTTCGGTGGGTTCTTCGGGCAGTGACTATGATCTATTGGCGGCCCCTGTTATACCACCAAATCCCAATAATCCTAATCCCAATCAGGAGCTAGATGAACTGCCCCGACTTTTCTTTGCCGGCGAACATACCATACGCAATTATCCCGCCACGGTTCATGGTGCTTTCTTAAGTGGTTTGCGTGAAGCTGGTAGAATAGCCGATTACTATTTGGGTTATCCTGAAGGTACACCATCGGACATTGGTTATTCGGTGGTTGAAGCTGCCAACACTGCCTCAGTTGGTGATACTGTGGACTTAGTAGATATTGCTCATTCCTCTGACTCATCCTCTAAGACTTCGGATGAAAAATCTAATCCTGCCGATTGCAACGAATGAGTTTTCCTTCCTTTTGCTAGAAATTTTTATTTAAAAGATTAAATTTGCAATTTTATATGATTTTGTTGAATTTGTTATAATAGTTTTTAGTTAATATTTTTATTATTATATACTTACTGTAACTAAATGCTATAGATTTTAATTAATTTATAGAAATTATTTTTAAACATTTGCGATTGTATGTTTTTAAATTCTTGCGTTTTATTTATTTATCCATTTCTAAATTTGTTTTTTTTTCAAAGGGGATAGTTTCTATGAGTTATTATGAAAAGAAATTATTATTTTAAGACTCTGGAAACTCCCCTCATGTACATAGAATTTGTAACGAAACCAACTTTAGAAATAATGTTTTTTAAAATTTGTATTCAAAACCAACTAAAAGCAGTATAATATAATAAATACATATTTTTAATTTATAAACAGATTATTTTTAAAAATTTGAACTTTACCAATTTCGAATTCAAAAATTATTATTTCGGTTATAAACAGCTGATTCCCACGGTTTTCTATTAAAAATGTTAAAAAGTAACGTTTTCATTAATCTGGCAGCCCTTTATTTAAATTAAACGATTTACCAACACTACTTTAACTGCAAACATTTACAGTTTGACGTTTGTCATATTATTTAGAGTTTCATTGTGGATTTTTTGTTTTCTCTTTAAATTTTAATTTAAAATTTGTGTGTTTCTTCTTAATTTTTCACATTTTTGTCGATAATTTAAAAGTGTTACAAATATTTAGTGATTATTATTATTGAAATATCAATACTCCAAAGCCTAAGAATAACATGGATAAATTGCGCAGAGTATTAAGTGGTGAGGATCGCACACCCGAAGAGGAAAGCAGCATAATGACACAGGTAAGCAATAAAATTAAAGCCATTTATCACAACACTCCCTCTAATGAGCTTTGTTGGAAAAGGGGGGAGTATTCATTATAAATAAATATGAGTTAATTTACTAATTATGATCTTACTACTACTACCGGCTTACAAAAGTTGAGAGGTTATAAAACCCTACCACAATGACTCAGTTGATAGATCTTGTTTCAAAATTTTAGCTGCCACACAAGGGGAATAACAGAATCTTCTAAGCCATGTATAGTATTACAATTTCATTGTAAAAATGGAAGCTTAAAAGCATGCGAATTTCAAGATCATGCAAAAACTAGTGTATTAATGAAATAGATTGTAACTACTATAAAATGTCTCACTTTATTTAAAGCATTAAGTTTTTAATCTTAACGGAGGGGGATACATAAATGTAAAACAAGTTAGATATTTCTTTACTCAAGTTCATTATAAACAAATCTATAATCAGTCACATTTATGGCCTAAAGAATTATCGTCTTATTTCAGTTTTAAAATAAATGTCGCTCAATTCAATCACTTTCTAATTGAAGATCAATGATCTTTTAAAACATGATCATATCACCACATATTATTTATTATTATATTAAAACCAATAAAAAACAATTGCTTTTAAAAGAAAACGAAATAAATATACATGCACCTCTACAGGAATACTTTTTCAAATTTAACAACAGGTCCGACATACCTGGTTGTCGAATTTCAAAACTGCTGTAACCAGCAAGAGAACCAGGCAACTACTTGAGTTCGACAAGAAAACGATTCGCACTAAGGGAACTGGCCGGTTTCATAGGGAGATCGAGGTGGTTCATATCCACCACTGACGGATCATGACAAGAGGGCTTACCTCACACTAGGTAACGCAATAGGCCATATGGCCACCGAGTGAACTTGCCTGTGAACGGCAAGGTACCCGTCAACCTTACTAACGTTGACTGTGTCTTTATGTTGATGAAACACTGTTCCTCTCCTATTGCTCAAAGCGGGCCGATAATTCTCTCAAACGGTTCATTTGTTTAAAGTTTAACTGCATAAGAACAATTCATAGTAGATTATTGGACGATTTGTATAGCCATAATAACAATTACAAAATTACATAGATTTAGAACAATCCAAAATTCGTAATATCTAAAGGGAAATCATTCATATATCGTAAAATTGAGTGTTATCACACTTGATATATGCCCAGGGTATCATTTCAGTCCAGATCATTTTATTACAATACATCATGTTCTTTCGTGTAGCCATCATGTTTAAACGTTACATTTGTAAGATCCCATTCACAATCATCTTCCATACTTTTAAATACAAATACAAACAGAAAATTTAATAACCGCTGCTGCTTTTATATTTCAGATCAATGATATGTCCACATTAAGTTGGTCCACTCGAATTAAAGGTTTTTGTATTTGTTTTGTTTTGGGCATAGTTCTATCGCTATTGGGCTCTATATTTTTATTTTTACATTTTGGCGTTGTGGTGTTTGCGGTATTCTATACTCTGGGTAATGTTATATCCATGACAAGGTAATATTTTAAAGTTAAAAAATGTTCAAAGAAATTACTTTTTCATTAATATATTGTATAAAAAAAATTGTATTCCTAAAGTACTTGTTTCCTAATGGGTCCCGTAAATCAATTGAAAAAAATGTTTTCTGAGACGCGTTTAATTGCCACAAGTATTGTTATATTCTCCCTTATCATGACATTAATAGCTGCCCTATTGGTATGTTTTTTTTTCTTTCTTTTGTGGTTAACGTTTTAATCATGTTTTTCTTTTCGGTTTTCATTATTTTTTATTTTATTTTTTCATTTTTTTTTCGATATTTTAGCTACATAAACCCGGTTTGACTTTAATTTTTATTATCATACAATCATTAGCTATGACTTGGTATTCTTTATCATACATACCCTATGCCAGAGATGCTGTTAAGAAGACCGTCTCCGCTTGTTTGGATGTTTAAGTTTCCAAAATGGTTTTT
Organism: Sarcophaga caerulescens; assembly: GCA_927399465.1. Lineage (NCBI taxonomy): Eukaryota > Metazoa > Arthropoda > Insecta > Diptera > Sarcophagidae > Sarcophaga > Sarcophaga caerulescens. The sequence continues at coordinate 4,075,428 of OV656867.1, read as the reverse complement.
TTTTCTTCTTTCTTATTTCAGTTACCCATTTTAACACTTGTATAGTTTCTTTATTTATATTCGTTAATATTTATATTTACATGATTTGTAATGCCATTATTAAGTTCCCTTTCGCATATTATTTACACAAATTCCAAAAAGTATTCTTTCTCTTATTGTCCACTTTTTTTTATATTAATTTTCATAAATTTATAAGAGATGAAGCTATACAATTAGCTTTTGTATACCAATCTTACTGTATTTACAATTTAGATTTAATTTAATAATGATAATTAATATTAACAGTTTAATATACAATATGAATATATTTTTTAATTGAATTCAGAATCTTTAGTTTTTTTTTTTTTTTTCCATTTAAAAAATTTATATTTAACAGTGGAGCCTGGGAACTAACCCTTCCCTTCAATTGGCTTTCATCAACGGGTCAGATGGTTCAAAGGCATTAAGGCCGTGGACTGTGAAAACGAGGGAACTGCAAAGTTCCTCGCGGAAGCAGTGAAGCACCTTGGTGAACTCTGGCCCGGTGCTCGATTGGAAATGAGCCCAAAATCCGATCTCCCTCTGCGCCCAATAGTGACGGTATGGATCCCGCCTACAATTAGGCAGGTGAATAGCGTACCCGAACTGATTGGGGAACAGAACGACGGATTGAACACCAGCTCGTGGGTAGTTGTTAACTCCCTGACTGGTGACGGTAAAATGACGGCAATTGTCATCTCTTCAGTGGCTAAAAGCAAAGGGTGGTATAGTGTTGTGTGGGTTGGCTCATCTCAGGGTCCGTCATTAGGACATATGTAGGTGATGCCAAAAACCTAGAGGAGGCTGAAAGTGGAGCAGATTAATCTTCGTCACTGCGAAGCCGCCTCAAATAACTCTCTAACCACCCTGCGCCGTTATGCCTCTACGCTAGAAAATTCTCCAACGTATGCCTAACAAAGAAAAGTACCAATTCCTTATTAGTCAGATTAATGCCAAGACTCTATACACGTAAATAGCTATCCTATTATCCAGCACAATGCGTTCTTATACCAACTCCTCTCTCTACTTGGTGAGTTATCAGTATTTTGAAATCAGGTTTTTATGTAAATTCTATTTTCTTTTTAACAAATTAAACATTTTTACGTTTTTGATTTTCTTTTCAAATCTCGTTTTTTATTTGTTTTTTATAACTAAAACCAAAAAAAAATTAACAAAAAAAAATATATTTAAATATTGAAAAACTATGTTAGAAATTTGTTTTGTTTTTGTTATTTTAACAAATGGTACAATAAATAACTTAAACAATTAAACTTAAGCCTTGGGTAACACATACACACACAAGAAAAAAATGTATATTTGTTGTATATACTTATTAAGTAAAGCTTAATTTGTAAATTAGTTATTAAAGGCTAATTTATTTATTCAAATATCAATTTTTATTATATAGTTTACTTTCATTTATTTTTTTTTTTTTATTAATAATTAAACTTTTTTAACAAAAGTATAGTTTTGTGGTAGTTTTTTGTTTTTGTTATAAGGACCCTAAAAATTATTATTTCATAATATATGAAATATATTTAATTATGGTCTACTTAGTTAAGTTGGTTGATGTTATATTATTAACAAAACGTTTTGTTTTTATATACGATATACATACAATGTAATAAAAAATAATTTATAATAGCTAAAAGGCTAGTAAAAATTGTATAATTTTCCTTTCGTCTTTGTGTGTTTTTTTTTTTCTTACTTTAAACAATGAAAACATAAGAAATTAATACAAAAATATATATAAATATATATTATATATAAGTATATATGATGTTTTTATGCTATAATGTTTTATTTTCTTTTTACTTTTTTTTTTTTATTAATTTTTTATAGTATTTGGTGGTTTAAAATGACTTTTAAGCTTTAGCTTCTTTATTTAATTGTAGTATAATGATGGTATTTTAAGCAAAATTTGTTTTTTTTTTTTTACTATTTATTTGATTGCAAGAAACAAATCTGAAATGTTGGTTGATTGGTTGTGGTGGTGGTATGATTCATTTTGTTTTTTCTTTTATTTTTTTTTTGTTTGCAGTTTAATAAAACATAAATTATAATAAATAATAAAATTTTATTAATTAAATATTTTCGATAAAATATTTACGATTTTTTTGTTTGTTTATAAATTAAACTTATTAAATAAAACCGGGCTTTTAATTTGGAACTAAAATAGCATAATTTCAATATCTTGTAATAAGATGTTCGAGATACATACGTAAATTATATTTGTTTGTTTGTTTGACTGAGACATATTACATTTCTTTTTTTTCACTCTTTTTACATTTTAATGAATTTTCTTTTTTTTTTGTCTGTTTTTAAATATAAAAATTCACAAATATTTTATTCAATCTTCTTGTCGTTGCGTTTTGGGGATTTTTTGGGTGATACTTTGCCTAGAAAAGATAATAAAATCAAAAAGTTTGAAAACAAATAAACTCAAAATCATAAATTAAAAATAAAAATTTTATAAAATATATAAGGAATTAAATAAATATATAAATAATATATAGTGAATACAATAAAGGAATTAGTGTTCAACATTTATAAACTATAAAGTAAATGGTGCTTTTAGTGATATATTCTAAATATTGAATATTATTTTTGAAATTGTTTGGTTTATACAGTGAATAAAATTTAAATTCCATTTAAAAAAATCTCAAATGGTTTAATTGAAATGGTTTACGGCTTTAAAATTTAATTTGTGTTTTAATGGTTGCTAAAATCAATACTAACATTTGAAGGGCGTTTATGTATTCGATTCAAAAGAAATTTTTTCATAATGCAATATATTACAGCATAAGTTTCGAATGAATTTTTATTCGATTCGAAATACATAATTACGTCCCAGGATTGTAAATTGTAGTGCTGCTTGCTTTAACAGTTTGATTTCTGGTATCCGGCTTATTCTATATTAAAAAATTCTAACAAAATTTATTCAATAGTTTGCAGACAGAATTTGTTTTTATCTTTTGTTTACACCTTCCAAAGCTTTACATTTGAAATTAAAAAATATGGCTTGCTTATACCAAAGATATAAAAAGAAAACGGAGATTGATCAGACATGTTTCGAGAAGACAGTACGATATGTCCATGATGTCAATTGACCAGTAAGCAGAAGACGCAGTTATTGAAATTTATATACCGGAAAAGACTACTGTCAAATATTTCGTCAATAGACATAGTTACCATGCAAGTGTTCGTGAAACATAGTCTTTAAAAGATCCTCCGACTCTGACCTAGCATATGATCTAGAGATGTACAGGTCAACAAAACCTTTCATAAAATTAAATTCGTAATGGAACTGGATAAGGGGTCAACCAGCACAGAATATACATGGAATGGACTCTGTATTGAATTCGGAATAGCCAGCATTAGCTGGGGAAAAGTAAAAATAAGCTCTCAAGCTCATTGGAAAATTTATATAAATTGAAAATGAAAATATTTTTGTGGAATAAAATTTTCACTTTTAACTCCTAAATTTAACATTTTTATCACTGTATATTATATAATACTGTCTTATTTTTTTATTATATTATATTTTATAATAACGACATGTAAGAATTAAAAAAAAGAACACAAAAAAATTAAAAAAAAATTGAAATAAATAATATAGTAAAATAAAGACACACTCAAAAACATTTATTGTGTATGCATTAGAAGAATTTAATAATTATTAGACAATTTTAATTTTAATATCATAAGGAGTGCTTTCAATATCAACATGTTTGCTAATGGTTTTATTTAACTTTCCTCGTGCATGTTCTATGATTCTAGGATGTACATAGTAAATGGGACCTGGCCAGCAGAGAGAGAAAGAGAGATATTGTTTTTTTTTCGTTTTTTTTTTTGTTCAAGTAAATAAATAAAACAAAAAATAGGAAAGGATAGCATGAAAATTACACTTACAGCATAGATAGACAACAACAAAAAAAATATTTAATTGTTTATGTTCTATACATATACATATGTATGTATGGCATTTAAAACCACAAAATGAAAATTAAAAATCATAAAATTAACACGGCCTTTTACATTTCATGATGAGATCATAGATAGTGCTTTAAATTTTTGTTTTTTTTTTTATAAAAGAAATATAAACTTTACCAATTTGTTAGTAAATCCAAATTAAAAGTAAATTCTTGTTTAAAGAAAATAATAAAAGGAAAACATAAATTTAAACTTCAAATCGATAAAAAAAAACTGTTTTGTGTTACAATTATTTCACCACAAACTTTCTTACCTTTTGATTGTTGTCTCTCCAAATTTTTAACTTTTTTCGAGGGGGATTGTTGCAATTGCTTATTAGTTTTACGCTTGTCCATCATGCGCTATAAAATATGTACGTAAAGGAAAGCATGTCAGAAAGCAAATTTAAATAAATTTAATATCAAAAAAAAAAAAAAAAAAATTACTAACCTGCCATAATATACAACCATACACAAATGCTATCGATATTAAGACTTGTACTGTTAACCAAATTACAATGTTTATGGCTTGCGTGCGTTCAAATAATTCTTTGCCATTTTTAATACATAATATAGCTTCGGATACCATTATGGCGCCATAAACCCAACATTGGGTACCAACGCGTTTGCAACGTGTATCCGTGACATAAGTGTAATATTGCCTAAAACGGGGCGTTATTTTTATGTTTTAGATTTTTAATTAATTGATTAAACGATAAGAGCAACAATATTAAATAAAACTTACCTTACTGAGGGCGCCACAAATAGGCCAATGAATATTAAACGCCCAATAACAACATAATGATCTGGTGGCATTTCAAAGATGTGTTTAAGGAAGAAAGTATTGAGTTCAGTAACCTAAATAAATAAATATATATTTAAATATTTATTGTAAACTTTCAAACGAAAACCATCTCTCTTACCTGCCAAAATATAACCAATTGTATGACAGCGGCAAAACGCATAGCTGTTGACTTAGGATCCAACCATCTGATAGCTGTCCAACTTTCAGGTGTAAATTGTAACATGGCACGCTTAATTTTACCACTGGTCGATGAAATATCCTTAATACTGGCCCATTTATATTCACGCATTTCCAAAATTTTACAAATCTTCAAACCAACCCAAATACCCAAACCATTACAGATTAAAACATCCAAGATCAAGGCATCCCACCAACATTCCACGAAATTCGGTAATAAATGAGCAAATGTTATTTCAGTTATTTCCCACATTATGGAAATGGCCCATAAAATACCCATGTGTCTAATAAGCACCGCTTTAAAAGCCCAACCTAAAAAGTGGCCCCAAGCGAAAACATCTAAATGACCTTTAACGCGTTCAAACGAAACATCTGAACAATTAACGCCATATTCCTAGAAAATTTTAATAAATTTTTTAAGTTTTTTTTTACCTTTAAAAACATAAATGAAAAACTTACCTTATCCATGTTAATGTGAAAATCTTTTAATTTTGGATCCAGCCAATAGAATATATTCATTATTGTCTTATGATTTTGGAACATAAGAAATTGTAGAGCCATTAAGTATAATACCGAACAACCGAATAATATGCGCCATACTGCCGGGTGAGGCCTTGTAAATGGTCCATTAGGAAATGCCAATACCGATATAATTAGGAAAAAGAATACCACGCATAATATTCCAGCCCAAATGTTATCCTCAAAATTACCTTCGTCCCTGAAAAAAAAAAAATAAAAATTAATAACAAAAGTTTCAATCTTAAATAGAAAAGCAGTAGAATAACAGCTGTACATCGAGAGGGATAGAGATATTCTTTGTGGAAGCTCTATGCTCTCAAGAAGAATTGTGAAAAAAAATAAACTGATAACAGTGTCCTTCCACCTGACGGGATCAATGCACAGACATGACGCAGAGTCGCGCCATAGAATAAAACCAAATCATATTCGTAACAAAAAGGTTTGACTGGATATGAAAGAAAATTTCTTTGCGGGCTTGAGATTATTTTATTATACTGTGGTGAATAATAGAATTGAAATAAATTGTGACAGTTTAAATAAACATGAAAATAAAATACAATACCATGCGACTAAAGATCCCATGGGACGCTAAATTTCTTAAAGGCAGTTGGTTGTATTTTGTTTACAAAAATAATGTTAAAATTGTAGCACGTGCCATTGATAAACAAAAACAAACAAAAAAATAGAAATATTTACAAAATAAAAAACAATAAACAAATACAACAAATCGCATCTAAAACATCAAACTTGGCAACAATTCAAAACAAAATACGATTAGTAATAATGGAATTAAAAACATCACACTGATTAGAGTAAGTGATTATGATAGAGACACACCACATGCATATCTATTAGAGGTCTGCAACGAATAACTTTATTGCTTCATGTGTGCAACTCGTTGTCGGATAAATGGAGTACTTACTCTCTCTCTAACAGCTCAAGCAGTGAAGAGAAGAGAATGTGTGCAAGACAAATACGAGTAAGTATTTATCCGAAGCTGCTTATGTTCCGTAAAAAGAGTACTCATTGAAAAATATATCCGCAAAAACAAGTACTCCAAAAATTATGTTCACTTCATGTGGTACTTCAAATACTCGCAGCATAAAACACCACATAACTGATGTTTTTTTATATATAAATGCTTATGTGTATGAACAAACGACATGTTAGGCATATATTTATTAATCATTGAAATAAGAAAATAGAAATCGAAAATAGTAAATTTTTTTGAAAAATATTTTTTTTTCACTTTTTGATTTAAAAAATTCTTTATTTTCAATGAACTAAAAACAATTAAAATAACAAAAAAATCACTTAAAATTACTAAAACGTAAAAAAAAAACATAGTTTATATTTCATATTTTCAGAGATCATTTAAAATGATAAAAGTATGTAAGTAATAAGTGTAACAAATAAAGTTAAGTATATGTATATAGAAGAGAAGGAACTTTAAAAACTTTAAAATATTTGTGAATTTATTTAAAAAGAAAAACAAAACATAAAAACATTAATCCTTAAATAAAAAAAAACTAAAAATTCATGTCCATAAAACTCAAAACTAGAGATCACTTTCTATTCTTTCTATTTCTTCGTATATTTTTGTTTTATTCATATTAGAGTGTAAAAACATTATTTTGTTTATTGTAGCTCCGTTAGTTCCAAGAGCAGACCTCTTCTCAGAAATAAGATTTCTTGCCTTCGAAAAATACATACATACATAAATGAATACATACATAATTGAATAGTCTAAAAAATAACATTATAATTCGGTGCGAATCGATATAATTTCATTTCTACAACAATAAAACACATATTCTTACCCTACAATAAAACAAACGGTAATATTTGTTTTCCACAGGCTATTTGCACATACATTTTGTGAAAACAAAAAATTTTTCAGTTTGTTTATTATTTTATTTGGCAATGCATGTATACATACATGCGCACAAGTATACACGCATATGAGAATAAATTGCTTAAAGAGAACAATACGTTTACATATTTATAGTCTTTGGTGTAGATCTTTTCTTTGCCAAACTTCTTTGTGGTATTTGCAGTACTCATTGGTATTTGTAGTACTTCGTGAAGTTTGGTGGTACTCATTGTACTCGACATGTTTTGTGTCGGTATTTTCGAGTAAGAAAGAGAGTTGAACATGTATTTGTATGAAGAGAACGCAGTCAAATAGCAACAAGAAGTTATTCGATAATTTTGTTGTTCTCAAAAAAGAGTACTTTTCTTCTTCGGATACTTCGGATAAGTGTACATGTTTGCAAGATCTTATGTACTTTTTGAAGTCAAATACATTTGTGCAGACCTTTAATATCTATACAATACAATAAGAAAGAAATCATATGAAAACGTCATATCGTACGATTTATACACAAGAATACAAAGTTTAGCATCGTACATACATATTTATGTACAATATAGGAAATTAAAATATTAAAAACTGTCTGCCGATAAATCAAATATGTACACACAATGATTGTGGAGGGTCGCTACTATATTTGTTATCGCTGAAAACGAAATGACGAAATGACATTTGACCAGGGGATTTCAAAACCGGATCTTTTTCTTTTTTTTTTAACTATAAGGTGTACATAGAAAAAGGATTTCAGTTAACTGATAACAGAAATCGTATGATTAATTAACGGCCGATCGGTTTGTTTTTTTTTACCAAAAAATGTGTGCAAAAAAATATGGCCACTATGGACTATGACCATAAATAATTGTTGTTTCGCTATCATTATATTATCAATTAAAATCGTTTTTAATTGTTTTGTTTTCATTGAATGCTTTGAGCACATTTGATAGTTGATTTAAAAATAAAATTATAAAAACGAATTACAGAATTGTAATCGTTTCTATAAAACAGAATCACACACATGTAGATGTACATTAAAATTTAATTTAGAAAATGATTCACGGTTTCGGAATGTTAAATATCGACTATCATCCACATATTCTTCATAAAATTCACAAAACCTGAAGCCTTTTGCTATGTAAGAATTATTGAGTATTAGTCTTTCTTCCTTTCGATCTTATATTTTTTATAATTGCCTTTTGCTCTATTACTTTTTCTGCTTGTAATAGACTGTAAACAATCCGAAATCCAGTCGGCCATGCATTCTTGGATCCATAATAAGACTGTGAAAAAGAGTTCTCTAAAGAACCATCTGGAAAAGATGACTCTTTCAAGATGTTAAAATCTTGGAAAACAACAATCAAAATCAATTATAAATTATGTATGTTTACACATCTAGAAAAAGAAGGCCAGAAACTTATTCAAGATAAAGAAAGACCATAAAAATCTCCTTATGGATAAAACTACTATTCAATTAAATGATTTCTTTCATAATATCTTACTCCTGGCTTATATAAATTCCTTTTTAAAATTAAAATGAATTTAAAAAAATCAGATCAACTTAAAGCACAACAAGTAAAACTAAATAAAATGCCGTCATTATTGAGTATCATTAAATCTACAACGAGATTTCATTGAGCAACTTAAAATTGAATGAATATTTCCTAATCATTATTGTCTTCATTGTTATGCTTGTGACGCCACAATTTTTTTTTTTTTTTTCAAATTATCAATGATTACTTAAAAAACAAAATAAAATCTTAAGCAATGCATAGAGTTCATTGACCTTAGCTTCTAATTTTCTTTCTAATATTAATCTTAAAATGATAAAGACAAAAAGGAAACTTGTTACAACATGCCACTTTTTAAAATGATTACGGTTTTTAAATTTTAAAATTGTGGTAATTACTAGTTTAAAAATAAAAATTTTGTGATTTTTACTGTAACGTTTATTAAAACTAGGGTAACTACAAAATTGGCACGTATTTATGCTAATCAAACAATAAACTATTCCGTAATTGAGCACATGTTCTTAAAGTTAAATAATATTAACAAAAAAAGCGATTACATTGTAGGAAAAACCTCGTAAATCTGTAAAAAGCAACAAAAAAAAAACACACTCACTCTCTTTTTACTCTCAATCAATAATTAAATGAAGGTTAATTTAATTTGAGTGGATTTGTTTTTTTAGATTTTCTTTTTTTTTATTGCAATTTTTAGAGAATTTTCATTGAAAGCTAAATTTAGTTTCAATTTTTTATATTGTTTGAGGAAACAAAACAACTTACGCATCCATTTTAGATATTCCTTAAATGTAAAGAGCATTGGCTAAATTTGATTTATAGTTTTCGATTATTGCTACACGTTAGTTGTTAATTTTCCTTTTCTTTTTTTTAATAATATTTTTTATAATGAGATTTTTTATCTTTTTATTATATGTATTGTTATAAATAGTAACCATAATATTAAGTTTAGTAACATTTCGTTTTTTTTTTTTTGCAATTATACTACTACTAATCCTATAGGTTAATCATTTGAGAATTAAAATTTTTTCTTTCTTTTATTTTTGGAAATTTTATTTGGTTTTCACGTTGTAAAAAACTTAAAAGAAATGACACACTTTTATTGCCTGCCCCGATACGAGATGTCACGAGAAGAAAGTGGAAAGAAAAGAAAATTGCATATTTACTATGTTTATTTATTTTGTTTTTGGGGAAAATAGCAGTATAGTATGACAAAAATATGTATATTTAACAGAGGTGTTTGTCTAGGAGGGTAACTAACCATTTGCAAAGAAAGCCTGGTAGTATACAAAAAAATTGTAGTGGTGTTTTCTATTTCACCAGACTATTTAGGTTCAAAGAATTCATATGACATTTTTGTACCATTTGTGGTCAGTGGGAAGAGGTTTAAGTCTTCCATATAATGACTTTTTTAGAGGAAGCTGCAGTGCGACAGAGGATAATACAACTTTGCTTACTTCATCTGATATTATTCTGTTATGTCAAGGACTGAAGTAATGTTTTTGGGGGTTTAATGAATTGATAGATTTATATTCCGTTGCTGTTAGAAGGCTTTATGGTTTCTTTAGAACTTCAATCAGCTTACTTGCTTACTAATTATCTGTTCAGACAGACTCTTATGGTTTCTGGCAAATTAAATTTAAGTGATTAATCTTACATTTAAGCAGATATAGTAGAACTTTATAGGTCTTCTTTTTGCTCTGTTATAATTTGGTTTACTGCTATTACTTTCTGAACCGTATTTTATAATATAAAATCCGTTTTTTTTATTTACAGAAAACTAATTAATGGATATGTAAGACAAACCAACTTCAATTCCTTCAAAGCTTTTCAAGACAAAAGGTAAGTCAATTAAAGAAAAAAAATAATATTTTTGATTCTCAATTTGAAATATTTTTTATCGATTGTTATACATAATCGATCCATTGATCATCTTGTTATATTTGTTAAAAACGCAACTATATCCTTACATAATTATATATTACACAGTTTTGTACGAATAGTTTGCTCCATTTCTTTTATAAATTTTTATTTCACACTAAATTTTCTCTTTTTCTTAAAGAAAAAAAAAAATAACGTTAAAACTGTTTTGAATCAAATAAATGACCTGACATGTTTAGTGTCAAAACTTATAATTTTAATACATTTTTAAAAAATAATTTTTCAAATATTTAAAACCTGTCATGCATGTCTAGAGATTGCAAATCTATAGCTTTCCCCCTGTTACGAATACCTTTCCCTTTCGATACGCCTTTTAGCTTAAATCCTTTATTCTGCAACTAGCATTTGCGCATTGAAGTGATTTTTTTTTCGTTGTTTCGTTTTGAATTTTTGCTTTAGGAAAGAGTGCGTGTTTCATCATCATTTCTGTTTTGATTATAAAATTCTTAAAAACATTCCTGACTTTGTACCCATTCCCTTTAATCACTTCCCAAATGTCAATCATTGTTCTCTATTTAAAAACATTGTGGCTTAATTAAACCCAACCCAATTTAAATTTTTAAACTGAAATGAATCATTTCATTTATTTATTTCATTTATTTCTATATCAAATGACAGTTTAAAAGAAATGACGCAAGACCACCGACCTGTTGAAAAAGAAAAGGACTGACAAGTCCTTTCTATACAATAGAAATCTAATAAGAAAATTACCTGACAAAAGCAAAATACATGACAGCCAAAACCGAAACAGCCAGCAAGGTGATAGAGTGTGGTTTGTAAAAGAAATCCAAGGATATATCATCGACAGGCCGCTCGTTGACCACCAAAAAGGTTTTAGCAATTTCCTCTGGCTTTGGTTTTGTCGTTCCATTACTATTGCCACCACCCCCACCACCACGTGTTTTGGTTGGTGTGGCGGGAGCACTACTGGCCCCCGATTTGTGTGTGCCAGCAGGTGCATTTAATGTCGCTGTAGATGATGATGCATTGGTTGCATCGTTGGTCTCCTCCGCACTACCACGTGAACTTGAACGTTTCTTCATGCTTCTATTCTATTTTACAAACTACCTTTGCACTTATTTTATTAAATTATAGTGCTAAACATCAAGTAAAACCACTTTAATGTTGACAATTTGAATTTTTTTGGTTTTATAAGGGGGAGGTGGAGTTGCGCAACCACTATCCCTATTATGTATCGATGTACTTTCTTAAATGATAGAACGATTGTAGAAGAATGAACAACAGCGAATCCAAGTATAAAGAATCACTAATAAATGCCTCTCATAAATGAGATTTAATTTCGCAACACTACACACTATATTTATTGGGCGGGTTATCGTTTCACTAACAATTCATTATTCTTAAAATTTAATTAATTTTTAATATTTCGTTCAAAAAACCAATTGAATTTAATTATTTTGGCAAAGGAACACGTCTTCCTCTAATGAAAATTGCCGGAAAAATGAGCACGAGAGTGTAATTGTTTTGTTGTTGTCAATTATTTGACATTTTACTGATAATATGAGTACGCAGAGCTACCAAAACCTTAGTAAATAAACATATCCAAGGAAAACGCAGGATGAACAGTAAAGCCTTATTATGTTTTACGATTCGAAATACTGGATTAAATATACTGTTAAAAGGTATCAAATGAAAACAATAGCCTAAATAGTGAATTTAATTTTATTTTTCTTTTGAAATGTTTGATACATTCACATTTTGTGGTATTTTCTCTATTAAATTTATTTAACAACAAACTCTGGCAATGCCACTCAAGTGCTGCCAAGTTAATATTTCGTAAATTATTGTGGTATCTCTCATTGTCTCAGTATTCGTATTGTTTATGCAAGGAAAATTGAAATAAAAACAAAACTTTTACAAAAATATTGAATATTTCCATAAAAAAACATGGAAACACCACACAATACAACAAATACAAAAGGTAGGAAATGGGGATAAGGTAAAATGAAACGTTAAATTTTATTAAATTTGCAAATCTTGTTAAAGAATTTGAAGTAACTGGTGTTTCGCGCAGTGGACGTGTACGTAAAAAGTCTTCCAAACTTTTGGATTTTCAATCGCCTGATGATGTGGAAAGAAAAATTTACAAAAGAACAACAAATTCGCCTAAGGCAACAACAGGTAAGCATACGGGAAGAGGAAGACCCAGTTTGGCTGCCATGAAGGCACGTAAATTAACACGCTCAATTGCGGAGGAAGAAAACGATGTAGCTGCCGTTGATGAAGAAATTGAAAAGGAAGTAAATGATGATAAAATGGCTATGGATATTGATAAAACTGAAAAGGATGAAGGCGAGTGTGTAGAAGATGAAGCAGACATCAGTGATGTTATACAAAATACGAGTGGTCTTATGCCCAGCTCCGATACGGATGATGATGGATTTGGTGAATTAGTAGCAGATTTGGTAGGGTCTGAAACGACAAATATGGAGGGCGGTACAGCGAATCAAAAATCCAACTTTAGACAATCTTTATACATGGCCGAAAAGAATAAGAAATTGAAAGAGAATCGTCTAGAGCGTAAGGATAAGGGTAAGACACGCTTTACAGCCTATAATATGTGGGCTAGGGAACATCGTAAATCGAATAAATTTGGCAAAGCAAATGATATGGAATATCAAGCTGCACGAAGATTACATGAACTATGGTCAAATGTTTCCAATAAGGAAAAGACTGCCTGGAAACGTAAGGCTAAAATGCAGGCTAGTAGAGTAAAACAAAAGGAAAAGACGGCATTAACAAATAATAACAAAACTACAGCAACAACTACGACAACGGCAGTTGCTCAAGCAAATCAAAACCAAAATTCTATATTTATTAATCGGCCAACTACCAGTCGAACCAGAAAATTGGCTGAAGATAAGCAAAAAGCCAAAGATGAATTGGCTGTAGTCAAAACTAACTCAGCGGTAAACTCACCGAGAAAAACACGGAATAATTCTTATAAGAGAAATCACAATAACTCGAACAGTGAGGCAAACAGTAATACTTTAAGGAACAATAACACTCGATCGCCTCTATATATAGCTACTAATGGTTCAACCAATGTCCTTAACAATCCTTCTAAGGCCTCGACAACCTTGAATAATATGAAAACTCCTTTGCCCACCATAGAACCCATAGATGCGGCAGCCCATCTCAAGTTATTGGGTGAAAGTCTAAGTATTATAGGCGATCGTTTAAAAGAGCATGAAGGACAAATTGCCGTTTCCGGCAGTTTGTCAGTACTGCTGGACAGTCTTTTATGTTCCTTGGGGCCTTTATTATGTCTAACCACCCGTTTGCCGGGCTTAGATAAGAAACCACAACTTAAAGTTAATTTAGCTACGACATTGGATAATATAGCATATGTTATGCCGGGACTTTAAGCAGTTAGATATTGTATTTTTAAAAGTGGTGTTAAGGGAAAAATATATTTTATATGAAATAGTTTAAAAAGTTTTAAATTGAATTTAAAAAAAAACTAATAAATAGTTTAAAGGAAAATGTTTAAAAAATATTTCTTAAGTTTTAAGAACTTTAAACAATTTTATTAAAACGTGGTAACTATGACTGATAAAGACTTATGAGTTTATGTTTTAAGCTAGAAACTATGGGCTATTTAAAGTCTTATACATATATGCTTGAATTTTATTTAATAAAAAACAATCTTTATTGTTTTGTGAATATTTTTTTGTCTTGAAACTTTTTAATACCAGTTGTTGTATTTTATTGGCATAGCTTTTTGCTTTAAGAACATTTTAATATTACATACTTATGAATATCATTTTTTATAGGCTTTTAAAACAAATTAAAATAAAAAAGGATGCTCCCACAGGTCGTCAGTAAAATTAAAATTTTCGATAAAAACATTAAAACATAATTTCAACAAATTTTGTAATACAATACAACATTACTAGCTACAAATTAAACGTAATAGGATTAATTATATGATAAAAATATAAATGTTAAAACAAAAAAATATTTAGCCATTGCCCTGAACACATGAACATAGAAAATATATAGGAATGTTTTGTTTTTTGTTTCATCACGGAAAGGTAGAGAAAGGGATTGGTTGTACGAGGTTCAATAATTTGTCTTTTCGAGATTTAGCACAACAGTCTCATTAAGTAGTTATGGCTTGTCAAAATATATGATTAAATTGCTTTCTTTTTGTTGACTTAAATTATAATTGTTGTGATAAACCTGCAGCAGATATATTATCACCGGCTCCTGCTGTCTTTTTAGCCACTCGACATATAAGCACAGGAGCCACACATATTTCTATATCTAAAGATTTTCGTTCATTTACTTGTAAAGTTTCTGACCAACAGGGCACTGGATTTTGAGGATCAAAATTAAAACGTTGAGCTTGTGTTTGATTTAAAGAGGTAGAAAAACTATCATCCAATATCAAAGAGGCGGATTCGGGATTGATCTACAGTTAAAAGAAAAACAAACAATGAGATTTATTTTTACAAAGAAAATAAAACTTACAATTTGTGTTTGACACACATAACGATGGGCTATTAAAGCTGCTTTCGCTGCTCCCAATTTTGTATTTTTCCATTTCGTATCCTTAACCGTTAGTAAAGCCTGAAAGGCTAATGTATGTAAATGTATTCGTGATACCAATCTTCTTTTGGTATTTGTAACTCCTGTAGCATTTCTATAATAATCCTTAGCCAATATGGTAAATACTTTGCGCATTTGATCGAGTGTTGTTGCCACTCTAGGATTCCAATCGGAAGCCAAAGTAGTGCGTCCATGTTCTAAAACCTGTGCTAAATTATCCAATTCTTGTTCATTCATGCCCAACGAGTCCACATAAGGCAATATATACTGCCTTAACTGCTGCAGTAACTCTATTTCCACATAAGAAGCCATTTCAAAATGTATTAAAGTTTCCTTTCTAAGATTATTAATCTGCTGATTAACTTTCAGTAGACGTGCTTCTCTTACGCCTTCTTCAAATTTATAGCTATCCATCATTTGTATGCCACTTATAATAAATAAATCAGGTTTATAGTCAGCAATGGCTTGCTCTAAGTGCTCTAGAGAATTAAGATGTGGATTATTGTGATCGTTGTGTAAGATATAACGATTAGCTCGAGGGGCTGTAAAAGGGCCCCATGTATCACCAGCCTTATATTCCAATATTAAATGTATATCGTCTTCTTCGATTTCGTTGCCAGCTACCTTTATAGATTCTGGTACTAAGCGGCGCAATCTAGAAGGGAAATATTTATAATTTGGTATAGAAAATCTTTTTAAACAAGAGCACCTATCGTGCGATACCTTCAAATTTTAAATTAACCAGAAATTTAGCTATCGTCAGTGGATATACAGAGATATGAGTAAACAGGTCATTAAGGCCTAAAAATATGTGTTTCGGTGTAAACCTTGTAATCGAAATATAGCCTATAATTTTTTAAACAATTTTATAGAGCTGTTTTCAGTTATATAATCAAATTCTACTCCCTATGGTTAAAAGAGGAGGATAATGATCTAAAATTCTGGAGTAGTGGCATGGTTTGCCAATACAGAGCTTTTGTCATTCCATCAACCTTAAAGTCTAAATTTTAGCCATTCTTTTCGTCTTTACATCTATATTATAATCCATCTTAAAGTGGAAAAGGCATTGTTACTTGTCTAACACATGCCTAAACGAAAATTCTTTAAAGTAAATAAAAAAAATTCGTCACGCAATTTTTTTATGTCCTATTCTATACCATTCTACTTAGTTTTTAACAACATTATCTTCCCATCTAATTTTAATATGTAAGAACTTTAAGCAATTGATTTTCATTTATACACTCACTTATGTGACATTCTGGCTCCCAATAGAACCTCCCAACCTTCCTTATCAAAACGTATGCCCATTAGGGGTGCATTACCCCCTATAAACCATTGTATCGATTCGCGATGTTTCTTTTTAGCAATTTGTATCAATTGCCGGAATAGTGCTGTATTCGGCATAACTCTTCTGCAATTAAAAATAATTAAATTTTGTTATTAAATATTATTTATCTTATCAACTATTGTCAATATAGACAATAAGAAAACATTAGTTGTTACTTACTCTGCTGCTGCACCATTTTTAAAATAGTAACCAAAGGTTTGAAGTAGTTCAGCTTCATCATTAACTTCATCTACGGTGAACTCCGTACCCAAATTTTCTGGCACTATAGCGGCGGAATAATTTAAAAACTCCGTAGCACTGATTAGCAAATCACTGCAGGCGCCATAGCCTAAAGCAACTTTTGGTTTCGGGTCATTCCAAGGTCGTTTCAATTGACTTTCGATAGCCAATAAACCGGTTAAAATTTGGGTAACTTTATTTAATTGCTTCAGCGATAGAAACGCTTGCCAAACAATCGATATTAATGCCGCAAATACCGAGAAAGTCGTGATCACAGACATGTACTTTATAAGTGTCATGATTTTTCTTTTTTTTACTGCTCTCCTTTTTTTTCTAATTGGTTTGAATATTTTCTCACATTTGTGCTACTAAATCAATATTAATAAGTTTTATTTTCGACAATCGGTAGCATAAAATTAAATGAAAACACAATTTTATTAATAATTAACAACTAAGAAGTAGCGAACGAACGTTTGAATGAATGAATTGAATGTAGGCGAAGAGAAGAATGAGCAAAAAAAACCAAAAATCCAATTAGACAAACAAACCGGCTGTGATGTTTACTATAGCTGTGCTGTTGTTGTTGTCATTGTGTGATAACAAATGTCAACGTCACTATTAAGAGAGTGTTGTAAACATTTTTGCTATATATTAAATATGAAAAAGCGTTTAAAGTATCAAATTAAAAACTGTAAATTAATGAATTAATAACTGATTTTCAATGAAACGAAAACTTTTTAAAATAATGTTTAAACAATGAAAATTAGTTTACTTTTGTAGTTGAATGCCTATTTCTCAAGTTAAAAGCTCACCTATTCATATATGTTTAATGTATAGACTTTGACGTGTTAGTACACAGTATTAGCAGTACTGTTATATTTAAACAATACTTAAAACAGGGTTGTTGTAAAATCACAATGCAACCCAATGTCTAAAAATTCAAAAGTTTAAATAATAATATCGTTAAATTTAAAATCATAATATGTATACAGTCTGTTATCATCATAAGAGAAATAATACCATTCTGCTTTTAGAAAGGAGTAATTTAATGGACGATATATTCTTCGTAAGCAAAGACTACTTGGAAACAGTATGCAATTAAAGTGAATTCCGAATTTAAAAATATGAAATAAATTAATTCTAATAAAGTGATTGACAAATTTGCTGCCGAAAATGCAAGTCATCGAAAAAGTTATTATAAAAAATGCAAGTTACAAATAAATTTATTATAAAAAATGCAAGTGATCGACAAGTTCTTTTTATAAGAATTGCAAGTCATCTACAAGTTTTTTATAAAAAATGCAAGTCATTGATAAATTTATTATAAAAAAAAATGCAAGTCATCGATAAATTTATTATAAAAAATGGAAGTCATCGATACATTTACTATAAAAAATGCAAGTCAACGATAAATTGACTACAGAAAATATAAATCATCGAAAAAATTATTATAATAAATGCAAGTCAACGACAAATTTACTAGTAAATGTAAGTCATAAAGAAATTTACTATAAAAAATGGAAATCGTGAATAGTCTTTCAGGATTTAACCAGTCGTACAGCGACGCTGTAGGCTCTGTTCCGCTGAAGGTCCGTTGTACAGGACACAAAATCTATTCTCATGCATTGCCACCGAACAAATCGAGTGGCTGACAGTGTTTCCTCCTGAGTTTGTCCCCTAGAAAAAAACTGTAAACTCTGCGCAACGGCATTAAATTAGTTGGTCGACCCTCCTTAAAGGACAAGGTCCCACTTAGGCCAGGGTTTAGGCCCATTGTGATATTCAAATCAGGGATCAGACATTTCCTAGAGGAAATCAATCCGACTCCAGAATAAATCTTGGCATTGCAGCAATCTTTATATTGGAGAGTTGAGTCAAGGATGACAGAAAATTACAGTTTAAGAACCTTCGTCTTTTAGAAGTGGCCCGTTAAAATCCTATTGTGCGATGGATTATCATGCTATTTAAGGAAAGAATATAACAACCTCAGTAAATAGTCCAAGTTCAACAGAGTCTAGCAGTATTGCACGAAGGTGAGCTTCACATTTCTAGTATAACTGAGGCAGTCAAAATTCCTATGCCATGCAATATGTCGGAAATTATGAACTCTGTATCAGCCGAAGATAGATTATCAGCACGAGAATGCAAGATGAAGAAACATTCGTTAGGGACTTCATCAGTAGCAACGATTCTGAGTTGTATGAGCGATTGAAAAAATTTAGAGTCTATGAGGATTAAGTCCTTCAAGATTAAATGAAAGAAGATGCCTTTTCCATTGAAAGGGGAGTGGTAAATATTTCTTTAAATAGGCCTGACATGGCAAGAATTATTTCCTTTTTATATTGGTTAACAAGTATTTGATTATTAATTTGTTTATTTATTTTATTTCAATTGCAAAATTCGATACATCATTTATAATTGTTTAATTTTTAGTTTTTTGTTTTCAAAATAATATTTTTTTTGCAAAAAAAAACACCGAAAGAAACAATATTTCTTAGTATGACTGTGTAAAATTTCAGAAATAAATTTCCGCTTAATTTTAACAAGAGGAATTGTTATCCAAAACAAATAACAAAAGAAAAAGATAAAAGAATTGTAGACAACTATAATTGGAATTTAATAAGCCAAATGAAATAAAATATTTTATTGTATCGTATTAACAAAGAAATATGGACAATCACGTATTAGATGTCAGTAGTTACTTAAGCATCTTGTGAATTATTAAACTATTTAACAAATTTTGTAGCTATTGAAGAACAATTATTCATCAAGATTGATGAGTTTTTATAACAAAAAAAAAGGAGATTGTTAAGAGCTAAGTATTCTTAGTGCCAGCAATACTTCCGTTCTTTAGAAAGTTAAGTTTTAAAGCCGTAAATAATTATTTTTTTTATGAAAATGACAGTGTAGATCCTTGTATTACATTTTTGAGTAATAAAATATGTATTTCTACTTTCAAAAAAGCCCTGTTTAATTGCAAGTCAATTAATTTAGGCTTTCAATAAATATATCCCTTCTAAGCCATCCATCACAGTGTATAAGATTACACTAAAACTGGATTTCTTTGTTTATAAATATAAACAGCATATAGTTGTTAATACACTTTTTAATCAAGTGCATGATCATGTTAACTCAAAACAAAAAAAGGGTATTCAAATTTGAGACGGAATGTATAATTTTAAATAGCATGTCATAATAACTTGTCAGTTACATATTAATAAGGACAAGCAATTATTTTCAAAAAATTAAAATTTTAAATAGTTTGAGTGGATTGATCGATTACTTGACGATTGTTGGTTTGTAAATGCTTCAACGTTAAGGGGTTACCCATATAGACACGGTCTTTGATGTAGCTCCATAAAGAATATCTAACGACGTCCAAACGCATGATTTTGGTGGCACCGTCTTGTTAAGATCTCATGCACGTCCAGTTCATATTGTTCTATTGCAGGGCAAAAAAAGTCAGTTATCATACACTCGTAACGCTTTAATTTCGCGGTTACGATTCTTCCGGGGACAGTTTTACAGTGACGCCTTCAGACCATAATACACACCAAACAGTTACTTTTTCCGAAATCAATCGTTTTTCCACAAACACTTCAGGGTTCTTCGAGCCCCATACGCGACTATAATGCTAGAATACATACGTTCTTCGGTTGTTATACAGTCCATAGTCGTAATAAATGTTTCTTTAGTTAAAAGATATTTAACAATTTATGTGTTAACAATGATGTGTTGTAGGTTTTCATTTTATCGGAATTATGACGGTTTTTAATACACAAATTGTGCTTCTCAAAGTTATGTATATCAATGCAAAGCGGACACAACATCTAAAACATTATTTACTGACTGTCTGAGTAAACTTGTGAAGAGCTTATCGCTTAGATAATCTGCTAAATTCATTGTGAATACCAAGTCCACTATTAAAGGAAAAATAATTTCTCTAAAATTGCTTTTTTATCTTTCCTATGCATTTCAATTTATTCATAACACACAGCTAATAATGCGACGCTGTAATTTATAAATTCTGTGAATAATTTCTTTATCTGTCAGGAATTTTTTTTAAATTTTTTTCCAGAATAATTAAATCTTATCTTACAAAACTTTTATAGGCGGTATAGAATATTAATTTCTGTTTGTTCTTAATACGATTTTAATAAAAAAAAAAAAACTTACAGGCATTAATAAAACGTGTCTAGGTTCTCAAGTATTTTACCTGTAAATCATAATAATTTCTTACAACCATTTTGGGTTTTTCTTAAAACCTAAACTAAATAAAAACCGATTGTGAATTACTGGAAATGAACACACACAACATTTCTTGAAATAACACTCTATTATTTGGCTTTAGGCCAAACACGTTTTTATTACCCATTTATACACACAAAAACGACTGATTTTAAATGCAGTTACAAGCAATTTCTGAAATATCTACTCACACATAGATATATTCCAGTTACATATGTACATATAGACATACTCTGTGTATAGACAAACTCGTTGCAAATAACTTTGTAATGCCTTGAGTGACCTTGACTTTGAATGCTGCATTACTACAGAAGAAGGCCAGAGCATCAACAGTTCAATCAACTTTACTTTTAAAAAAGTATGCAGAGAAGAAAAAAAAGGAAACAAAAGACTTAAGCAACGAACTTGTTACTAAAATATTTTGTGTAAAACCACAACAGTGATTGGAATTTGAAGATTAACGGAGTGCAGAGAGAGAGAGAGAGATAGAATAAACTTAAACTCTATTTATTACGCACTGTTGTAAAATAAAACAAAAGACTTAAGCAACAAACTTGAACTAATTAAATCCATTTTAATGACAGACATAAAACGATAATAATACACGATAATAAACGATAATTTATACACAGAAAAACTGTGTATTGGACGCGAGCCCGTGGTTTAAATCTCAGCTCAGCCATCTCGAATAATAAGAAATTACAAAAAAAATGTTTCTTTCGGCGTTTTCCTCTCAGTAGTCTTCTGGAAAAATTTTGAGAGTAAATAAGAATTGCTATAAAAAGTTTCTCAAAAAACCGTCGTTCAGAGTCGACATTAAACAGTATATCGTCAACTAAAAGACCAAACAACCTATCAGCAAAATTTTCAAAATTGAGTTTTTTGTTTAATATAATTCACTATATCATAAAGCATATGTATGCAAAATTTTGAATGTCTAATATTACAAATAACCAAGCTATTACCAAATTAGAAGACCGTGACGTACTAAACAAGAGGAAAATAAATCATTAAAAATCATGATAATAGTTTAATTTTGTTGCATAGTGTAATTTAAGCAAACACTAGTAAAAAAAATCTATAATTGTTATTATTTAATGTAAATAATAATTATGTGTTGAAAGGAATACTTAATTATTCATACTAATTAGTATTGTTGATATGTTGTTTGGTTTCAGATTTTTACAATTCAAAATACCCTAAGCGCCATATCATAAGCTGTGTTCAGAAAAACAAAGATTTCTCAACCGATATATACTTCTGGTTTCATTTTAATCGTAATATATAATTTTCGTTTCAATGATGCAAATAGTACCAATTTTATAACGTTTTTTCCCTCTCCTGCAAAACCTAGAAAACTGCTGGTAGGTTGTTTGGTCTTTTAGTTGACGATATGTAGGTTCCATCACACACAACATGGATGTTGTGAGAAGGTTGGTTTTAATTGGGTTGTACTAACCAATTAAGTAAGTGGTCATCACACCACATCATCCATAGTCTAGAAGGAGAGCAGAATACACCACCCCTACAGCTGTGACTCTTTATTGACACAAATTTAATTACGAGGAGTGGTTCAGCACACGATTCTATAGCGTAAGAGGGTACTTAATCTCATTTGTGACGATGCAAACTTTGTTATTCATCCTATTGTATTTCGTATAATAAGGAGAGCAGAGTACACCACTCCTACAGATGTGACGCTTTATTGACACAAATTTAATTACGAGGAGTGCTTCAGCACAAGATTCTATAGCGTAAGAGGGTACTTAATCTCATTTGTGGCGATGCAAACTTTGTTATTCATCCTATTGTATTTCGTATAATAAATAGTTGAGAATAAATTTCAGATGCAATGAAAGACATAAATTTTGTATAAAATATACATCATCTTTTGGGAATCATGCAATAATTCTATAAAAACCTGTGCGGCAAACTAACTTTTATAAAATTCCTTTTAAACTATTGAAAAACGTGCTTCCGATAGATGAATATAAATAAAAATATCACAATTATTTCTAATGAGATTTTAAAATCGATTACATCGATAAATAAACCTTTAATTTCTACAGAACATTTGTAAATACAATCGTGTTTTATATTTAAACAATTAATTTCTAAATGCGCTTTCAACAAGCAATTGGAATTAAATCGTTTCAAAAATATTTGTATGTCGATATGTATGTACATATGTAAAGCACTTAAATATTATCTAATTTTTTCTTATGGCAAATCATTTCTATTCAAAATGTTTTTTTTTTATTACACAGTCATTTCTATCATACATACATACATACACCTGCCTGTATACACTGTTGTGCGAAGCACGTTTTTATAGGTTTTTATAAACAACAAAGCAAATAAAATAAAAAACATGATAAAATCGCATAAATAATGTATACGCTTGCACTGAATTAATTTTAATATTAGAAATGCTAAACAATTACAACGTAATTAAAGAAATAATACAACAAAAACAACAACAAATATTTATTTATTTAATTATTTTAGATAAAAAAAATCTGTTTAAGAACTTTGGATTCAAAGGGAATGTGTCTCTGACACACAGAATTACTGGGAATTTCTAAACATCTTTGTTTTGCCTTAAAAACCCAAATGACCAAATTTGAATCTTATACTGCATACTATATTAGATGCACACACTAGAGTTTTCAGCCCCGTTCTAAATAAAACAAATTTTGATTGTACAATACAATACAATATTTGTTTTAATTCTAATTTATTTATTTAGATTTTATATAACCCCTATATTATGCCACAATTTGTTTAAATTAAATACAATAAAAAAATTCTCTATAAATATTAAATATTATGCTAATTTTATTATCACAGTTATGGAGAAAGATTTTAAAACGTTTCTTAAATTTTAAAATCTTTTTGACTATTAACGCGTGTAACAAAATATGGTCGTTCTTCGGTGGGACATAAAAATTTCGAATATAGTTTAGGCGAGAAGGATGATTTTTCATTTGGCATTTCGAATAGATTATTCCAATAAGAATTGGCACTGGCTGCATGGCCACGTTGGCTAATATGGAAACAGTCCTCTGATGTATAAGACATATCCGTATTACCATTGGGCAAAGTGGGAAATATAAAATTCTTGGTAAACTGTTGTACATTTATGGTAAAAGTCTGAAATTTATAGAAGAAAAAGTTATTAAAATTCTTTTTATTTATTGCAACAATCGTTTACCTCTGTATTAAATTCCTCTCTATTGGCAATTTCAACATCTTTTTCAGCCCATTTATCCATTAAATTACCCATAAATTCCATTTGTTTTTTCGATTTCCCTATTATGCAGGGACATTCAAACCGCAAAGTTGTATGGCATTGAGACGGCAAGCCTTTAAGGCGTGTTAATAACAGTAAATTGGGTGCTGGCACTACATTCAATATTAAACGTGGCACATTATCCCTTAAATATCTATAGGTTTTAAGCATATTTTCTT
The DNA here is from genome assembly GCA_927399465.1 of Sarcophaga caerulescens. Lineage (NCBI taxonomy): Eukaryota > Metazoa > Arthropoda > Insecta > Diptera > Sarcophagidae > Sarcophaga > Sarcophaga caerulescens. The sequence continues at coordinate 4,050,746 of OV656867.1, read as the reverse complement.
CATGCAATTCAATTACTTTCATCGGGTCGGAATGGAAACAGGCATCAGAACAGAAATCATTATTGCCTATCAATAACGTAACAAATTTCCAATGATGGGTCATATTCACCATGGGATCATGTCTCATGCGCTTAACCAATATCTTGGCCATGTACGGTATATCACGTGACATGGCACCCAGTTCAGCAACATTAAATCTGTTGGTAGTTTATAAAAAAGAAGTTTCAAAAAAATAATTTTTTTTTTTTTAATAAAAACTAAAACTTACTTTGATGATCTCTCCGTGCTTAAGCCATCCTTTAAGGCATAGCCATATAAATTGGGATTAAATTCCTTTAAAATGTTGGGTATGGTTAAGTACTGTTGCCAAGTACTTTGGCCTCCTATGGACCAACTAACACCACGATTTTCTTGTACAACATGCAATACGTTATTGGCAAGTATACCATTACCCGCCGTTAAAGAATCTCCCAAAGCGGCTATTATATCAATATCACCTGGGCGTAAACGATGCACTGAATTGGGTGGTTCTGGCGAACGTCTGCCGGGACCATTTTTAGCATCGCAAAATTTTAAAAGTGAACGTGCCACACGATCCATTTTTTGAGTTTTCTAAAAACAAACAATAAAAGTTATTAACAAAAATTAACACATTCAAACAGCAATAAATTTAAGAAAATGCAATAATAACTTACCCCACGTCGATTTGCTAATTCTAAATTGTTAGGATCATCGCCCGATCTGCCCATAACATTGAGAAATATAGAACGAAAACTTCTTAAGTTTTTACCCCATAAAGTATCCAACGAAGTGCGTTGAGCTATAGCTTCATGTCTCAATGAAACTAAAATCACCACAAGTATTTGACAAAAACAATAAATCACAGATGAACGCATTTTTCATATGAATTTTGTTGGAGTATGGAACTGGAAATAAAAGCATTAAAATACAAATAAATTTTAATGATTCATAAAGACAAAATGAAAACAAAAGTTAAAGCCATAATATTATGCACACATTTTAATAACTAGAATATAACGCACGCACCTAAACACAAACTCTTTTTAAAGCTTCCGTTACTAGTTTTGAAACATGTTTTCAAATAATACTCGTACATACTATTGTTTAGGTTATTCAACTTTAGTTTTTGGCCATCTTACAATAACAATTAATCTATGGTACTACGTACTATATACTTTTGACTAAACCGAGTATTAATAATAACAATAAAATTTTATAACTAATTTGCATGCGCATTTGGTTGTTTTTTTTTCTTTTTTAAACAATTAAAACTATTTTAAAAAAATCTTAATGATTCTAGAAAAGATGAACAGGAAAACAGAAACATACGTATCTGGTTTTAAAAAAAAGTGTTATTAAAACAAATTAACATAAATTTATAAATTTTTAAAGAAAATTGACTTTGTAACAATTAGAATAAGGCAAACCATTGTTTTATTTCAATGTATTTTAACTAACTACACAAGTTTTATTAAGAATAGTGCGTAAAATGTAATAAATTTTATTTAAATGTTTAATTTATGCTTGATTTTATTGATTTCTGGAAAGATTTAAGACACAAACCTGCTTTACACAACCTAAAAGTATGGTAACTCTTCTTAGCAATGCTCTTTCGCATCTCTCTTGCCTTCTGTTTACATTTCTTTAACTAAACATAAAAAAATATAAATCGTGATCACTTTAATAGTAGACAGTGTTGAAAAATTCAGTACTTTTGTACTTTTTTCAGTACTTATAAATTTCAAAAATGCCGCAGTACCCCCGCGACGCTTTCAGTACTTTTTCATTATTACATATTTTATGTCTTGCGCTTTTCAACATGTTCAACGGAATGCAAAAGATAGATTTAGGCTTAGCCCCGGTTAGCCAAACGTCCGTGGAATGTACATTTGATTTTAGAACACGTAAAGAAATGAAAACGCTTACCTAACCGTAATGTAATTTCGTTAAGCATATGCATTGCCCTTCATATGTTAAAAACGAACGTATGTATGTCACAATACGTTCCATCGACGTTTGACTAAACGAGCCTCTTACGTTTTGTGTTACGTTCCGAATCAGCTGTTTTTGTTTTATATGTAGGGAACACGAATAAGTCGTTAGTTTTTCTGTTCCATGCCGTATGTGTATTAAATATAAATAAATGAATAGTCTACTAGGTAGTGTGCGGGCTTACTAGACGTGAGCCCACGGTTCAAACCTGATGTCAGACATCTCCATAAAAATATGGAAAAATATTTCTCCGGCGACTTTCTTCTGGCAATAATTCTAAGAGTAAATAAAATTGTCATGAAAAGTTTTTCAAAAATCTCTCGTTCGGAATCGGAAAAAAATGGACCAAGTGGGGCAATGGACCTAGTCGGTTGCATAGTCATGACCTCAAGGATTCCAAAACAGGTTTTCTTACTGTCAGACGTTACTTGGGACCGCAGATATAGGCGATAAAGCAAAAATAAGTAATATTCTCTATTTTAATCGCGCAAAATCAGAAAAAATGGACCAAGTGGGGCAATGGACCTAGTCGGCTGCATAGCCATGACCTCAATGATTCCAAAACAGGTTTTCTTACTGTCGGACGTTACTTGGGACTGCAGATATAGGCGATAAAGCAAAAATAAGTAATATTCTCTATTTTAATCGTGCAAAATCGGAAAAAATGGACCTAGTGGGGCATTGGACTTAGTCGACTGCATAGCCATGACCTCAACGATTCCAAAACAGGTTTTCTTACTGTCAGACGTTACTTAGGACCGCAGATGTAGGCGGAGAAGCTAATTTAGAAAAATGGAATTTTGGGTTTTTAAGTTCAAAAGTAAAAATTTTAATAATTCTCATTTAGTTCATGTGCATTTATACAATATATATCCAACAAAATGTCGTATTTTTCGCAAGTTGCATTTCTTTGGTAGATGACTTGGGTTACCTTGGTTGATGACTTGAATTATTCTGGTTGATGACTTGGATTATTCTGGTCGATGACTTGCATTTTCTTGGGTAGATGACTTGCATTTTTTTAGGTAGTTGACTTGCATGTTTTTGGGTAGATGACTGGCATTTTTTGGGTAGATGACTTGCATTTTTTTTTGGGTTGATGACTTGCATTTTTTTGGGTTGATGACTTGCATTTTTTGGGTAGATGACTTGCATTTTTTTTGTTTAGATGACTTGCATTTTTTTGTGTAGATGACTTGCATTTTTTGGGTAGATGACTTGCATTTTTTTAGGTAGTTGACTTGCATGTTTTTGGGTAGATGACTTGCATTTTTTTGGGTCGATGACTTGAATTTTTTGGTCGATGACTGGCATGTTTTTGGGTAGATGACTTGCATTTTTTTGGGTAGATGACTTGCATTTTTTGGGTAGATGACTTGCATTTTTTTTTGTGTAGATGACTTGCATTTTTTGGGTAGATGACTTGCACTTTTTTCGGTAGATGACTTGCATTTTTTTTGGGTTGATGACTTGCATTTTTTGGGTAGATGACTTGCATTTTTTTGGTAGATGATTTGCATTTTTTTTGGGTCGATGACTTGAATTTTTTTGGTCGATGACTGGCATTTTTTTGGGTCGATGACTTGCATTTTTTTGGGTAGGTGACTTGCTTTTTTTGGTAGATGATTTGCATTTTTTTTTTTGGTAGATTACTTGCATTTTTTTTGGGTAGATGACTTGCATTTTTTTGGGTAGATGACTTGCATTTTTTTGGGTCGATGACTTGCATTTTCTTGGGTAGATGACTTGCATTTTTTTTTTTGGTAGATGACTTGCATTTTTTGTGCAGATGACTTGCATTTTTTTGGGTAGATGACTTGCACTTTTTTCGGTAGATGACTTGCATTTTTTTTTGGGTTGATGACTTGCATTTTTTGGGTAGATGACTTGCATTTTTTTGGGTAGATGACTTGCATTTTTTTGGTAGATGATTTGCATTTTTTTGGGTCGATGACTTGAATTTTTTTGGTCGATGACTGGCATGTTTTTGGGTAGATGACTCGCATTTTTTTGGGTAGATGACTTGCATTTTTTTGGGTAGATGACTTGCATTTTTTGTGTAGATGACTTGCATTTTTTTTTGGGTAGATAACTTGCATTTTTTGGGTTGATGACTTGCATTTTTTGGGTTGATGACTTGCATTTTTTGGGTAGATGACTTGCATTTTTTGGTAGATGATTTGCATTTTTTTTTGGGTCGATGACTTGAATTTTTTTGGTCGATGACTTGAATTTTTTTGGTCGATGCCTGGCATTTTTTGGTTGATGACTGGCATTTTTTTGGACGATGACTTGCATTTTTTTGGACGAAATTTGTAAATGAATTTTTGAATAATTTCTTTTTTTATGTTTTATCCCCAAAATGCTTGTAAATTCGAAATTCTTTTTTGAAATATCTATTTAAAATTTTTTGTGCTTAGTTCGAATCGGTTCTTAATTATCTAAATTATTAAGGAATTCATTCATATTTCTTCTTTTTCAGAAGTTGGTTACAGACACTTCAATTTCGAAACATTTCAGTATTTTTTTTATTATTACAATTTTATGGTTTTCCCCTTTCCACTATAAATGGACTTAGGCGGGCTATAATGCTAAAGGTCCTTAGCCCCGGATTAGCCAAGGGCTAACTAACGTATGTATGTTCGCTTTTAGATTATGAAAGGTTGCCGAATGCTAAATGAATGAAAAAGTAAGTTAGTTTTTCTATTCCATTCCGTACAGTATTAAGTATAAATAAATATATTTTTATAAAAGTACCATTTAATATAAAAAGGTACTCTTTCAATTATAGTTCAGTACTATTTCAAAATCAGTTTCTCCCATCCTCTCTCTTTCCCTCTTATTGATATCATCGAGCTTATCGAGTGTTTTTTTTTTGCCGAATTTATTCAAATTAAGCAGTCTAGCTGAAAGATTGGTGATCAAATGATACTTTGTTTTTGTAATATTTTGATTTCTTTAAAATTAAGCTAAGGGGTAGTAGTAAGATTGGAGTGTCATCGTTCGTTTTTTTTTTTTTTTTTTTTCTTTTCTTTTTTTCAGATTATCTATAGAGCAGTCTCTGTGGAGATTAAGCAATTATAGTAAAATGATTGGAGTTCATTGTGTATCGGCTTTTAAAATTAAGCACCACCACTGCTAGGAAGGGAGCCTTTGTTTTCTTCTTGATATTTAACTTAAATGGCATTAAGCATAGGGTAGTGATTAGATTGGTGTCCACACGAAAATAACAGGATTTTGTTTTTGTTTTTCATAAAAAAAATTAAGCAGTGGCAGAGAATAGATTGGAGTTCGTTATAAGTAGGCATACGAACTACTTTGTTTGTTTGTTTCGTATCACTTAACTACAAGGAGAAATGTGAGGATTAAGCAGTTATAGTAAAAAGATTGGAGCTCGTTGTGTAACTGAAATAATATTCGGCTCTTTGACTAAATAAATTAAGCATAACTGGTGATAGGATTGGAGCCCTTGTTTTCTTTGTTGGTATTATTTAACTAGAGTAACATGCATACATAAAAATTAAGCGTAGGGGTAGTGCAGGGATTGGAGTCCACACGAAGAAAAAACAGGCTTTGTTCGTTTCATTAAAGAAATTATGCAATGGTAGTAAAATGATCGGAGTTTGTAATAAGTGAGAGAGAGAGTGTACTATGCAGATTAAGCAGATATAGTAACAAGATTGAAGTTCGTAATAAATAATATCGAACAATCGTGTTAAAAGAAAGTAGTTCGTGTCACGGGATTAAAGTTCGTACTTTTTCTTGGCGATGCTTCTCTATTCATTGAGCAATTATAAGCAAATTTTAGTTCTTTTGTGAATTTCGGTCAAGAATGATGTTTAAATAAAATTCTATTTAAGATTTGAAGTGAAGTGCGTTTGTAAAAGTAACGGGTTTTTCTTTTTGCTGACATTCAATGGAACAATACAAAAAAATTGTATTGAATAAATGAAGTTGAGTGATTTGAAAATCGTGAAATTTATTTATTGTTGTTATTTTTAATTGATAAGTTATTGTGTTAAACAATTATTGTAATAATTCGTTTATAATTTGCAATTTCTATACGGCTTTTTGTAACGGGAAAAGAATAGTTGTTGTTTTCATTTGATTTTATTGAAATTATTCGCGTTCGAGTTAAATTTTGTTGTGTTTTGTGGTGAATATTCGAAAATTGAATAGGTTCTGAGAGTAGAAATCCTGGCTGACCTTCAAGAAGAGCTGTGAGTACAAAAACAATCTTTGAACAATCTTTTTTTAAAGAAATGTTCTTGATTTCTTATGCAAATAAATTCGTTTTTAAGTATTTTTTTTTGTTAAATAACCATTGAAGTGGAATTATTCCCTTGAATACGTAGTAAACCCTTTTACACTTACTCTACCATAAACAAAAGTACATACTGTAATTATAACAACAACATTAAACATCGAAAGCACGACCTTTTTTTTCACTGTCTCACTCTTTCAGTTTTTGTTCGGCTTTGTCATGCAAATAATTTTTCTTTGCCTTAATTTTGTTTTTCGCAACAAGGCTTAAAGATAGTCACAGAGAGAGAGAGCAAGAGAGAACTTAAAATAAAAACCCAAAGTTTTGAGAGTGGTAACTGTTAATATTCCTGCATTTTTGTTGTTTTCCTGGTTTGGGTAAAGTACAGGCCATTGTTTTTAATTTCTATTTTGAAAGCGTCGTTCAAGAAAAGGTTTTTGAACTTTGACTTCTCTTGTGTGGGATTTTTAAGGTTTAAAGGATAGAGAAATTAAACAGGAGGACTCTCTACTCTATTCTCCTATGTTAGAGGACGTGTACTTGTCCGTTAAGACAAGTACAATACCCGGAGGTCGAAATTGACCCATTGTACAATCGATGACTGGCATGTTTTTCTATTCTCCTATAATGTTAGGTAATTTTACATAAAGATTTGCTTTTGTTTTTTTTTTTTTTGTAAAATGTCACTTTCAAAGATTAAGAAATTTTGCAGGCCTTTACTGTTATTGCTGTACAGCTTTAGGTAATTGTTAATGTGTATGTGTGTAATAGACTTTTCATAAAGGACCTTAAACACTGGCAAGTATTAGGGGAAAATAATTATAATGACTTTTGGTTATTACATCAGCATTGTTTTGATATAAATTTACATGGCGCTGTTTGAATAATTAATACAAATTATTTAAATAAATTCATTTATAAGTATGGTGTTTAATTATAGGCATATTTTGGAAATTACATCATTTATTATCAATTTATTATCTGGAAAAGTTTCTTTAAACTGAGTGGAATTAAGCATAAACTGGATTTTCACAAATTTTTTAGCAGAAAAAAATGTGAAAAAGTGATTCAAATTATAAACGAATATAGACTGAAGAAGGGGATACTTAAACGAAATTCTTTTGAGATTATTTTTATTTATTTATTTATTTATTACAATACAATTCAAAATTATGTATGTATATCGAATTATTTTAAACGGAGTGGCTAAGGCCACATTGCTCGTTGCAGTGTAATAGACCAGAGTCTCTAGAGGGAATCGAACACCCAAACTTTACACTAATAAATAAAAATACTACTCGCCAGATTACTAAAGCAGTCTTGAGATAGGGTAGGTAGTTAGTTTGAATAAGAAAACCAATCTTATGTCCATCGAAATAAACCGCCAGCAGACTTGTTATGCGTCCACCGTTAAGGGACATCTATTGTATCCTTGTTCCACAATAGGCTATGCGACGTTTTTGCTTACTTTCTTCGCTTGGTCGTCAATATACTGAAAGGCATTGGGTTACCCCAGTTTATGGTTTGTAATACTCTGGATTAGATTAGACAGAATAATGACTAGGTATTGTTCTCTCATTGGAATAATTGTTAATCACCTTTTTACAGAGTGATGCAATTGGTTGTTGTTAAAATGTTAGGCATCCTCTCGGATAGATTAGGTTTGAGGACGTTTACTTGTCATTGGAACAAGTACAACACCCAGAGGTCAAAATGACCCATTGTAAATCCTCTCGGCTAACTGTGTGTCAAGCGAGAATCCGTTCAGTGTTGCAATTATAATCTGGTACGATTATAATTGCCTGAAAGTCGTGCGCCATTTAAAACTGTTATATACAATGTATGTTGCCCTTTATCTTCAATTACTTTACAGTAACCGTTACAATATTAAAAGGAAATTGATTTCAATTTATCAATGTAAATGTAGAAAAATTGAATTAAAATCTTCATATTTTCCAGACTTTAATTAATTATTTTTTAAATGTTTCTATCACAATTATGAATATTTCTAACCAAGCACATATTAAAACAATAATTTATTTAAAAAGGTGTGTGATTATTTACTGTAAGCAATTAATTCTCGTTTATTTGAATTACGATTATCACGTGATTTTCTTAATAAACAATTATAGAAATGTCGGTACATTTTTTATGGCATTTTAATAATAAAGCATTATGTAACTTAAAGACCATTAAAATCAATTCATTAGTGGTTAAATACAATTAATTGATACTCTTATCATAAAAATAAATCCTAATATATATTATAAGTCTTTCTGTAAGTCTGTTTGTTTGTTTGTTTGTTAGCCAATCACGCTTGAATGCCTGGACCGATTTTCTTGAAATTTGGGATATAGATCGAGCTTTTGCCGGTGCAGGTTATAGGCTATAAATCTTTTCAAAATTTTGACCCAAAGGGGGAAAAAATGGGCAAAAATTAGTACTTTTATTCATAAATGCTGTATTTTATCTGTTTTAAAGGAATTTTTTACGATTTAGCTTGGTTAAGTTTCCCAAATAGCTATTGGAGGTGTTCCGTTTCTAAAGTTGAACCAAAAGGGGTCCAAAAAGGGGGAAAGGGGCCAAAAACGGGCAAATTGAGTGCATTTAGATTTAGGACTTAGAGTATTCAAAAAACTGGGTTGTTTGTTAAACCGGTTTCCGAATAATTTGAAAAATTGCATTTTTTAAGAAACCGGTTTCAAAAGCGGTTACGAAACATATAAACCGGTTTTTTATTTATTATTATTTTTAATGCAAAAATGAAGCAATAATAATTTTTTTTAATTTTTTAAACTAATCCAAACTACATAACCCGCCCAACGCCGGGTACAATCTGCTAGTAATAAATAAATTGAACTTAAAATGTAATAACTATGCAAACTACTTTAATTCTCCATCATACCTTTTTAGCACAGCATGAGTAGGGGCTATCCCCTTAGTGTTAGTTGCAAATACAAAAATAATTTACGGTTATAGTTTTCTTTTCTTTGTATTTATTTATTAAATTTACAGTCAGTCAATTAATTACTAACAAGTATCGGTACTTTTTTTTCCAGAATATTTGAAAATAATATTGGGATTTTCAAATTTTTAATTTGTGTGTGAATATTTAAATTAATTTTAATTAAATTATTATTCAAATTAAATAGAGTTGAATGTAAAGCAATATAGGGAAAGGGTTAGAGGTACATATGTAATTAGTAGGGCTGTTCGAAAATTAATCAAAATAGATGTATAGATGGAGGTTGTAGTGTGAACAAAAATACTGAACTTCAGAAAGAAAAAACAATTGCAACTTATCACACTTGGAATATTTCTTTGTTTCGTAAAAAAAATTAAAATTTTGATAAAAAATTAAAAAATTGATAAAAATTACCAACGTTACCAACAACGAAGAGGCAGAATCTGCAGTTGATGTCTATTTTAAGAAGCTAGACGTATAGTTTTTACTATAAACAAGGTGTCAAAGCTATTAAATATCTCTGGAAAAAGACAATGTATTAAAAAATAAAGAAAACTCATGTCAAACTTTATAGTGGTTCCTCTGTTAGTTAAGTGGTTATTACAACACTTTAGTCAGGATTACAATCTAGCTTCTCACAACATCAATGTTATAGGTGTTGATCACGGCCTCCCTTCTAATACGTCAACACATTACCTTCTACACTACGGCGACTTATTTTGTTAGTTCAGTCAATTGCAATCCTAAGCCTCGTAAAGCATTTGCAGATAAAATATTTTAAATAAATAAATATCGAAATGGATGTAAATCAGTCAATAGAATATCGTTATTAAATCACTTGTTGTAATTAAAACAAAAAATTAAAATTAATTAAAAGTATGTATTAATAGCAATTATAAAAACTTTTAAATCTTACTGCCTCTGTCAATTTATTACAACAAAATCTTATCCCAAGAATAATCAATTAAAAAAAAAAAACAAACAATGTTTTCATTTAAGTTGTGTATTCCAATATCAATAGTTTAAAAATAAAATTAACACTACTATGGTAATTTATGTCCAATACAACATGGTGAACACGATTAGAATTATGTCATCATGGCATGAGAATATTTAAAAAAATAGTTATAGAGATGTTCATAAAGAATTATTCTCATGATTTAGAACACTTTTGTATAAAGTTCTCGTTCTTTCTGCCTTAGGTAAAAATTTTAATTTAGTTTGTTTATATCATACTTTTTGTAAAGAAGACTTTTATTAAATTAGACTACGTTGTAAAAAAAAAAACTTTTACTTTCGTCAGCAGCAGCATTTAGAATTCAAATCAATGCTTAGAATGCTTGTTCTTCAAAAAATAACTGCCAATACCTGTATTAACATGTTCTGACGTTTGTATGTTGAAACTATAAAATCTTATTATAATCTCCTCATTGTTTTAAATCGAGCAGCAGGTAATACGGGTTTCGCATAAATTTTTTTCCGTTTAAAATTAAATCAATTTCAATTCATTTAAATTCGTATTTATTTGGTTTTGAATATCATGATTCGTTTTTTGATTTTAATTTCTGGCAAAAAGCGCGTGGCTTTCAATTCTGCTTGAAGTTAACACTTTAAAATTCAGTCCTACTCTTCTTTGTAGAGAACAATGAATCTCTTCCTAATTTTAAGTAGTAAGGCAAAAACACAGCTTTTTTCATTTTGTTTACACTGTATTCTGATCTCCTTTTAAATAAATTTGATGGAGTGAGACTAAACTTTAAATATAAACAAAAGACTTAAGACACAAGCGGACATATAATAAAATGGTCAGTCAGTTATAGTTTTAGCATAAGCAAAAGACTTAAGACACATGCACTTAAAAATAAAAGGATAATGTAACTAATGTAAAGTAAGCAAAAGACTTAAGACACAAACTTCAAACTAACAAATACAAATTAAATTAAGAACGAAAGAGTTTGAGAGACAGAGAGAAGTAAATTATAGAAAACATGATTGCCGAAATTAATTAAATTAAAAAGGACACACAAACCTGTCAAATACAAAGTAATTTGACAGAGTGAGAGAGACAGCAGCAAATTATAGACAATATTTATGCGGGTTAAAATTAAAAAGAAGACAGATATGTAGGTAGAGATACTGGAAGATGTTGGACCTAATATATCTGATTTAAATCGGTCATAACTAAAGCACTTCTTGTAACATTTTTCTAAATGGATATCTTTTATAAAAAAATGTAGTTTATTTTTTTTTTTTTGCCGATTATTTTTATTACTTTGTATGGCTATTGCTCAAATAATATAAATTTAATAATTTAACATTTTATTAAGAATTTTTAAATATAAAAACAAAAAAAAGTACAGAATGAAAGGGACAAAAACTTGACTACACGCAACTGATTATTTAAATTTTAAATAAAGGATAGAATAACTACATAAGATAAAATCAAAAGAAGAAATAGTGCATACTAATTAAAATCTAACACAGTAATTGTAAACAAATAATAATGAAAAGAAACAAATATTCAAGACAGTTAAGAGTTAAAATTATTGATAATTGGTAATGGGACATGGCATATATTAAGTAGAAAATATTCCAAAAAACGATATTAAGAATTGCCAAAATTATTTCTACGGTTTCGCTATCAAGGAGCACATACACGTAAAGCTTTACGACATAAAGTATTCTTAACTAAAAGACCTATTCAAAAATATCCTTAAAACAGTATAAATTTATATATTTACAAAGTGTTTTTCTTTTGAATAGAAAATAAATTCCTGAAGATCTTAAATTTAATTTTTTTTTTTTAAAACAGATATTATTTATTTCTTTACATACCTTTTACAAATTATTTCTTATAACTTTTTTTTACAAATTTTATTCAAATTTTTTTATATATTAAAATTTATTAATTTTTTATCACTTTTTCTTATGCAACTATTTTTATTTTAAAGAATTATGTTTTTAACGACAAGAAACTTTTTTGAAAATTTTTTTTTAAATAAAATGCGTTTAAAAATTATTTTTCCTTACAAAGAAACAAAATTTTTAAGTATTTATTGTGTCATGAGTTTAGTTTTTTTGTTTTTCAAACAATTTCTAGCCGTTATATTTTTATTTTTAGCACTTGTCTTTCATTCGAGCGTTTAAATCACAACTAATTTAGGTATCACTACTAGCAGTAGACATTTCACACACTTTTTTCTTTTTCTTATTGAGATTCTACGTTTAAGAATCAACAACGACAGACAACGACGACGCTCGACTACTAAAATATTCTGATTGTGTTCAATTTTTTTATATCAAATACTCAAAGCATTTTTTCTCAACTTAATACGATTAAAACGCATGTATGTATGTATGCTTGTTTGGCTGGACATACCTTTTTATTCTTTCTTACTTTAATTGTATATGTATTGTATATGATAATAGTGTTGCTTCTTTTAGAGTGGCTGTGCTGTTTAGAACAGAAACATTTCTGGAAAGAGTAATACATACATTTACACAAGCACAAAGCATAAATTAATGAAAAACAGTAGTTCTCTCCCTTTATAAAAACAAAAATAATTACAGTATTCATCTAGCAAGCACAGCATAAATTAATGATAATGAAAACAAACATAGAGAAGCACCTAAGAGGCGTACAAGAACATGTTTACTAATTGAGAGTAATTTAAAGGGATAACAGGAGTATAACAACAAATTATATATGAAATCAATTACAATACTTTGAACCAACCTTCATAGTGGTAAAGAGAGTAAATATACTGTGGAGAGAGAGTTTTAGTATAAGGAGAAAAAAATTAAAGAAACCGAGAGGGAATTACATATTTAGATACAGTGTAGAGCTCACCAGAATAATGAGAAATTTTGTTACTTTTATAGAGTTTTAATAAGTAAGTGTTTGTTTAAATAAATTGTAAATTCTTCATTATAATTAAATATTTAAAAAACGTTTTTATAGTTTTTTCCATAAAAAAAATTGTGTTTATTTATAAATAATATAATAATCATTCGTAACAACAAAAAATTGTCAGTTAATTATGCCGTTTTTTATTCCATTTGCCTATAAAAATCACGTTCTGTTGTTGAAAGAATTTCAATTGACTAGGCGACAGGCATCAGTTACTTTGCATAAAAAGACACACTTAAACTTTTAACGAACTTTGCATAAAATATAGTTTCCTTTACAATTTTAAAGAGAATCCGATAAAGTGAATCATAAAACAAAGAGCATATTGGAGTGGAGTTAGAAGTCACTAAATAGGTTTGTGATTAAAAAAGTAAAAAGACCAATTAATTTTGTAAGGCGAAAGATTTCTAAATTTTTTCCCAGTGTTTTTAACTCAGTAACTACACTGAGCGCCAAAAGTGAGTAAACACCACTGAAATAATTCATTTTCTTAGGATAGCGAGAAAAGTAAATGAGAATAGTCGAATACATTTCCTAAAATAAAAACGTTTATTTATTACTTATAAAATGTTAAAACAAAAAAATAGCAAAAATTATTGTTGTGCTACAAGCATATTTTTTATAATAGAAAATTTAAAATTATAGTGGGTGTTGACTCACTTATGGCGCTCAGTGTATATCTCCTGGTTATTTTGGGTAATTGTAGTGCCAATATAAAGTCTATTCCATTCAAATAAAAATTTCAAACACTATTCTTATAGAATTTCGTGCCCCATTTATTCCTAAGGGAGGCTCTGCCGGCCGAGAATAGGCTGTATGCTGTTGTCATACGCCTGCTTGCAGGCAATAATCAACACACCCAATAATACCAGACTCGGAAGCACTTTAAAAATAAATGATTCACAAAACCATAAACATACTGATTGGGTGTTAGAGCAATCGAACATCAGCTCAAGAGGCTCATTTCTAACAAAATTATCATATACAACACTCGGAAAATCACGAACTCATTACGTAAGTAAAAAAGTGACTGTTTGATGTGTATTATGACCTGGATACGTCATTGGGTCATATTTTTGGGAAAATGTTGCTGGGAAAGCCATTACCATCAATTTAGAAAGCTTTGCCCAGTTTTTGAGAAATTTTCAAGGAAATTTTATTTACTCTCAGAGCTTTTACCAGTAGACTGCTGAGAGGAAGTCGCCTAAAGAAATACTTGATCATGGTGAAATAATTTATAAAGGTGTGAGCAATTCTACAACAAACCAAAAACAACAGGGCAATTTGTTGTTTCTCTAGTTGGTTGAGACTGTCAAAAAAAAAAAAATTCACCATGAAAGCAAATTTTTAAAAATAAAAAGTAAATAAAAACAAAACAATTGATTTTTAAACTAAATATTCATTTTTATGAATTAAAAATAACGAAAATAATAATAAAATTTTTAAAATATATATAAATGTGTATACAACATAACATTGTGTAAGGAACTCGTGATATTAAAGGTTGTGCTAGACCCACCAATGGGTTTGTTGTGAAGTTTATTTATTTTGCAAATTTCACTCCGTTGACGCCTTCGCATATCCTGTGGAACTTTCAAAAAAGCTACCACTTCCACTTTTTTGTTCTTTATTGAAAATTGCACAAACTTTCATTCAAAATTATTCTTTTTAAAATTATTATAATATTTTCTCACAATGAAAATAAACAAAAATTTAAATTTAAGAATCAAACGAAAACATAAACAAATAATAATTTGACAGTTTCTACCTCTTATAACAACATAATCAGCTGACGAGCTAACCACACCTGATAAGTAATTTCACCATGTACTTGATTTACTTATTTCGTTTTGATCGAGATGTCAGGGCTGAGGTTTGAATACACAGGCAACTTCACGTGTTTAGTTATTTGTTTTAAATTTTTTTTAATCATTTTCGTGAAAAGTAGGAAAATTAAATGCAGTGGAATTGTTTAAATTTTTAATTCCTTTTTTAACAACAATTGGTTGTCCTTATAAATAACTGACAAGCTTGCTAACATGCTATTTCAACGCATACACTCTGTCTCAAATTTTAATACCTTTTCAGCGCTGAAGAATTTTTTTGTTTATTTATTTAATTGGTTGTCTTTATTTCAAACTGACAAGCCCTCTGACATGCTGTTCAAATTTTTTTACACAACATACAGTTATTTTTTTTTTTTTTATTTATAAACAAAATTTAATGTGGAATTTTTTAATAAATTTTATAAATAAAAAAAAAAATGAAACACAAAAACAAAAACAAGTTTCAAAAGTCATATTGAATTGAATAGGCAGTATTAAAACAGCATTCGTGACGTTGTAAGTTACAACAAATGATTCACAGCAGTTAAGCGTGCGTGACATATGAATTTTAAAAAGCCGGTTAACTTGACCATGCACTTGAATTTTTTTTTTATTTTTTGTTTTTATTTTTAAATTAAAAATAAAAGTGTATTAATATAACAACCGTATGCAGTTTATATTTATAAAAACAAAAAAAAAAAAAAACAGAAATCTGGTTTTAATGTAAAAGCAGGGAAATATTTATTGAAAAAATTTAAATAATTCACCTGCAATTATGCCGGGAGATTCTTTTATTTTTTAAAGTAGAAATATTTTACCAACAGTAAGATGATTATCGTTATTAGTTTATCAATTTGACAATATATCACTGGATTTAATAATACAATCGATTTGAAACTA
This sequence comes from Sarcophaga caerulescens, assembly GCA_927399465.1. Classification (NCBI taxonomy): domain Eukaryota; kingdom Metazoa; phylum Arthropoda; class Insecta; order Diptera; family Sarcophagidae; genus Sarcophaga; species Sarcophaga caerulescens. Next base: position 4,034,868 of record OV656867.1, on the reverse strand, counting down.
ATTTCAATAAAATATTCAGTCACACTTAAAGAATATTAAAAAATTATTTTTGATTTTGCTAATGTTGTTATTAGCGATTTTTAAAACCTGCTAAATATTCTCTTTCCCATTCCAAATTGTTCTAAAAATTTAAATTTTATTTCATCTTTATTTTAATTTTTTAATTATATACACACTACATACATATACATATGTATAAGTATGTATCTTCTCTCTTATGTGATAGCCGAACTTGACATAATAATTTCAAAATGAAAATAAAAACAGAAACTGAAACTGACCTTCGACTCAACAATGCAGGAAATTATTTCACATCACCACAACACAGCACAGCACAAGTCTTTAACCGTTTCCAAATCAAAATATTCAAAACGTTTTCATTGTTTCTAGAATAGCATTTGAATTGATCTTAATGATGAAACATACTCAAATTTTTAAAATAAGAAAAACAGGTTAAATGCATAGAAAGTGGGGAGAGAGATAAAAGCAAATAAAAATAATTAATTTTTCAAATATCATATCACCACGGCATATATAACAGAGCATAAATCGAATGGAAATAATATGTGACACAATCTAAAGATAAAATATAGAGCGGAGCATATGCCCGTATAAGCGAAGCGAAGAGAACAACATCTATTGTCCCATTGGAAATGATTCAATCCTGGTCAAATGAAACATTAGCTCAGCTGCCCGGGGAGACTAGTCGCTACACAAACATCTCGAAAACACTGTTTTTCATACAGAGAAAAGGTTTAATTAGGTAGTATAGGAGAGCTGCTGGTTCATGACGAAATAAAAGTGGTCGATGACTTGTATTTTTCGGCTATTACTTGCATTTTTTGTGGTCGATTACTTGCATTTTTTGTGGTCGATTACTTGCATTTTTTGTGGTCGATTACTTGCATTTTTTGTGGTCGATTACTTGCATTTTTTGTGGTCAATTACTTGCTTTTTTTGTGGTCGATTACTTGCATTTTTTGTGGTCGATTACTTGCATTTTTTGTGGTCAATTACTTGCATTTTTTATGGTCGATTACTTGCATTTTTTTGGTCGATGACTGGCATGCTTTGTGGTCGTTTTTTTTGTCGATGACTTGTATTTTTTTTGGTGGATAACTTGCATTTTTGCTCATTTGAAGAAAACAATTAGCTTCGTCCCCTATATCTCTGGTTCTAAGTAAGGCCCGACCGTAAGGAAACCTGTTTTGGAATCCTTGATACCATGGTATATATATAAAATATTGTGTAAAATTTCTAATTACATGGGCATATAACACGACGTCAGAATTTCATATTAAAACTGGCATATTTTTAAGTTTCAGCAGGTCATTGATCTCAATATCAACACAACAACAAACTTGTGATTTTTCTATTACAAAACTTACATGTGAAATAAGATAATAAAATTGACTAGCAGCCTGACAGCAATCTTATTAAATATAAGCGATTTTAACTCCAGGCAGTAAATTACGAATGCTGTGTCATTCATATGTGCAAAATACGGTGATCAGACAATTGATGACACATTTTCCTCTTTCTAAATACTAAACCTTAATAAATTTTCAAATTGATTATGAAAACTGGACGCTTGCTTAGTATGTGTATAAATGCAAAAAGTTTATTTTTATTTGGTGCATGGCTTACAAAGTTAATCAATCATTTGATGAATACAAACAACAGCTGTTCAAAATGAATACATGAATGAGATTCTTAAATTATATGGCTATGGTTACAAAGATTACACAAATGAACAAAATATATTGAGTTCTTATACCAAAGGTTAGTTATCATTGTTTAATGTTTTTTTTTTTTTTTTTGTTAAGACACTACAAACTATTAAGGCACATTTAATATGTTGGCGAGTTATGGCCACAGAATGGCAAAAATTCTTTTGTTGTTTTAGTTTGAAACTTACTTAACTATATATGGCAAATTAAGAAAAGGAAATAAAAGATAAACGAATAGCAAAAGAAAATTCTTTTTAAACATTTAGGAAAAAGCTTTTTAAATATTTGGTTACATAATTATTACGGTTGGCTGGCTGGCTCTAGAACTCTTCATGTGTTTTAACATTAGAAGCGGCTTCGAATTGTGTTGGCTTTAATTCCAATGGTGTTGGTGTTTGTAATCTAGGCTCTCTTCTATAGGGCTTTTCACGATCACTTTTCAATTGTACTTGGCCTACAGAACCGGCTCCAGATGGTTTTAAATTTTCCGTATCTATAATTACAGAATCTTCAGTATCCGAAATATAACCATAGTCGCCAGTGTAATGGGTGGGAAATAATAGTAAAGGACTGGCACTAAAAGCCATAAGATCACGTTTTGGAAACACATTAGACCAGGTTTTATTGGGATGTCTATTAAACATAACCGGCAAGAATTCATCGACAGGCAAGAGATTATCCAAAGGTTTGGCATCTATTAACTTCTGGGCGCCTTTAAGTGAGATCACATAACCCAAAGTCCAATAGGAATAGCCAGCATGTACCAAATTCTCAGTATTGGCTACCCAAGGTTCAGATTCTTCCTTCAAGCGTTTACGGCCAAAGTAACTGTATTACAAAAACAACATAACATGCTATTCATACAAACAAATCCCAGGAAAAAAAAACAAAAACTTACATTAAATCGTAATCCACCACATTTCTTATTTGTTCCATTATTGCAACAGCCTTCTCTTGGAAATATGGCTCAAATCGTATGTCATCCTCTAGTATTAAGACTTCTTGTTGTTGCTTTTCCACTATTTTCTCCCATATTCTATAGTGACTTAGGAAACATCCCACTTCACCCATAGTCATTTGACGCTCATGATAGGGATCTTCATAGCCGGGTAAGAATTTAATGCCCATTTTTTGTAATATGTCGTGGTTTAATTGTCTTGAAGCATAAACAAATGTTATAAATAAAGCTGATCATGTTTTTCTTTTCTTTTTACAGAAAAAAAGTGCGATTACTTACTTGCCATCTACTGCTGGAAAGTATTCAACATCTAAACCCAATACTTCGAAAAGTCTTTCCATTTTAACACGACGTTCTGGACGGCGTTCCAAATTAATCATATAAATGTGATCTAAGGTAAGTTTGTGCCTAAAATATATTAAAAAGTAATAAATAAAATCAATAACTTAGGCTCTAAAATTTTAATAAGAATAACTAACTTTAATAAGAATAACTTTTGAAACTATTTTTTTATACTTTCTAAAGAAATAATATTTTCGAACGTATTAAGTCGGTTTATTGGTTTGTTTTTCACCTAAACACCAGAGAAGCACAATAGGAACAGATTTGAAAGTGAACTCAATAGAACAGTTAGCGTGTCGTTAGAGCTTTGATGATAGGCAAGGCAAAAGTTTATAGTTCGGAAATATATTCTCCTGGTACCAATTTAAAATGCTGTATCTGCCAGATCCCAACTGATAGTTTAGTTTTTCTATCGATTAATATTTCGATTAGTAATCTATTGGCAGAAAACCTAATGAACAGTGCCTTGAAAACATTGATTATAGGCAGGAACAGTTAACAGTGCATGGAAGTATTGTCTTTTGGTAACAGTTAAGGGTGCTAAACCAGCCAGAAATCGCAGGAAGGTGTGAGTTTATTACTCTGTTGTGCCTTCAGTCGTTTATGGCTCCAGTAGTGACCTTCGATTGATCCAAGGCTTGCTATGCATTAGAATTGGTCGTCTTAAAACGGAAAGACGTCCTGATTGTCTACATTAAAGTGACGAAAGTTCTGGGAGAGCTTCTGTCAACACAGTTTGATGATTTCGTTGAATAGTCAAATAGCATGCCACCAAGTATTGTCTGCTTAACAGCATTTTCTATTGGCTGAAAGACAACATCTTGGCTTCCGCTTGTTAGCAACTTTCGCTAAGGAAAAATGTTTAGATGGGGTATGTTTAGTTAAATAGAGAGTGCACAATAGTTTTCTTGTATAATGTTACCAAAGTCTCCTTAGTACCATAGCAAACTACTCTACAATAATAATAATGAATTGGTAGGGAACCAATTCAACTATTTCCAGACACATTAACGTAGTGTTTAGTTGCTCAAAATTCTTTTACGAATACAGAAAAGCAAAGTTTACAAATGTTTTCAGTTTTACTAATAACCACGTTCATTTTAAAACATTTTATGTTCTTTCCTTTCTTAACAAATATGATAAAAAATAAAAAAGATCATTTACACAAAGAGTTCTTAAGACACATCTTTTACGAGTAGAAGAAGTCATTGACTTTCATGACGATATTTTAAATTGATTTTCTTTGACAATCTAAGACCACATACCTGCTTAAAAATTATAGTTTGATTTAAAATTCTTTTGTAGAATTTTCCTTTCTATGCTTTTCTTTAGTTTTATAAGAAAAACCTGTATTTTTAAGTACAGCTTAGGAGAAAATCATATATGAATGTAAGAAGCAATAAAAGTAATATATCGTGTGGAGATGGTGACGAAGAGTCCCATTTTTGAAAATTCAAAATATATTTATAGGTCGTAAAACTCTGTTTTAATAGTTTTCTTTCTCTTACATCTTTTGTGATTTCTTTTGGAATTTTGTTGCCTAAAGAAACGCTTAAAATTATTGTAATAAAACTTTATCAACAATTTCTTCTCATACGATTTGGTGATAAATTTGAAATTTTTATAATAAATTTTCAAATATTTCAAGTTCTCTAAAGATTTTTAGTAAAAAATACTCACTTCTTTTGTTCCAATTCAAATTTCTTGAAATACTCATTGACTGGCTTTAATTCACCCAAATCATGTATTATGTTGGCTTTAATATTCGTCAATTGCTTATAATCCTGTTTGATATTGTCGTTAACTTCCAAGGGTTGTAAGATATAGCCAAACGGTACTTCATTTGTAATAAACAAAGGAATCCTGGAACAATTGGCTGAAATGGCAAACACAATAATATCATCTAAGGGGCCATCATAAAGACGGCATTGGGAACCCAAAGTAGCCATATTTTCCAAATCGTTTTGTTGTTGTTCTATAAATCTATCACGATTGAAAGTAAGATAATTTGCACCCTTATAGTTGAGATTTATAAGGACAGCGCTGTGTATCATGGGCACTTGAAAAATGCCTTCACGATTAACATTGTAAATATCCTGATATAAATCGGTGCGTAAATAATAATAATCCGGTGACATGCCACACCAGAAATTACTGTAGAGGCCTTCAGACAATAGCATGGGAGCCACTATAGGCAAACGTAAGTTAACCAGGTGGCTTAAAGTATGAGCTTCGGTAAGAAAAACATCAGCATCCAAATACTAAAAGGGAAATGAAAATAAAAGAAACACGTACACACACACACATGTTTTATAAATAAATTAAGAACAATCTTGTTTAAAGTTTAAGAGATAAGAGCATTGAAAACAACACTTACAAATATATAGTCGGCCCATATTTGTTTAGCATCATTCATTGCCTGCTCTTTAAGATTGATAAGATGATGAAAGCGTGCTTGTGGCCATTCAAAGGGTGAAGTTTCATTTTGATGACGTTGCGTGTCGCTATCCAGCTGTTTATTAACACTGTGATACAAAGGCTCCACATGTTTTAACCACTCATTGATAATAGCAATTGAATTATCCTCATTGTGGTCAGAACGTATCCTAAATAATAAATGATTTAAATGCGGCCATCCATAACATAACATTATGTATTCCTACTTACCATAATGACATGCGTTTCTTGGGATAATCTTGTCGGTCCAAATAGGACAATACCAAGGGCAAAACATGAGCCTTATTACGCACCATTAAGGCCACCATTACAGCTGGTTCTTCTTCTTTCAGATCATCTGGCAAAAGTTTTTGTAAATCTTCTAAAGTTTTCTGTACCGGCGTTTCCTGCTCCTGTTGCTCTAGCCCAGAACACCATAAAATGGCATTAGTAAGTAATAAAAACCAAAGAATTTTCATTTTATATATAAATGAAATACGAAAAGAAACACTTCCACACTCCAACCGGATGCACTGGTGTTTGATTACTGTGAACGCTCTTTTCGTTGTTCACAATTCTTTTCCTTCTATTCGTTCTATTCTAAAGTAACTTTCTCTCGCAGCTCTGCTATTGGACAGCGTTTATCTTTTGAAATGATTAAGAATATTCTATTTTATTGGCTTAATTATTATGTTATTCTAATTTGACTTTGGTCTTTTAATGTTTCGCTCAGTTTTACTTTAATTAGTTTTGTTTTTGTGCTCTTTTGAGAGACATATGCTTATCGCTATACAAAAGCAAAAATAAAGAAACAAAAAAAAAACAGAAACACAATAATATAAACAAAACATAACAGATTCCGTTAAAGAGCAGGGTTACCAAAGTTTTTATTAGAAACTTAATTAAATGATTCAATTTCGAGAGAAAAGACTACATATAACAATATTTGTTGTTAAATAACATATAAAATACTCAAATGACGTAAGAAAGCTTAAAATTTAAAAAGATAATTTAATTCATCATTAAAAACATAATAAAACTTGACGTATTTGTCCTATAAAAATTCTAAAAAATATCATTTATATTTGGTGAACAATGGCAACCCCGTTTAGAACATATTTTGATATGCAATTCACTCGGTATATGAAATTGAGAGAATTTAATCCAACTGGAAATAAGATAAAATGCTGAACTAAAGTAAAGAGAGAGAGAGAGAGAGAGATGTCAGATAAATAAACCGGCAATTTACCACAAATCAGCAATTGCTTTCAAACTATGTTTCTATGAAAATCGTTATTTTGAATTAAAAACAAAAACAGGATTTAAATTTATAAACGCTGTTTTAAATAAAGCTTTGTTGTTAAACTATCATCAAATGGGTTAAAGTAATGACGGCTTTGTAATGTACATAAAAACAAAATTAGACATCAACTATGTAATTTACAAGGTCTGTGAACAAGAAGCAATTGCTTAAAACTTTTTCATCAGTAAATAACTAAGTTCAATAATGTTTAAACCAATTAGAAATGCTCGGGCAGTTAATTAAGAAAGATTCCACAAGGTCAAGGCCTCTTGTACATTATTTCCAAATCTACTAATAACCACAAAGGATAGCTAAGCTTAAAGACTTTTAATAAGTACAGAAGATATCTTATAGCCATAAAGGTGCCAAATGAATCTATATAGTAGAAAATGAATATGTTCTACTATCCCATGCGGTTATTTATTTACACCGATCATGTGTTTAATGTCTGAATACGGCAATATAGAGTTTGCCTTGATTAGCTTATAAATGACTGTATCTTCCTCAACACTTAGATTACCTTCAATGCATGTATTCCTCTTCCAAACATTGTGTTGTCCGTTTCTCCAATGTAAATCTAACGCCAATGCCAACCTTCATTTGCTCTATATTATTTTACCTAGTCTATAGAGTTATTGTAACAACTCTGCTGCTTTTGGGAGTTCTTATGTGAAGTAATGACTTTTTCCGTAGACGAATTGGTTATTTTAGGTGATTCAGGTTATACCAAGATCAGAGTCTATTGTGAAAATCGTCCTAAAAACGCAGCTACGGTTTTTAAATTGTACTTAAATTTCCATTTTAACTATTTAAATTACCAATTATACGTCTTTTCTTAATGAATTTATTTACAAAAGCAACAAGCTGTCAAACTACGCTGTATGAGGTTTAGCATAAGCGGGGAAATTAAGTTTTAAGCCCTCTTTAGCCTCAAAGAACGTATATGATAAAGTAATCGTATCAACATGTTCCAATTTTGGATCTTTAACATAATCAGGATCAATATAAAAGAAAACGGGCATGTCCACCTAAAACACAATAGAAAAAATCATTTAGATTTGATTAACTTTGCAAAATTTCATTTAAATAAAAACCTCTTCATGGGGATTTAATTGTTGCTCTTCAAAACAAAAGCACTGAATTTTATTAAAATAAGCGCCAGCCTCAAAGGGCACTACATTGTAGGTGCTAATACCTATTACTGGGGAATTTGTAGGATTTTTGGCAGTATAAAAAGCCAAAGCGGTTTCGCCGGGAGCCACCTTAATTTCATATTGTTGAGGTTTAAAATTCCAACGCATAGAGGCAGCCAAATCTGCATTAAAGCGTACCTTAATAATACGATCCTTTATTGTCTCCATGTTTTCCACTTTTTCAGCGTCATGACCTTGGCCGGTAGTGCCACCATAACTATAGGCCTTCAAAGATGCAAAAAATAAAATAACTTTGTCTATTTATAGTTATTAACTTACCTGGCAAAACATGCGATATAAAGGCACTGCAGCATAACTTAAGCCTACAATTAATACTCCGCCAGCGGTTACATAGTATAACGTTGATTTTAAATTCCTCTTTTGGGCTGCCTCCGCTGCTGCGTTACCTCGCGGTGGCGGCGGTGTTTGTGTGGTAAATAACTTCTGTGGCGTCGAATTAAAACTCCTGCCACATTTTCTACTTAATTGTCTATAAAATCGAAACATTTTTGTGTCAATTTAATTTAATATTTATAAAGTTTTATTAGATCTGCTCATGGAGTGTTGTAACTTCTCCACAGAAAATAAAAAAATCTGTTTATAATTCTTTTTCTGTGAATGAACACAGCTGATCAGCTGGTTTGTTTAGTTTGAGGTTATAGTTGAACAGCTGGTTATAAACAGCAGTGACTTTTAAACCTAATGTTAAGACTTTTTTTAAAGAGAGTTGCCAGGAGACGCTGGAAAAGTGTAAACAAAACGAAAATATTTCAGTTTCTTATTAGAATTCGCGGAGTTGTACGGAGAAGTGCAAATATTTTGTTGAAAAAGTGAAAAAATTAAAATAAATAATTATAAAACAATAGTTGATATGTATTTAAATAAATAAAAAGTGTTGATTTCATGATACAGTGTGTAATAGTATTTAAAACATCCGTTAATAATTTAAATAAAAAGTTGTTGATTGGCAAACAAACACTAACCGGTAATCTTCGTACACCATTTCCAAGTGAAATTATAAATACGCGATAAAAATATAGCCGGTGTTCTTGAGCACAAGACATTTCAATTCGAAGAACGGTCCAATCTGAACTATAGAAGCCTGCAAAATCTTGAGAATTTAATTTGCAATTGAAAAGCATGCTTGAATTTGGAAGACCATAAAAACATCAATTTCAAATAATATTTTTCACATTTTACTTATAGAACAGAGGGGATTTGCTTTTTCTTATCAAAATTAATTGAAAAATTTTTAAATAAAAAAAATTTAAAAATCCATCAAAATCTTAAACGCTTTCCCTATAACTAGCCATGGAAGATGACGGCGATGATTTCGATCTGTTCTTTAATACGAAAAAAACCAAGACAACGGGTCAATCAAAATTTTCCAAATCTTCAGATCCCATGGATGATCTATTTGGCATAGAAGAGAAGAATCCCTCAACTAAAAAAGCAGCTACAACTGCAGCAAAAACAAGCTCAACACGCTTACGAGAACAGCCTGCAGACGAGGACGATGATTTAGGCTTTGATCCGAGAAAACCCAAGGCTTTAAGTAAGTCGCAAAATTTATTCGATGATTTACTGGCACCTCTAGAGGCTAAAAGACCTCAAACCGCTACTGCTGCCACTACAAAGGCACCCATATCCCGGCAATCAACAGATAGCACCACGGATACTTCGAATATTTTACAAAATCAAGCAATAAGACCAAAAACGTCACAGGGACGTAGAACTTCTAATATCACAACAACAGCAAATACTGATCCCTTGGGCTTGTTTAGCAAAGATAAGGATACTTCTAAACCATCTTCAATTATTTCTTCGCCTAAAATGCCTAAGAGAGATACAACAGCCCATTGGTTAGGTTTGGCAGTGGAACCAGAGCCAGGGGAAACCGTTAAGGCAACCGAAACCGTGGAACAACCGAAAACTCCCAAGATAACTAAAACTTCATCTAAAGAAACTTCGGAAATTATAAAGTTGCCCGATAATATTGAAGCAACTGAGAGACAATTGCCTGAAAATCCTTTAGCAGAAGAGCATGTTAAGGAGGCACACGATTTGATGTTAGACTCTACCACACACAATATAATGTTAATGAACTCATTAAATATGGAGGCGAAACAAAGTTTTGCTGCCTTAAAATATCAAGAGCAGCAGCTGGTAATGGCTGCCCAAATGAAACAACAAGAACGCGTGTTAATGGATATGCAACGCAAGCAAGGTGCTCTATTGCAGCAACAGGAGAAACAATTTCAACAACTTTTCCAGCAGCAAATGCAAAGACAACAGCAACTAGAGCAGTTAATTAACCAGCAACAACAGCGTATCAGTCAGCATTTGCAATTAATGATGACACAACCTCCTCTCACAACTGTAATAACAGACAACGTTTTGCAAGAAAGTCCTAATAAAGGGCAGGAAACTAATTCAAACGAAGAAGATATTTCACAGACAATAAGAGCCCAGGAAAAAGCAACTGCTTTGGAACTTATACAACTCGAATCTGATAATAAACGTTTGGAACTGGAAAACCTGCGTTTAGAGGAACTGATCGCCAATACGAAAAGTAATTACGAGCGGGAAATTGAGCTATTGGAAAGGTCCTACAAGTAAGTTCTGTCTTTTTGTCTTCTACGGTTTTTTTTAATAGTTTTTTATATTTCGCAGAAAACAAATTGAAGTGCTTGAAAATCATCTCAGCTGTTTGGAGAAACGATTGAAAACCGAAATCCAAGAGTTACAAACCCATTTTCAATCCAAAATTGACAATTTGGAACAGGAAAAACTGACACTCAAAAAAACCTATGAAGAGGATTTTGCCAATTTGAAGCAAGACCATGAAGATGAATTACGCAAATTGCGTAAAAGCCAGGAGGAGGATCTGGAAATGCTTAAGGAGGAGCATAGACGCATGTTGGACAATATAAGACAGACTAAGATGTTGGAATTTGCCGCCATACAAGAAAATGGTTCTTATTTAGACTACCTGCAACAGGCTTCTACAAATCTTAAGGACCTAACGGGTGGTCTTCATGAGCTCAAAGAGAATATGCAAAACAAAATTGAGGTTATGCAATTTGAAAGTGAAAAGAAATTGGAACAGCGTGAGCTTCATGTAGAAGATTGTGAGCGAAGACTTAAAATTACGGAAGAGACCAATGAGCAAGAGAAGCAAAGACTTATGGATTTGGTAAGCACTTTAGAATTGCAAATGAGCAAAATGTCTAAAGAATCTGCAGAAGGCAACTGGCAATTGAGGCAAAAACTTGCAGCACTGGATGCTGAAAAACAGGCTTTCAATAAGGAAAAAGAGTTTTTCCGCGAACAATTACTGCGTGATGAGGAACGCATTAAAGAATTAAAAGAGCAACAGCTTTTAGAGACCCAAAACCTTAGGGTGGAACTACAAGAGGAAAAAGCCAAGTTACAAGTAGAAAAAAGCAAATTTGAATTGGAAAAAAGATTACAAAACCAAACGGATGTGCAAAAGGAACGCATGGAAGTAGAAGCTGCCATGCAAGTGGCACAGGATGCAGCACGCAAAGCAGATCAGGAAAGAGAACGTTTCTATAAAATGCAACGTCAGCTGGAACAACAAAAACGGGACCTAAATGACAAGGAACATGTGCTAAATGTCAAAGAAGAGGAATTGCAACAGGAATTATTATCCTATCGCATGGCTGAAAGGGTGTCTCAAGAGAATCAACAAAAAGCTAAAATTGCTGAGCAATTCTATCAAAATAAATTAAAATTACTACAGGAAAGATCACATGAACTGAACGAAAAGGAGACCAACTTGTCCCAAGAACGTCTTTTACTGGCACAAGACCGAATAGCCTTGCATGCTTTGAAAACTAAACTTGCACAACAACCCAAGTGCTCGTTGTGCCAACTATCACAGAAAAATCAAGAAATTTCACAATCCCTACAAGGTAACCCACCACCGGCTGCAGCACAAGAAGAATTTCCTATGGCTGATAGAAATTTACAAAATAATTATGAATTCCTGCAAAACAATAATATAGTGGAACGTTTATTGGATGCCAATATCGCCGATTCCATGAGAAGAATGCAGGCCACTGCCAATTACGGCTTAGAATGGGATAATCTTTTGGACGATGACCACAAGAAAATGGTGCAAAATGATGACTATGGTGTAGATGTGCCAAAGACTGACTTGTAAGGTTATGTTTTTTTGTGGAAAACTTTTATTAAATGTGTTCAATGCAAAAATATTTGTACTGTCCTTAAGTATTTGTTTATTATTGATTTAAATATCGTGTAAAATTATCATCACTATCGAAATCATTAATACGTACTCCTTTTTAATGAAAATAAAACTATTCTGTGTAACAAAATCTCTTGATTTGTTTTTTAACTAATTTTCAAATTTAGTCCCCTTCAGTTCTATTGTAACGATCGATCATCTCCTTTGTAGGTTAATACACATTTTAAACGTTTAACAACACTAATAACAGCGGTTGCGAACAAAACCTTTTAACGCTTAACATCACTCTTTTATAGAAATTAATATGAAAGATCAGGCGCAGCGTGTTTTTTAAGTTTTATTTAAATCCTGTGAAAATGTAAATGGATTTAATAATAAAAAGTGTGTTCTGTGGTAAAAAGTAATATAAATAAGGCTTTAAATTAGAGAGCTTAAAATATGTGCTAAAAATTAAAGTTTTTGATGTGACGTAATCTGACGCCATTTTGTTAACTTAACTACGCAGTAAGTAAAGAAAAATATTTAGAAATAAAAAAAGACTTGTAAATTATTAATTAGTCGGTTTGGCCAACCATTTCCATTAAAATTTTTGTATACGGCAGCAGTACCTCGAAGATACGAAGGTTTGTTGTTCTTTGCTGGTCTCAAAAGGATTTTGTTCTGATTGGATTTACTTTTTCTAGAGTATTAATTGGATGCTTTAACTGGCATAGTAAAAATGATTTTAAGTCATATATGTACATATGTACCATTCTATTCGATAACTTTTTGGCAATTTGATGACAATTGCCATTTACACCTGGTCTATGCCAAGCCCTAAGCCGGCTTACTGAGGCAATTGATCCAATATATCCCAACACATATCTTTGTACCTCATGTAGCCGCTTTCATAATTCGTCTTCTCCAAAGCCTAGCTCTGTTATTTATGCCTGTGATCAAAATCGCCAAATCATTCGCATAGCAATACTTTTATTTCCTTTGTCTATTTCCTGGGTATTACTTCAAAACAAAATCGGTGTCCAAAATCCAAAACTTCAGTATGTTTGTAATTCACTCAATTAGGACACTGGACTCCAAAAGCAACCAGTGCTTTTCTAATAGTATCGTTCCCGACATTGAATGCTCTTTCAATGTCCAATAAAGCTGTAAGTGTGTAGAACCATTAATGTACTCTTCTGAATGTGGCAAAGGACCTCGTACCACGAATCTACACTTCAGGCTCAGGATTCCTTGGGGATACTTGAGTTAATTAGATGCACCGCGTGTTAGTAGAAAAATTACTGATAGAATAAATGGGCTAAAATCTACGAGTTCTGCCGGCTTTGAGTATAAACAGGCTAACAGGCTTCCACGGTATAAACCTATGGTCCTAACCTGCCCTATAAACATTCGCCAAGACCAATAAAGTTCCGCTAAAGTTATTCTGCAAACAGCGAAAAAACGACCGTTCCACATCAGAGACTCTAATCGAAAGGTATGACAAAACTTTATCCCTCTAACCAGGGAAGTTCGTTTCCAAGAGAACTTCTAGAGACCCAGAGCTAGACTCATCCCTCCATGATCTCTCTTTTGCCTGTATATTACCAATGGGTTAAAGGTACGGTAAAGTACTTATTTAAGCGGTACTTTATATATACCGTACTTTGTGTAAAAAGTGCTTTTTGTAAAACATAAGTCTCGTATGGAGAACTTTTTTAGAAGAGAATTTTTTGTATAGTGTTTTTTTTAACGCACGTTTGATACAACATGCTTGTTTTGTAAAACATCTTTCAAAATGTACTTTTTGTAAATCGTACTGTTTATATACAGTACTTTTTGAAAGACTTTAAGTTAGTGTACAAGCATCTTGCGAAAAAGTACGTTTTTATAAAGCACTTTTTCAAAAAAATTTTTTTTTTAATCTCTAAAATGGGAAAACGTTGTTCTCTATTTTGAAATATTATGTATGTATGTATCTAGAAACAGTATCTATGAATATATCGTATTTATATCCTTCTTTTTTACTTTTCCTATTAAGGCAATTGCTTTTGTAAACCTTAACAACCCTTATATTGTATTTCAAATCTAATTTTAAATAGATTTTGTAATACAAAAATAAAACAACAACTTCGATGTCTAACAACAATAACAAAAATGAATTTTTGATGTATTACTTTCTATACTTTGTTGTGAATAAATTTCTAGGATTTACAATGTAAGGCGACGATAACCTGGTGTAAAAAAGGACGAAAAGTTAAATAAAGTTTTAACACAAAACAATAGCAGCAACGGGAACAAGAACAAAAAGTATGATTGATAAGCCAAGCCACAATTCATATTTTAGCATAATTTGTATTGGCAAGAATATTTAAAAAGCGATTATGCTATGATACCACCTCTCTAGCCCCTCTTGTCTGACTAACTGTTTAACTTTATACAGGGGTTTGTTTTGCTAACGAAAAATGTTAGTAAAATGGCACAAACGAAAAAAAAAAAAGAAAAATAAGAGTGAAAAATATATACACAACAGGAACAACAATGGGAACAACAACAATAGATTATTGATTTTATGATAATTGCAAAATAATGAAAATGGGAACACAGATGAGAAAATGATGGCTTAAGAAAATAATTAAAATGAAAAAAAAGTGAAACGAAAAAAATTGGAAAATTAATTTAAAATCGAAAGAGTGATGGTGGCAGAATGATGAATAGGAAAATTAGTTGCAGGACGTCATGTTTTTACCGCAGGATAAAGACTCAATTGTTTAAAATTAATTAAAAATTAGGCTGACAGTAACGCAAGTTTCACATTGGCATACCGTTACCGTGAATTCTCTGCTGCTCTAGAAATTTTTGTTTCATTCGTTTTATGGTCTGATTTTACGTTTCTTGCTGATGTGTAGGGCATACAAGCTTTTGAATGTTGTTCAGTGTCAGTTTTCTGTACATCATTATATCACGTTTGGCTAACCCTGAAATGTTCTTTATATGAGCCTTTCATGCCTGTTTACTATCCAGTAATAGGTATTTAAAGATATTTTGTTGATATTACCTTAACTAGGTTGTATTCCAGTTATGAAGTTTTCTCCTTCTTGTAAATGGTGCTACTGTGGCCTTGACCCACAAATCAACTTACACTTTAAAGAACCCTTTGAATGACTTTTTTGCCATCAGAACTTTGTCGTTTACATAGCCTCGACAGCCAAAGTCCGTCTCAGACAATTCCATCAGGTATTCACCAATAATCAAGCCTCGTATTAGTGGTGAAATAATCCTACCTTGTATGCTACTTTTGGTTATGTCGACAATTATTATTTCGCCTTTTGCGTTTGTTTTCGCAGATCTTGTATATTGGGTATCCGATATCCATCTGGATTTCGCAATGTCTATTCCCTTTGTATTCAATGCCCCATCTATTACCTGGTGAGGAGTGTTATCAAATGCATCCTCTATATCAGGAATAGAGCTCGTCCAAACCTTCTGAATGGTACTCACTATATCCAAAAGAGCTGGCATAGAAGACCGTGTTGCTTAGGCTGTGGAGTATTTTACGCCAAATATTTTATGATTACTTGCATCTCATTTGTAATAAATTTCTAATCCAAAAAAACTGATTTTTTTAATGAAAATAAAATTATTCTGTACATAACCGTTTATTTTTATTTAAAAAAGAAAATTCTCAAGTTTCTCAATGTTCTGTACCGTTTGTAAAGATCAATCTTGTTGGTGAATGAACATTTTAAACGTTTGCCAACACTAAAAAATTCTGCTACTGCTGTTCTGTTCGTTCATGATGACCAAAAATTGCACTGCTTGTTAATAAAACAGTTCTACGCTTAATAACACTGTTTTCTAGAAATTAATGTCAGAAAGCAGGCGCAAAGCACGTTTTATTAAATTACTGTGAGTAAAAGTTAAATGTGCAATAGTTTTACTTTATATTTAATAATAAAAAGTGTGAAAACGTGTAAAAAATAATATAAATATGATATTTATGTGACGTGATCAGACGCCATTTTGCCAACTACGCAGTAAGTCAAGTAATATACTTGGAAACAAAAAGAACTTGTGTAAAGTTTGAATTGGCCGATTTGGGTCAATGATAGCTAAATTTTTATGCTTTAAGATAAGAGCCAAGTTTGCCACTACTTCCATTAAAATTTTTGTACATAGGTACCAGCAACAATTCATCAAAAATACTAAGGTTTGTTTTTCTTTACTAGTCACAATTTTTCTTATTGGATTTAATCTTTAACAATACGAATTGAAAACTTTAATGTGCGTAGTTAGAATGTTTCCAGTTAGACTAAATATGTACTTCCATAACTTGTAAATTAGAAAGCAATTCCATTATACCTCCGTGCCCTTGTTCTTGTTAGCAAATTTAATCCTCTTTAGTTCTATTGTAACAATCGATCATCTCCTTTGTAGGTTAATAAACAGTTTGAACGTTTAACAACACTAATAAATTTCCCATATTCTGCTACTGCTGTCCTGTTCGTTCATATTGGTATTTTAACGCTTAATATCACTGTTTTATAGAAATTAATGTGAAAAATCAAACTCAGATTATTTGTAAAGTCGTCCTTATTTTCTGTGAATTAAAGTACATCAGGTTTATATATATAAATATATTATATTTAATAATAAAAAGTGTTAAAAATGTTAAGTGTAATATAAATACGGCTCTTAAGTAGAAATTTTTAAACATGTGGTAAAAAACTATAATTAATGTGACGTGATAGACGCCATTTTGTCAACTACGCAGTAAGTCAAGCATTCAACTTAGAAACAAAAAGGACATGTATGCCAATTACATATATTAAGATAAAAGTCAAGTTTGCAACCATTTGCAACCATGTACAACCCAGCTACAATTCACCAAAAATACTGAAGTTTGTTTTTCTTTACTAGTCACATTTCATAGTCATATTTTCCAATACGAATTGAAAACGTAGTTTAGTTGAATTAGTTGAAGTGCGTAGTTAAAATAATTCCAGTTAGACCGAATATGTACTGTATGTATCCTTAGATAATTGTAAATTAGAAGGCAATTCTATTATATCTCCAAGCCCTTGTTAGCAAAAACTGAGGCAATTGATTTTCTCAAGCTAAGGCTTATTTTGGCCTTTTACAGTTGATGATCACTTTAATGGCAAATTATCCAATCTAACTTGTATAATATGCAGTTATCTTTAGGGACATAGAACAAAATCCTGAAGTTTGAGAACTGTCTTGAGGTACCTACCTGCTAAGTAAAATATTTGGGGATCATCCTATATAGTATACTTAACAGCCATATCTAACGTGTGCGGTATAAAGGCGACAAAGAGCCTAGAATCTATTATTTAAAATATCCAGGTGTCTGAGGCGAAAAATTACTTACTGGATATACACCCAAATAGTCAGGCCTATAATTTTATTCGGAGGTTTCACAAATTACAATTAATGTGACGATATAAGATAAGGTTACTATGCAGGCAATCTTCATTTATAGGAAGTAGAAACTTGAGGAAGGAAACCTTATAAGTTATTACAGGATTTTGGTTGGAATAGAGGACATGCCCTACATGTGTTCAATTACATTAGAAGACCTTGAGGATATTTCCAAATGGAAAAGAGCTCAAACCATAAATGTATTTATCACTTATTCACAAAAGTGGATTAATCCAAATTAAACCACGATCTGGGGCTGCAATAATGGGGCCCACAGGTCAATTCCATTGAGCAAAGATTCTAAAATCAGCCAGTCGGAACCTCTCGCAATACTGGAAACAGTGGATAAACTATTGCGAAGGGAACATGTAGTCGGACAGTCCATCTGTCTTGAACTACGAAAATTTGTAAAAACTGTTCTAAAATCATTGTTTAAGAAAAGAAGAAATAAATAAATAGAATTCAAGTCTATTTCCATTTAGGGGGCCTAAACATTTAGTAACAGTACTTATTTTCCGTCTTTCCTTTTATCTTTGGTACACAAACTTTGTTTCCTCTCATCTTTAGATCTTCTTCAAAGTCAAATAGAGGCTATTGTTATTGAGGTCACCATCATCACATTACCAGCACCATCACAACCACCCACTGTTATCATAATTTGGTGTCTTTGTTTATTCATTTCCCCCCTTTTGCGAGGTATTCTATAAACAGAAAACAAAGTCAGAAAAGTCCAAAGTAAAGAAAAACAAATGAAAATTTAACCGCCAAACAAATAATGGTGGTTTAAAGTACAAATTAAAATAAATAATTAAAAAAATAATAAAAAATTAATTCAAAGAAATGCGACAATTTTTATTTCAGTTATTATTATTGTTGTTGTATTTTCCCTTGTCTTGTTGTTGACTCGTTTGTTCTGTTATTTAATTTTCTTTACCTTCCAGTTTTTTTTTTTGTTGCCGCGTTCTTTTGATTTTTTTTTTCATACCAAGAAATCGTTTTCAGTTTTCATTTGCTTGTATTGTTGTTGTTGTCAGTGTAAACAGTGTTGTTAGTTGGTCGTTACAATAAAGCGGCTGCTTCTGTAGCTGCTGTTGCTTTGACTTCTCAAAGCCAGTTAATGCGGGGGAGTTAAAAGGCAAATATTTACGAGCGTTTCTTTTTTTTTTACAAATTCTTTTCACAATTTTTAATGACAGGAACTAAAATTTAATGGTTCGTCGTTTATAAAGTTAAAAAACAATTAAAATTGTAAAAATTCTTGTATTATTATCACAATAATTTATAAACAGAAATAGTTTTTTCTTAAATGTTTAAAGACAATTACAAAGACTATCAAAGGGTTATAAGTATGAATGATTAAATGCGTTTGTTAAAGCTCATTAGAGTATACATAACGGCTTTTTATAAAAAAAACTGAAACGATATTCTAGAATTAACTGTCAAGTTTTGATTCTCTGGTCTTGACAATTAGTATCAGTTTTAGAGTTATAGGCCTTCCTCTTTTTTCATAACCGGGATTGAGCGAAGAGGTATTTTTCTGTTCGCCCTTCGCGTATTATTCCTGAACTTCATATTCCGAACGATGATAGGTGCCGCAGTAATTTAACAGGTATAAAACAAGTATCTGTAAATACCTGAAATACATATAACGAATTCTGTTATACAGAAACCTTTATTACGTGGAATATTAGGTTCTAAAAGTTGATTAAGAACTTCGTTATTCAACTACAGCAAATCCCTTAATAGTGGACTATGCAATTTTTCCCACATACATATCAAACTGCTTCATATAACCGTCAGTTAAATTTAATGCCCAGTCATTGTCATCCCATTTATCACCATCCTGTACTACTTGACATACTGTAGATAATAATTTTAAGCCGAAATGATTAATGTGCTGTTACTGTAAGAAAAGCGGTTTCAGACCAACGTTTGTTGATTGTTGACTTATAGAAACCTTTAGCCACCGCTAAAGTGCAATCTCAACAGGCCAATACGGTAAAGTTAGAGCCTCCTCTGCCGGATTGGAAACAGCAGGCAATGCAACGTTTGGCTTTTGGCAATTTAATTAAAGTGATGCTGTGTGTTGATCGTATATTTTGGGATCCTAATACGAATTTATTTGGCAATGTAGGCAGTAAAACGACCAGTCGTGGTGAATTATTTCTATTTGGAGTATATCCTCATCACCAGTTCGTTTAGCTTTGGTCGCTGGCCAGTCGGCTGCTATAATGGAAAATGTTTCGGATGCTGATAAAGCGGGTAGATGTATAGCAGTTTTGAAAGGCATATTTGTCAATGGTTCTGTGCCTCAGCCTAACTAAACTGTGGTAACGCGTTGGCGTGGTGAACCTTAGGTTAGAGGTTCTTATAGTTTTTTTCGGTAGGCAGTGACTATGATCTATTGGCGGCCTCTATTATACCACCAAATCCCAATAATTCTAATCCCAACCAGGAGCTAGATGAACTGCTCCGACTTTTCTTTGCCGGCGAATATACCATACTCAACTATCCCGCCAGGGTTCTTGATGCTTTCTTAAGTGGTTTACGTGAAGCTGGTAGAATAGCCGATTACTATTTGGGTTATCCCGAAGGTACACCCCATCGGACATTGGTTATTCGCCAACACTGCTTCTGTGGGTAGTACTGGGGATTTAGTAGATATTATTACTCATTCCTCTGAAACATCCAATCATGTCGATTCCAACCAATGAGTTTTCCTTCCTTTTTCTAGAAATTTTTATTTAAAAGATTAATTTTGCAATTTTATGATTTTGTTGAATTTGTTATATTAGTTTTTAGTTGTTTTTTTTTTGATTATATACTTACTGTAACTAAATGCTATAGATTTTAATTCATTTATAGAAATTATTTTTAAACATACTTATATTGTATGTTTTTTATTTCCTGCGTTTTATTTATTTATCCATTTCTAAATTTGTTTTTTTTTTCTTTTAAGTGGATAATTTATATGAGTTATTATAAAAAGAAATTATTATTTTAGAACTCTGGACATAGAATTTGTAACGAAACCAGGTTTCGCTGCATTTTAAAACATTAGAAATAATGTTTTTTAAAATTTGTATTCAAAACCAACTAAAGACAGTATAATATAATAAATACATATTTTTAACTTACAAACATATTAGCCCAATTCACGATCTAGTGTAAATGGTCTTGCATCATTGCATTTGCAAAATGGTATAGTATATTTTTACACTACAATAACAAAATATACAGAAATACTCTTGCTACAGTTTATAAAATAAACAATACTCAAAACCATAGTTTATATTTACTCAACATTTTGCAACACTTAAGCAAACTGACAGCTGTAAATTTATTTATTAAAAATAATAAATTTCGTTGGCAAATGGTGACCCAAAATATAAAAAATAGTATAAAAAGGAATGAAATTTTAAATAGAATTGTTCATACCCTCGATGAACATAATCTCTTCGGCAGCCTCGTCTATTAAAGAGTCCAATATTTGTTCCTTCAAACTTCCATTAGACATTTTTATAAATTGTTAACAAATATCATAAAATTAAAATCATATATTTATTTTTTATTTTTGACAATCAGCTGTGTATTTGTGTTTTACAATTAGTGTTGCAAATCCAACCAGTAAAATTTGTTCACAATTAATAGGAAATATTTACAATTGCATAAATACAATTGCAAAAATACACGAGATTGTGAATTGGGCTATTATTTTTAAAATATAATTGAATACAACGTGAAAATTTTTAACCAACTTCGAATTCAATAATTATAATTTCGGTTATAAACAGCTGATTCTGACGGTTTTCTATTAACTCTTTCCCTGTCCAGTTTGCTTTCATACGCTTGTGCATCGCATGGACAGGGAAAGGTTTAAAAATGTTAAAAAGTAAAGTTTTCATTAATTTGGCAGCCTTCTATTTAAATTAAACCATTTACCAACACTACTTTAACTGTAAACATTTACAGTTTGAATTTCTTCATATTATTAGAATTTCATTGTGGATTTTTTGTTTTCTCTTTAAATTTTAATTTAAAATTTGTGTGTTTCTTCTTAATTTTTCACATTTTTGTCGATAATTTAAAAGTTGTTATAAATATTTAGTGATTGTTATTATTGAAATTCCAGTACTCCAAAACCTAAAAACAACATGGATAAATTGCGCAGAGTATTAAGCAGCGGAGAGGATCGCAAACCCGAAGAAGAAAGCAGCATAATGACACAGGTAAGCAAAAAAATAAAAGCCATTTGTTACAACACTCCCTGTAATGAGCTTTGATGGAAAAGGGGGCAGTATTCATTATAAATAAATATGAGTTAATTTACTAATAATGATCTTACTACTACTACCGGCTTACAAAAGTTGAGAGGTTATAAAACCCTACCACAATGACTCAGTTGATAGATCTTGTTTCAAAATTTTAGCTGCCACACAAGGGGAATAACAGAATCTTCTAAGCCATGTATAGTATTACAATTTCATTATAAAAATAGAAGCTTAAAACTATGGGAATTTCAAGATCATGCAAAAACTAGTGTATTAATGATAATAGATTGTAACTACTATAAAATGCCTCACTTTGTTTAAAGCATTAAGTTTTTAATTCTAACGGAGGGGGATACATAAATTTAAATACAAGTTAGATATTTCTTTACTCAAGTTCCTTATAAACAAATCTATATTCAGTCACATTTACGGCCTAAAGAATTATCATGTTATTTGTACATAGTAGTTTTATTTCATTCAGTTGACGTAATAACAAATTAAAATAATTGTAATGCGACTTAAATGTGATGCTATTATTTCTCGTTGCTAAGCCTAATGAGTAACATAATGAATGCTTAACCTCACACTTGTCGGAATAATTATAAATTATCCTATGTCCTTTGCTTAATTTTTCCATTTTTCATATTGAAATATTTTAATTAAATTTGTAATAATCCCATGAAAATCTTTTTTTTTTTCGTCTTTATTGTACTTGTTGATGGATTTAATCTAAACAATTGACAGAGTGTCAAACGACAATGATTTTGACAAGGGATTACCAGGGAAATTAAATAAAAGAAAAAAAGTAATATTCAACTACGAATAGCAATAGAAAATAGACGTAAAATCCTTAGGTAGCATTATTTAAATAAAAATAAAATTTAAAACAAACACCCAACACCTGAAAACATTTTAAACCCTAAAAAAAATCTCTCAAACTGCCTCTCACTTCCTTCCCATTACTTACATTTTGTTTTTATTTTGGATTTTTTGTTATAAAAACAATAGAATTCTTTTGGGGATTTACAGTGGGATTTAATTCATAATGATTCCAGGGATATGTGCTATAGCCTTAGAATACAATTGTTTATTTTATATTAATCTGCGTAGAAGCAAATAATCTAACCATCTGTCTGTCTGCGTTCGCCTGTGTGTGTGTTTCAGATCCTTTTTTGTATCTCCAACTGTTGTTTTCTGTTCAGAAATACTTTGAAGATAAAATAAATATTAGTTTTGCACCTGTGGTATTTACTTTTCACTTTTTGATATCCTCTTACATATATTTGAGGGGGTTATTCCCCAAACTCCTTTATTAAATTTTTAGCTTTTCTAATATTATTTTGCCATCATTTTATTCTTTTTTTTTTTCTATTGATTTGTTTTTGGGGCACTTTCTAGAAAAAGGAGTATAGAGAACATTCGATGTCGTGTTAGATTTTGTTTTTTATGAAGTTTATTTTATTATTTGTTAGCGAAAGCGGGCTCAGTAATTTAGACTAATTTTTAAACAGTTTGAAAAAACCATACGTTTGAGATTAGCTACGAAAGTTATGTTCTGTTTTTTACAGCGAATGTTTGGAAAATTATAAAAAGAAAATCGATTAAAAATAGGAAAAAGTTGGAGAAAAATTAAAAGAAGAGAGATGAAGGCAAACCTTTAAATTTTACTCATATCTTGTGGAGTAACACTTTTCTTGCCCTTATAAAAATTTGTTTTAATTTGTTTTTGAAAGAAGAAAAAACAAGTATGTACTGTATTATTCTATAGCATCACAATCTCTATTATTCCAAATATGTTATGCTCTGAAAAACAAACTCTTGAGCTTATATTCTATATTCTTGCAACTGATATCCTGCTCTGGTTCCTTTTCAGAAACTTTCTTTTATTTACACTTCAAGACAATATTATAAATCAACTTACAATAAGTGTTTGTTTGTATTCCTCTCTCCTTTACTTCTCTACAATGTTATGAATATTTAATAATATTAAAAATATTTTTACAAAAAGAAAAAAGCAAAAATAAAAGAGGAGAGAAAATAAATTTATAAAATAAAAGATGAAAATTTTAAATAAAACAACTTAATTTATAACTAAAGTTTTACCTGGAATCCTTACGTCCTTTTGCTTACATCCTATCTCATCTTCATATATTAGACGACAATTTCACAAAAACTCTCTACACAACTCTACACATTCCCATTCATCTTCATACTTACTGAGAAACGAACGCATATAATATGTGATATAATATAAGTAACTTATACAGCTGGCATTAGCTGGTTAGTAATAAGAGATTAAAAATTTTGTATAAAAAGTTGCAATAAAGCAAATACAAACTGTACGTTGGAATATGAATCAATGTGCCTTGAGCAAAGCAACACATCACAAATATTATGAACTTAGGATTGTGTTGGATTAAGCGGTGAGGAACATTTTCGCTGATTGAGCCCTACTTTTTCTCAAAATATCTGACTTTCGTTTGATGTTATCCTCTCTAGAGAGACAGGCAGCTACTATTACTGTAGGGAGAAATAATAAGGACTCATAAACGCATGAAATTCTGACAGGAATCAGGTGGATTTAAGGCCGTAGCACATCGGAGCTTTGGAGACAAGTGTTAACACGAAATTCATCAGGAGAATTTTCATTAGATAAATAGAATGTCTGGCATCTCCCTTCTTCCTTTTCCTTTAGTTGTCACCAGCTGTATATACCTTAAAACTATTGCATAACATTGATAACACTTCTGGTGTTCTTCTGCTTCTTTTTGTTGTTTTTTCTCTCTTTTTTTTTAATAAAAGTGTGTGTAAAGACCTCTATTTTACATGCTTTTATTGTTTACAACTTACTTTTTTTTGTCCCCCAAAAGAACTTTCAGAACTCCATCCCCACCCATGCAATACCCTTTACCAACACTTGACGAAAGTTAACAGCCGAAAAGTATCTCTAGACCAAGTTTATATTGTAAAGGAGAATGGTAATGATAACGGGTGGGTGTTTTATGTTCACCATCATAGTTGCAAATTATGAAAATATTCTTTTTTATGGAGAAATGCTACGAATTCGTATAATTCTTAAATAAAAATTTGTGCCAGACATTATTTAACATGTGTAAAGTAAAAAACTTATGATTTCAAAAGTTTAAGTTTGGTTAACGCAAAACCATAAGAGTGAGTGAACAGTGTAGTAGGTAGTGGCTGGTTTATATCATTTTATTTTGGGAAGCGAGGCAAAATGGTAGGAGAACCAAAGGTGAGTTAGAAAGGTAGTGGTAGAGTTTATTTTAAGCCTGCTACTTGTATCCTTCATTCTCAGTTAAATATTACTTTAGTTTCGTATTTTAGTGTTGAAATTTCACACATAAATCATAAGTTGCTGTCATTACTTCTGTGTTGACTTCCTTTTTCTGTAGGAGGGTTTGTATAGGAAAGGGCATGCAAAACAAAGTTTAATTTTTAGGCAGTTTTAAGCATTCTCCCACAAAAAAAAATTATGAAAAATATATAATAAAACACCAAAAAAGTTGCAGAATATTCAAAATACAGAAGGAGAAAGTTTAAAATAATTTGTATTTCTTTAAATATTAAAAAAACTAAACGAGGTAGGACAATAAGTCCAGAAATGATCAAAGATCAATATTCTTGTCAACAAACGAAAAAGGCTACAGTATCTAGTATTTATTTTGACTTCGTTGACCTTGGGATATCTGTCAGTTTGTCTAGTTGATAGAACCTAGAGTTGTGAATGAGAATTAATTCTCGAAAGAACGATTGTCCATATCTACGTAGATAGTAGGGGATTGGTCAATACTCTTAATTTCAACATGATGAAATCGGAATGTCTTCTCAGCTGTATTCGCTCACTGCCTCACTGGCTACTAAAAAGTTGAGGGTCTTAAGCATGAGGGCGTATATTTCCCTTAGTTGTGCTGTTGAAACATTAAAAATTCTCGTATGGTTGCCTTATTTTAGCACTTTTATTTCCCGGAACTCTGCTATTTCATCGTACAATAGGTTTAAAACTGTACTCTTTATAAATTTTACAAATTAAATAGAATTACAACAACACAATTTTATTTTAAAAATTTAATCATATTTATTGTTTATTTTCAATTTCAACACCCCATTAAATAATACAATAATAAAAAAAAAACTTTTTATTATAAGTACACATAATGGTTAATCTATCCATATAGCCAGCCATTCAGGCATTACACCAACCATTCATCCATCCATCTATCTGTCTATCTTTTCACGAGGTGACAGTGATTGATGAAATTTTTTTTTCACTGAATGAGTGTTTAGCCTTTCATCACAACAACAACAATTGTCACACTAATATTGTTTATCACCCGTATCTGTTTGTTACACTTACAGTTTTTCTTTCTTTTTTTTAAATTTTTGTCTTGGGAAAATAATAAAAAAAATTAAAATTGCTTTTGGCAAATTAAAGCCATAATCTTATCCAAAAAAATTTAGGGGATTACTGTGAAAGGGGGGGAGGGGTGCACGAGTCAAAATGGGAAGATTGACTAACAGCATTTCTCACTTTTTACACCAAGAGACAGTTAACACAGCAGTCAGAACTGGATAATCTGGTCAATCCTTTACTAAGTTTTTTAATATTTTGATTTTATTTCTTGTAAATAAACTTTTCTTCGAGTTTACTTTGATGTTATACGCAAAAAAAGAGTAAGACTAACTTTCGATTCTTATTGCTCTAAATATTTAAATCGTTCCACAATCTCCAAATCATTGTAGAACTTTAGAACAAATTTTAAAGAACAACCTCCGGCATTATTCTTATGAGCTTCAGTCTGTAATCTCACTCCCCTTTCATGTATTCTCTAAAAGCCGATTGATGGGACCTGAAGTGGACTCCATAACCCAATAATAACCCGATTTTCTAAGAGAAAAAAGATGAAAGATATTTAGTAATTAGCTGCCTTGCCAGACAAATAATTTTAAAGCCAATTTATTACCGCTACAGTAAAAACTGTCAACTGTCTTTTAGTAGATAGCTTAGGTATATATAAAGTGAGTACCGATAAACGACAAATGCTTCTAAAGAGCACATCATCACAATTTCCCATGTTATGGATCCTTTAGTAACCACACATACGACTATTACTACTACAAGTACTTGAAATAAAATTTAAATAATAAATATAGCCTGGCCAGCGGAAAGTGATAAAAAGACAACAAAAAATGAAAAATGTTGTTGAATTTGTTGTGTAATTTTTTGTAAAATAAATTTAATTTTTTTTGTTACTTTTTAACAAACTTTTTAAGCGTTAAATTTGATTAATGTTTTGTTATGCTGTTGACAGCTTTTTAACTTGTCAATTTGAAATTCTGCTCTTTTTTCGTGTTTTTGTAAAGGAAATACAAATGATGAGCTAAAGGCGGTTATTTTTTTTTGTAACTTTTTTTCGGTGTTGAAAAGGGCCGATATTTTTTTTTTATTTTCGTCAATTGAGTAGAAAATTACTTTATTAATGCTTTTCATCATAGATTTAAATGCGTTGTAATCAATGAAAGAAAATTTTTAAAACAGTTTAGCTAAAATAGGCGCAGGGAAAATAAGGATAATTCAATTCTTTTTTTAATATCGGGTTTGGTGGTTTCAAAACCACCGTTCTTGTAAGGCTTCCCAGCTCTCTCTCTTTGGTATGAAGCGTCATTTATTTAGTGAAACGTTTGCCATTTATGAGTATAAGAGCGCGAAGAAATAGTTAAAAACCTGACTACAAAAGTGGTGTTACACTTTTCGAGCATTATGGGGATATAATAATGTCATAACCGAAATTTCTGTCCCGGTAATGGTTAGACATGCATAGAGGCTGCGTGTTCTTCCAAATGAGTTCTGCAACGGTTGCAGATTATATGGGAGGAAAGGGAGTATGTTTACTTTATTTGCCAATGTTCGGCACTGGCTTGAAAAAGACCTCTGTCTAGTCTAACGGAATTATCGTTTACAAAACCGATTTGTCTTTCGATTTTTAACTTGATTCTAGGTTAGTCATGCGAACTTCTGATCCTGATGGTCTAGACAGGCATATGATATTTCAACGGTCCACTTTGTGTGCTCCTGTTCTATTCTGTCCTAATTTTCTAAATTCTAATTTGTCTGATTTTTTATTCAGAAAATTTATTTTTATATACGAATTTTTTTCTTTTGTTTATTCATATAAACAATGACCTTTTCAAGTGTAGGTGTCAGCGCATTGTACATTTATACATCTGTTCTGGAAAATTGTTACCTTTGTAATTTTAGCCACAATGCGAACGGTTGCAAAAAAAAAATCAGAATGAAATTTAGCGAAAATATTGAAAAATAAAAAACAAAAAATTCATTGACATTTCATATTTGGAACAATGTCAACAATCCAAAATTGCTGACTGCAGTTCAACAATAATAACTTTTGGTTAGTTAATACGAAATTATTATAAAAGTTTCGTACTTAAGCGATTTGAGTCACAGTTTCTTAGTAAATCTTTATAGTTCAACACAATGGAGAAAACAGCATTATTTTGCATAATTTTAGGTAAGAAAACAAAATCTTAAACAATCTTTCGTCAATAAACCGTCAATTAATCACTATTCCCTTAGTTTCCTGCTTAATTTCCCTAATAACAGCAGTCCCCGTGCCGCAAAGGGATAATGATGATATGAATGAGGTCACTTTGCCTCACTTTATGAATCAAAGTGTGGATTATAATGCCATGATGAGCCATTTTAAGGATTTCTTTATGTATCTACCCGTCATGTTTACCACTTTCCGTGAGACCATGTCTGGTTTTCCCAAATTAGCAGAGGGTATACGCATCCTAACTTCGCCCAATTACGAGAAGGCCTATGAGGATGAAAGCGAATGCAAGTGTAAAAACAAATCTGTGCAGAATAGCAACGAAATCGATAAATCATCGCATTTGTTTCGATAAAAACTTGATTTGTTAAGGTGTTTACGTGGATTCTGATATGTTTTTGTATACATTTTGTGCGGCTTTTAGAGAGTAAATAAAGATTTATTTTCTTAATTTTCTTGTTAAAACATAAAAGCGATGTGTTTTATTTTTTCATCGCATTTTGTGTGAGAAACAGACACTTTTCCTCAGAATAATCTCGGTCTTGTTCTTGGCGAGCTCCAGACGGTGGTCCTCAAGTCATATTTGAGTCCTCAACAGAACTTAGTTAAGATTTTTTTCGGCATCGTTAACGTCAGTCACTGTGTCCTTTACGTATCTCACGAGATGTCTGTTCTGTGGCATTTCTTGTATAATTTCTTGTATATATATAGATACCTGAGCTGTACCTGTCATGATCCTTGCACGACACTTAGCAACTCGAATGTGTTATAAAAAGTTTGTAATTTACCATGTAGCTTCGCAGAATTATCAGTAGGTATGATGTTGATTTAAACAGAGCGGCGGTAAGTAAGAAAAATCATTTTCTATCCAATTTTTATTAAACACATCAAACGACCTTTTACATTGATCCGTACTTATACATACCGTTGGTTTTTACCGTTTTTTATTACATTTTTGTGAGGAGGTGTATATATTTGTGTTAAATGTATTGGAATCACAAAAAAAATCAACTTTTTTCTCCCATATATGTACATATATGCAGTACTACGATACAATATATTTTTTATTTACAAAATATTTAATATAAATTGAATTACTTACTTAATTGGCCATTAACAACCCGATTGATTTCGGCCTGCCGCAACACTTCCTTCCAGGCGCCTCTGCTTCTTGAGTGCCTACGCCAGTTAGTCACACCAATCGATGACAGGGCTTCCTCGATTTGGTCCTTCCAAAGCATACAAGGGCGTCCTCTTCGCCGACTTCCGCAGGGCATCGCATCAAATACCCGTCTCGCCGGAGTATCCTCCACCATTCGAACGCCATGACATGACACAACCCTTTATGGGGCTATCGAAGGCTGCCTTATAGTCGACAAAAAAATGGTGTGTGTCGACTTGTTTTTCGTGGGTCTTTTCCAGGATTTGCCGTAGTATGAAGATCTGGTCGATGGTGGACTTGCCAGGTCTGAAGCCGCACTGATAAGGTCCAATTCAGTGTTTTGACGAGTGGCTTCAGTCGTTCACACAATACACCTGTAAGAACCTTATATGCGATAGGGAGAAGGCTTATTTATACCCCTGTAGTTGGCGCATATCGTAGTGTCTCCCTTTTTTAGGACAGGACAGAGGACACTGAGGTTCCAATCGTTGGGCATACTTTCCTCTAGCCATATTTTGTAAATAAGCTGGTACATGCGCCCTACCAACTCATTACATTCGGTCTTGAACAATTCAGCGGGGAGGCCATCAGCATCTGCAGTTTTATTGTTTTTAAGACACATAAACGCGACTTTGACCTCTTCATGGCTAGGCAACGAAATCTCCACGCCGTCATCAAACATGTAATATCGTATCACATAAGTATTAAAATCTTTTCATTCAGGGTCCAGCCAAGACCAAAATTAAACTTTTGTTCTCTCGAATTCATTGCAGAGAAAATTTCTCTGATCCAAATATTTATAGAGAAACTTAATTTAAAATTTTTTAAATAGAAAATTTATCTACCTATTATATCCTTTAAACAGTTCAATATTTATTTAACTTAACTTTTCTTATACAACTTTTGTTTGATCAAAAAAGGATGATTACGATTTCAACAAAATAAGCAATTCGCGGCAGCTACACATATCTCAAATTTATGATCAGAATCAGCAAAAAATATTTACGATTTCCACAAAATTATCAATTATCAGCACCAGGAGCTACAAATATTTCAAATTTGTCATCAGAATCATCAACAAATATATACGATTTCCACAAAATTATCATCAGCAGCAACAGTTACACTTATTTATAATTTATCATCAGAATCAACAGCAGAAATATGCGATTTTCACAAAATTATCAATTATCAGCAGCAACAAAATAGCTTCGATTTAAACAGAGCGGTAAGTGAGAAAAATCATTTTCTATTCAATTTTTATTAAACATATCAAACTTTCAAATCGTACTTACATATACATATATAGTACTTATATATACGTATATAGTACTAATATATATATATATATATTACAGTTATTATCTCCTATATATACAATACAATATATTTTTTATTTATTAAATATTTAATATAAATTGAACTACAAAATATAATATCATATCATATAAGAAATCTTATTATTCAAGTCGAGCCAAGAACAAAAAGAAAATTTTGTCCTCTCTAATTTCTCTAATCCAAATTTTTATACAGAAACTTAATTTAAATCTTTTGTATAGAAAAATTATCTGTTCAGTATTTTTGAATCATCAGTATAAACGTCAAGGGTTTTCGGATTTCCTTTAAATAATACCATGAACTGAATTGCGAATCGAATTGCTACATATTTCAGTTGGTGTCACAAACATTCTCTGTGTATAGTATTGTAGGCTTTTCGCAATTAGATTGTATCTGAAATCCTAATTAAGGCATTTATTTTTAAAAATTTCTTCATTATTTCTTTTGGTTTTAAGACAAAACAACAACAATTTTTTTCTGCCATGCACAACATGTTGTTTTTTGTTGTTGTGCGATAAAACACTACGTTAATTCGAAATCGTAAGTGAATCAAAGTGGAATTGTTTGCAGTTTCTGTGAAATCCTTTCAAAAATTCGTTACAATTTGGTTCAGCAACAAAACGAAACAAAAAGCAGAAAAGAATATAAAATCATTTAATTATTGTTCAAAATAAAATGTTGTTGGCTAGGTTTTGTTTTGTTTTCTTCTTTTTTGTTGTAGCAAAACAGTCAACAAGACATTCATGCCAGTTATCTTAACAAATTCATCTCTTAAATCGTGCTGTTTTAACACAAAACTTAAGCTTTCAATTTTAACAACTTCAATTTCAACTACTACTACCACATCAACACCACTTCTTGGCTTGGTAGTTTAACATGTCCGTCCTGTCGCGTCTGTCTGAATTTCACTTTTAGGAGATAAGCTGTGTTTCAGCTTTTTTGTTTTTTTTTCTCCTTTTTTTTTTTTTTTTTTTTTTTTTTTTTTAATAAAATGTCGTTTGAGTTGTCGTTTTCATTTTGCTGCAACACCCACTGAGTAGTGTTCCAAGTTGAGCAGCAAAAACAGTCAAGTCAGTACCATTAAGGTTAAGTTTCCAACCACTTTATATTGTCATTGGATTTGGATTTTCGTGTTTCTTTTTTGTAGTGGCATGTTAAGTTTGTTATGATGTGTCTTTTCATCCCATCTCCCCATCTCACCTTTTGGATTTTATCGTGAGGATTTAAGTTTTCAGCTCCTTTTTTTGTTTTCTGTTTTCTTTTGCTATCACTTATTTTGTTGGTGACTCTAAATACCATTCCATAGAAGAGTAGTCAATGTATTCATACCTTTGGGTTTGCATAGATGATTTAAGTTTTCGGTTTTGTAATCATTTCGTGCCGTTTATCAATTTATTTTGATCTCTGGCACCTTTTCTTCCTTTTATTTTTCTTTCTTGATATCGAAAGCAAAACCAGAATAAGTTTTTCGTTTTTGTCTGTGGAACAAGTTCGAATGGAAAAACGTATTGATTTGTAAAATAGTTTAGCTTATTAAATGAGTGGCAAAATATAGGAAATACAACCAACAACCAGTGTATAAATTAAATTTTAAAGACTTACTCATTTTTCGGTTTTAAAAGTAAGGTTAAATAAAACAACCAAAAAGCTATAATTTGGTAGTCATTATGTAAGTAAGGCATTGTCATTTAAATAACCGCCTCTGGATTGCATGTAGCAGTTGACCCTTTTGATGTAGTTTTCACAACTTGACGAATGCTGGTTTTGTAGAGGGACACCAGTCCTCCGAGCATACAATCTATATAAAGGGTACCCTTATAATGTGTCCTCTAAACCTACCGTTTGGCAAACTTCAGGATGCCGTTTAAACTTAACGAGGACAATGCGCTGCCTACCCAGATGTTTCCTTCTGGAATACGTTAAAGACTCACAGGTTTCCAGCATGTCTTTTCTCCTCATCACGGTATTTACATATTGGATTTGAGACTATTCTCCCATTCTTTGTACTTGAGTCTACAATCCCCTGATAAAAGGCGGGTCACTCATTTGAGTTTATTCCTGAATAGTCTGATGTACGACTTAAACTTCCTTCTACTGCAAGTACCAAGAAAAAGTTTACATTGCTTTAAATCCCTTAGGGTTGAAAGGAATTTCCGCCCCTTTTCATCCCCCTTTTCGCTGAGCACACTTTTTGAAACGTCTCTTCCCAATCTACAGAAATGTTCTCGGAGCGTGGAAGCTCTCTTCTTTATCTGTTCATCAGACTGCTCATTACCGTGAATTCTCACATGATTCGCCATCCAAAGTTTCCTAGACAGCCTCATACTATTATTGAGTTAAAGTCATACGAGCCGAGTGCTCGGAAAATCGTCTGACTGTCAATCCCTTGCTTCAATAACAGCTCGGAAGGGATTGAATTAAGAGTACTCTAGTGATCAAGGCAGCTGCCTGTGGCTAGCATGGCCGCATAGAGTCAATAAGCAGGTTTAATCACCAAAATCTCTTCTACAGGACTCTCTTAGCCGGGTACAGAGCTATGCTTGCTTTCACTACCCTTTCTACAATATTTTACTCCCAGTAGACTTTGTAGAATAACCCTGAATAACACTTAAAGTTTTCCGAGGAGGCCTATTAAATTATTTTGAAATGTTTTCTTCTTTTTTGTGTTCTTTTCTGAAATAATTTCAAGCATGAGTTTTTTTTTTAATTATTTTTTTTATACTTTATTTATTGAAATTTTGTATCTTTTGTTGTTGTTATTACATGTAGCCATTTCATTTGTTGTTGTTGTTATTATTATTATAAATATTTTCTTTTTTTAAATTTGATTCTTTGTTTATTTTGTTTTGCGTTTTTGTCGCCACGATTATGTTTAAATGGCTTTTATTTAAACGGTTTTTTCGTTAATTTTAAACATTTTTTGTGTTTTCTTTTATTATTTATTTATTATTTAAATATTTATTAAATTATTGTTTATTGTATTGCTATTTTTTGTATTTTTTTTTTGTTTTTAATTTTTCACAATAAAAATGGTGTAAAATGTGTTGGTTTTGTTTCGTTTTTGTTTTATTTTTTGTTTTAAATGTGCAATTTGTTGACGCTCTTTTTTTGTTGTTTTTTTATAAAAATGTTTGTGGTTTTTATTTTGATTAGGGTTGTTGTTGTTGTTGTTGTTTTTATTGAATTTAAAATAAATTAAATTGTAAATTATTTTCTATATGTTTTTTTTTTGTTTTGTGTTTTTACTTAAAATTTATTTCTTTTTATTTTATTTTCATATTTTATAAAGTTTTAAAAATATTGTTTATTTTATTTAAAAACTAAAAAAAAATTAAGAAATAATTCACAAAAATACAATTCACAACTACAATACATACGTTCACGCTTGCTTTCCTTTTCTTTCTTTCTTCAGCTCTTTGTTTTGTTTTTTTAATCTTAAATTTTTTTTTTAATTCTTTTAATTCTAAATCAAATATTAATTGTGTTTCTTTGTATGTGTTATTTTTCTAATTTTTTTCAATTTAATTTTTTGCCAAAAAAAATTAATATTTTTAAATTATTTAAAAAATATCGTATACATAGTTCAAGTGTAAATTTTTTTCTTCTTAAATTGGTTTAAACAGCTTTAAGAAAAATCTAAATTAATTGCATATTTATATTTAAAATTAAAACTAAAAACAAATTTTTAAGACAACCATCTGTAGATTAACAGGGCCAGGATAATCACATTTTATATTTAAAAGTACTTTTTTTTAAGAAAAAATTTAAGATATTTAAAATAGAATTATAACACAAAAAAATAATAAAATCTGAAAGATTTTCTTGTATCGATTCCTATTCACCAGTTTATAAGAATTTAGTGAATTTCAATCATCGGTAATAAATTGTTTATCAGATAAAAAAGAAACCTCTTATGCTATATACATATGTATACCTCCAGTCAGCAATCAGTCCAGAACAATTTGTGTCCGATAATAATTGTATGTTTGTACAAAGTAAACATCAGCCGTCTAAATTGGCTAGTGGGTTTTGCAATACATTACACACAGAAAATTCGCATGCAGCACACTTATAAGGTCAACAGAGAGAAAAACTACTCTCTCTCTCTCTTTCATTCCTCCCATAGTTCCAACACAATGCACTACATGAGTAGGAATCATTCCCTCTAAGTGTTGCCCCTACAAGTTGACTGTCTGGCTGATCCCTTGGTCCATTAGCCCGTACATGGTATTTCTTACCGCAATTTCCGTCAGCTCCATCCATTTTGACACTCCCTCTCTCAGGACTCGCTATCCTGCACATGTTTATACTATACTTGGACAGCAACGTTGTGCGGCTCTTCATGCAAAGTGTAATTAACCTCAAACTGACAAAGTTTAAAATCTATTATTGATTAACTAAATGTCTACGAAAATGAGGGTCTTTTGGTTAAATTGACAAACAAAGAGGACTTAAACAACGGATGCAATTGGAGGTGTAAACTTTGTTTAGCGAAATTTTCTCAAGCCGACCAACGTAACGATTTGTCAACAGAATTTATCACAAAAAATATGTTTTGATCACGTAAATAGGCTCAGAGGTGTCAGAGTCAAAGAAGAGGAGAGAGAGGGAGAACAAAATGTGAAAGTTAGAGGAGAAAGATAAGAAACGTAGTCATTCCATCAGGCTATAAAACTTTCAACATTAAAGCTCCTAATAAAGACTAACTACCCAATACCATTGAAGAATCCCCGGCCATGAATATTCTTTGCCTCTACACATACAGTTGCAGAATGTGCTTAAATAATTTTAGTTCGCCCACTTGTCAGTCCTGCAGAAAGAAATACAGGATTTTAATCGATTCCCTATCCAGATTCATTACATATTCTAGAATAGTAAAGAAGATTCTACAATCTTCCCTATACCACAAGAAGTGTCCAATTTTCCTCTGTTCCTGGGAAAACCTTTAAAACTTTTAGTGACCTTAAAATATACATACCTTTTACAAAAGGCGCACACTTTTTGTTTTAAAATTACTTACATCAGATGCAAATTAAATTTAAATTTAAAAGCACAATGAATTTTACAAGAAAAAAAATTTATGTTAAATTAAAAAAAGTACCTTTTGTTTTAAATTTCTATTTCCTGACTTTTTTCCACAATAACTCGTACCAAATTTAAATGAATTAAATTGTAATTGTGGAAAAAAGTTAAGAAAATTTGTTTCGTTTTGTTTTTCTCCTGCCAAAAATTTGTTTTTAGTTTTAATATCTTTTCTTTTACAAATAATTCGGTAGCTACTTCGACAAATTAAATTTCCGTTTCATTTTTCAATTTACAAATTCAAATTCATTTTCAGTTTTAATTTTCATTTTCTAACACATTTGTTTCGTAAACCCAACAATTACTACTTCTTTTAAATTTAATTCTCTTTATGTTTTTTTTTTTTTTTCGTTTTATTATTAAACTTAATATTATTACTATATAAACATTTATAAATTTTGTTTTCATTTTAATTTCTAATATTTTAAAAAAATGTTTTTGTCTTGTCAAATTACGTATATTCGTTACAATTTTTTTTTTAATTTTTAAGCTTGTTTTTTATTTTTTGGAAAGTAAAAATAGTTAAGCTTTCTTTAGGGTTTTTAGAGGTTTTGTTTTTCTTTTTAGAAATTAATTTATAAATACAATATTAATTTGTATAATACAAGTATTGTTAAGCCTAAGGTACACTGAGAAAAAAAAATTATAATAATTATTACGTTCAGGGTTTTTTTTTTAATTTTTTGGTTTAAAGTTTCGGAAATAAACAAAATAAATAAATAAAAAAATTTTGTTATAAAGTCTTATAAGTCTAATAGATTGTATATTGCCTTAGTTCAGAGCACAGCTCATTTTCTTCTTTGTATTAGAAAATTTCTTATTTTAATTGAAAAATTTTCATGGATTTTTCGACTTTATAACGGTTTATAAAAAAAAATATATGTTCGATAAAGAAGATAATTAAAATAATGATTAAACTGATTTAATTTTCTTTATTAAATAATAATAAAAAAAATTAATAAAAATAAACAATATTATTACTGAAATCGCGCATCTCTGAAGCGATCGGCACGAAGGCCAAAAACGAATTAAAATATACAACATTTGCTAGATTTTCTGTTTGTTTCCGCCATACTATGTATATCTATGTAACTCACTCGTGTTCATATAGTTTTTAGTTTTGTTCTCACTTAGACAGTGCCAACTGCACATGTTGGCGGTCGTGTTACAAATTTTTTCGCCGGCACTGAAAGGAATTGGAAAAATAATCCTTAATCTTTCTTAGGGTAATCGATAACCTGCATCAGGCAGAAAATTGATCGCTATGGCACATGCTTGACCGTTTTTAAACGTTATGGGTACTGAAACTGGAAAGGGAATCTATTAAGATCTTATGGGGATTTTTGACACAGTATTGGCTTTTGAGTCAATCTTCTCTCTGCAATTGTTTCGTTAGTGTCGGATACCTTGAAACTATCGATCTCTATTTTCTAAAGTTTTTCCATTAGCCTTGGCAGTTTCCGGTGTTGTGAGTTGTTGGTTGGTGAGATGACCGATTTCGTTTCTTCGTATTTTTGTTCTTTGGCTTTTCAACATTTACTTTTTCAACTTCTTTGATTATTTCGCGAACTTGTCCTTAATCTTTTCTTCTGTCTATTCCTTTCCTCTCTTCGTTCTCTTTTTGTGGGTAGAAAGCATAATTTAAAAACTTCCACAATAGATCCCTTCTCATCTCAACCTTTGGGTTCTTCTCTCATTCCTTCATAATTTAACCTAATGCGTACTATTGCTGACTGAACTCAACTTCCGGTGTATAGATTCTATATTGCTGATACAAGAGGAACTGCAGCCACAGGATTTCGAGTAAAAAATATTTCCAATTCTCAAAAATATTCTTAATCAAAACAGGCGTTAATTTACTTCTTTTGATACAATACGTAGTCAGAAGATGCCCTATTTATTTATGCAACCTTTTGTGTAATATGTTAAAAGAGGAAGGAAAGAAGAGGAGCAGGAGCTTTATGTCATTAGATTTAGTAGTGAAACCTGTATTTCATGCGTCCTATATTTTATGGACAACACTCACATTCATATTTATTGCAGTTTAGATACACCCAAAGTAGTCCAAGTCGACCACATCTATATTGGTAGTCGTGTAGCCATGCAGTGGTATTATCGAGAAAATCGTTTTCATACGTTGTATTCGATCGGTAGCCTGTAGTCTTAAATGAGTTCAATATTTCAATTGGAAATATATTTGAGAAATCAAAGAATATACAAATTTTCATTTACTTAATTTACGTAATTCAAATGCTATTAAACTCAAATATTTTATTACATCGACGCGGCTTAATTTGATTAAAAAAAAAAAAAAAAACGAGAAAAAAGGAAAACTTAAAAACTTAAAATTTATTAAAAAAAAGAAAATATAAAAATAAAATAAAAACTCAAATAATTTTTTGAATTAAAAAAAAAAATTAAAATTTATTTATTGCAATTTTTTTTCGTATGTTTTTTAGGATTATAAATTCATAATGTTGTTTTTTTTTTTTTTAAATAGTAGTAAGGATTTAGGTTTATAAGTTATACAATATATAAATATTTTTTAATTATAATTTAAATATTTTAATGGCTAAAACTTTATACACATTTTAAAATATTTTCAGTATTTGTTTCAATATATTCTATATATTTATAATAATATAATTTCTTTTAAACTTTAATGATAGATAGTTTAAATGTTTTTCTTTAAAATTGGCTTTTTTTTTGCTTTAATTACGTTTTTAAAATTCTATAAAAGATTTAAATTCTTTTGCTTTTTTTTCTCGTTAAAATAAGTTGAGCTTAAATGCTGTTTTTCTTTTCCTGTTAAACCAATTTCATTTGAAAGAAATGCATTTTAAGACTTTTTGGATTTTTAATACACATAATTATTGTTATTTATTTAATATATTTGTAATGATAACGATATAAATTAATATATACAAATTTTTAAATGGTTTTTACATTTAAATAAAAATATTTTTATTATTTCCTTTTAATATTATTTCTAAAGCTTAATTTTATTTATTTATTTTACTTTTATAGGCTTAATATAATTTTTGTTTTAAAAATTATGAAATATTTTACAAATGTTTGTTGGTTTTTTTTTTTTTTAATTTTTATATTTCCTGGTTTCTTTTCTGATATATTATTCGATTTGTTAATAATTTTTAATATTTTACATTATGGCTTGGCTTTTGGCAGTGGCAGTATGGTTTTCCTTTATGTTCTTTTACTCTTTTTTTTCACCCCTTTTATGTTACTGTGTTTCTGTTTTAATCCTATACACTGTTTCCTTTTCATATTTCGTTTTTTTTTTTTTTTTAAGATTTTCTTATTTATTTATAAAGTCAGTCAGTCTATTTAAGAAAATTATTTAAAAAAAACGTATTTAATAATAATAATAATAATTAACAGAAGAAGTAGTTTAGATTGTTGTGGTTGTTGTTGCTGTTTATTTTAAATAAACATTTATTTTTGTTTTATATTTTTGTATTTAATTTAAATATTCTTACATATTGTGCTTTAAATTTCATTTTCTTAAATTTTTTTTGTTTTAATATATTCAGTAGTTTTTTTTTTTTACTTAAATTTTAGTATGGAAAATGTGGACTAGATTTTTATATTTTTTTGTTTATTTTATTATTTTTTACATTCATTTTTTTTTTTAGTAAAATAGCTTTGTTTTCTATAGTATTTTAAAAAGAAGAAGAAAATTAAAATAATTTAAAATTACTTTACTAGATTTAAATATGGCCGCTGTTTCCTTTATTAACTTTTTATTTTTTCAAATTGTTTTTTTTCTAATTCCCGTTTAAAAACAAAAGAAAACAGCCTGAAGTTGTTGCTTTCTTTAATTTAACCTCAAATAATAACAGTCAACTATATAAAGAAGCTCTCTTTCGCTCTCTAACACACACACATACAGGCCCCAAAACCTTAAGCGAGCAATACTAAAAAAATCTAAAATTAAACGATACTGCGTCTCCTGATAGACAAAGAAAATCAGGGATTTCTATGAAGAATTTAAAATTAAAAAAAGATCTTTGCTTTACTCATACACTCTCATGGTTTCGTTTTAATTTAAAAGTAATGTTTGAGCTCTCTCTTACTCTTACACCAACATTTAAACTCTCATAGTTTTACATTTTATTTAATGTAAAGAAAAATATCTCACTCAGAAAAAAGAATACTTTCCATCAGTCAAAGTAAGTGAGAGAAATAAATGGCAAATTTAGTGAAACTCATTGTTCCTGTTTGTTTTGCAACAAAATAACACTCAAAAATTTTTTAATAAGCATAACCTATCCAGGTTTAATTTTTAAAATATGAAAACAAATTTTATAATATTTTTGAAGTATTGCCCTTCTTCTGAAGCTCTGCAGGTGTGCGTGTGCACTTCTAAGCTCTATTTGTCTATCCCAATTACTTTCACACCTATCGACTCACTTTACAATTGACTAAAACTACTTGTGGATACCCAATGATTTGTATCAGGTCGTACCATTAACTATATAGGACCATAATCACTTAATGCCTGACCCGGATGCTGGGCACCAGGCCCGCCCGGCAGTGAAACAACTACGGAAACAGCACGTGAATCTACCATTGAACCAGGGGTGGGATTACCGTTGTTACTGTTATTACCCCCATTACCGCCGCCACCATTACCATAAACATTGCCCGGAGTATTCATGCCACCGGCAGCGCCACCGCTGCCCACACCAACACCGCCATGCATTAAACTGCCAGGAGGAGCCCCAACACCGTGCATACCACTGCCGCCAACTGTACTATTGCCTGCCGTGCTCATAAGAGTACCATGACCACCTAGCACGCTACCACCGCCAATTGTACTGCCGCCGCCGCCGCCACCACCGCCCATCGTTGAAGCTCCGCCTGACTCTCCATGTCATACATGACTGGCAGCCGGCTGTTTCAAAACATGATGGTGCAAATGGTGGTGGCTAGTGGAAGCCACTGAGGCTCCGCCCGCTTGAGTATAGGGGGTAGCCAGTAGAGATCCGGCTGCGGATCCCACCGGCATACCCATGCCAGAGCCGGCATATGGATGTGGTATGGGTGGTCGTTGTTTGATAAGCGCCTGATTGGCCCCGGTACGATCGGGTTGACCAAACAAACGCCGCCAAAAGCGACGCCAACTTTCTAAAGTCTTACCCGACCATATCCATACGCCGGATGTTATACCCACAGCCAAAGCCATAAAATATTTTAACATTAACACCGAATACAAAGGCTTCTTGCCTGGTCCCTTTATCTGTGCGCAGGGACAAGCCAAAGCCTTAATCCAATCTTCAAAGTAGGCCGCCTCATACAAATAACAGCCAATGACTATAGTAGCCGGGACGGTATACAGCACCGAGAAGATGCCAATGCGTATCATTAATTTCTCCAACTTATCAGCCTTTACTCCAGCTCCAACGCCTCCTTGCTGTTTAATCACGGACCTAATGCGGAACAGTGACACAAAGCCCGCCATTAGAAATGTAGTGCCTATAACCAGATAGACGAACAACGGTGCCAATACAAAGGTTTTCAAATGATCTGGGTTAAGATTGCCAACATAACAGATACCCAATATGGGATCACCATCTACTGCCGACAACAGCAACACGGCCACCGATTGTACAGT
Organism: Sarcophaga caerulescens; assembly: GCA_927399465.1. Lineage (NCBI taxonomy): Eukaryota > Metazoa > Arthropoda > Insecta > Diptera > Sarcophagidae > Sarcophaga > Sarcophaga caerulescens. Next base: position 3,993,176 of record OV656867.1, on the reverse strand, counting down.
GGGTATAAGCCAGGCTGCCAAATGGAAATACTGCGAGTGTTTGGTTATGGCTTCGTTACCCCATTTAAGACCAGCCGCCAAAAACCAGGTGAAGCTTAAAATAACCCACCAAATGGAAGAAGCCATGCCAAAGAAGTAAGTCATCAGGAAAACCAAAGTACAGGAGTGCGGACCCGTCGAACTCTCTTTCAGCATGCGGCCATCACAGGCAATTTCTTCGTTCTGCAGGAAATTCTTGGATAAATAACCTACGGCGACCATAAAATAGCAGGCCGACAGAAAAACGATTGGGCGCTCGGGGTACTTAAACCTTTCGGTGTCTATGATGAATGTGGTGAGTGTCATTAGAGTGCTGCAAAAGCATAGGCCCGACCAGAGCGTTATCCATATGCCGGCGAACTCCTTTTCTTCGTTTGTGAAGAACGGGCCCTTGCAGGGTATTGCGCAGTTTTGAACGCCGGCGATTCTTGACACAGTCGAGTTCATGTACCATGGATAATGCAGCGGTGGCTGCATCAGTTGAGCTTCTTTCCCCAGGAGTATGAGAGGTGGGCGACACGAGCATGTGCATTCCTTTGCGTTTGTTTTTTCTCCTAGGGAGCTTTGGCAGTTTTTTGAATTCTTGCCTTTACATTTTGGTGAGCCGGATGAAGAACCCGAGCCGGACTGTTTACGTTTGCCGCCGCCGCCACCACCCGATGAAGAGCTGCCGCCCATAGAATCACCGCGTCCTGAACCTGTACCACCACTTCCAGAGGTACCGCCTGAAGAGGAGGAATCTGTATAGGAGGGTTGTTCCATGCACAAGTTTTCGGGATCGCCATGGAAGGGTAAGTGTTCACAGGCCATTCGTTCGGGCCACTCAAAGCTGTATTGCTGCATGATGGGTGCACAACCGGAGCGCGCTCTCTCACATACCGATCGACATACCGGTAATGGTTTGTGGTAGTCTTCAAGACATATAGGTGTGTACATGGAGCACAAGAAAAACTTTAAATCCGGTGAACATTTGATCTCCACTAAAGGCCAAAATTGATGTACCTCGAGACCAGCTTCATCCTGGGTTTCATGATTCATTTCATTGGGAAACGAAGTCATATTGTAGCCAATGCCACGACACATGGGTATCGTTATCTCTTCACAACGCGAATTGGGATCTTTGGGTATGGCAGGCAAACCAAAGCCGGGTGCAGGACTAACTTCCATCGAATGCATGCCCATACCCAGGTTGCCACCCATACCGCCAACGCCACCACCATTATCTGACATGTGTTGCAGACCGTCGGCACGGCAGTGATGGCAATAGACGCTTATTAGCACAGTGAGGATGACAGCATAAAGACATCTGCTCGCTTTTAAGGGCGACCACATTTTTAGGCAAAGCGAAACAGATAGATAGAGAGAGAGGAAAGCCAAACGAAGATGCCAGATCCTCTGTAATTTTGTTGAGCTTTTGTATAGTCTTCAGGGGTTTCGTTAGACCAAAAGAAAGGGTTGGCGAAACCACCCTTTATTCACGTAGAGCGAACAGTAGAGTTTTATTTTTTTTTAGTCCGCTGATAGTATTTAAAATAAATTCTTCTTCTGTTTGTTGTTGTATAGGTTTAAAGATGATTGTTGAAAACACGTTCGTTTGTTGTTGTTTTTAGTAGTGTAAGGAGTTATCAATCAGTTTAAAATTCTGCATAAAAACGAACTCTGCGTCATATAAAAAGATTTCGAAATTTAAAAAACATCTGTAAAGAGACAAACAAAAGAAAAAAATACGAAAATTAGTTGATTTCATAAAATATTGGGTTTAATTCTTTTTTCTTTTCTAATAAATAAAGAAAATGACACTTTTAACCCTCTTTTTAATAATAATAATACGAGTTGACAGCGGTTGTTATTTCCCCTTTACGATAAACTTTTATTTTGAATGTGACATGTTTTTTGTCTTCTTTTCAATGTCATAGGCAATGTTTTTACTATTTTCAATATGTACTTTACTGTTGTGTGTATAGTACAAACAGTAACTGTTACTAGAGAGAACAAAATACTATAGATTTAAGAGTAAGAGAGTAGTGGTGTTTTATTTTCATTTACAAGAAAACTCAATCCCTAGTAATGAAACCAAAACATAAACGAGTTCTGTTTTACAGTGTACAAACGCACACTGAGTATTAACGCTTCTTTACAATGGGGTGCTAAGGGTGTGTGTTTGTGTGTAAAGACGAGTGAGTATATGGAGCCAGTCGCAATAAAACAACATCAATCAAAATCTGAGATTTTTATTAAATTTGACAGACATAAACGGCTGTTGGCTGGGCTTAAAATGAAAGATAATAAACCTTAAGTCATTATTTCTTTTCTCTCTCTCAATTCCTCTCCCTTTATTGTACTTTAAATAGGGAAAATATATGTGATGAGAATATGTTTAGTGTGCGTGCTTGCTTTGTGCATTACTGCCATAGATTGGGTTTGATTTGTGTTCCATAGTAGTTAGTGTTGTTGTAGTTTTGTTTATATACGACTCATACAAATCATTTATTGCTATTGTCGTCCGATTGTTGTTATTACTTGCTGTACGTGAAGTAAGCAATAACAAAAGAATACGAGAGAGCACACAAAAAAAGTGTTGAAATACCACTAAAAATTAATTAAACTCAATTGAATGCTCTTTTGCAAGTTTTCTAAACACTAAAAGAGGGGGGGGGGATACTATAGAGTAGAGTTGTTATAGTAAGTGTTTTCACAGGCTAGGAAAATTGCAAATGATGCAGATGATTTTGTTTCTAAAAGAAACAACAGTGTACTTGGAAATCAAGTTCCTTTTTCATTAATTTTTTTTTTGTTTCACATATTTAATGCATGCAATGTTTTATGCATTTCTCAGTGTTTTATTTATCTTAACTTTTGAAAACGAAATGTTCAAACCTTTCTCTACTTTTTCTCCTTGAAGGTTTTATTATATTTTCATGTTCAAACAACACGTGGTGTTAACATGCCTTCTTTTTTTCTAACAAATTTTTCTTGAGATACATACATACATACATTTAAAATGAAAATCACCTGTTTTTTTTCTTACAAGATTTTTCTTATTTGTTTGTGTATATCAATGTCATATACGAGTATCAGAAAGAAAAAAAAATTGTTGTGGTTACTAGTTTTCTGGGCTACTGTGTTTCATTATGAGATGTTGTGGTTTCTACAAAAAGTAAAAAATGAAATCTTTTTTTTTTAATAAAAATAAATATTGAAAACTGTAAAATATCATTTGCACCAACTGTCACATGTGGTCTTAAAAAAAAAAAACGACGTTACGAAAGCTTGTTATTAAAAAGCTTATATGAATTGTAATGACATTAAACAACAAGTAATTTAATACAATAAAAACTTAATATGAAATTAATATGAATAAACTACAATAAAAGAAGCATTGCAGTATTAAAAAATTTATAGACTGGCTGGCTGGCTGGTCTAAAAAGCAATGGAGAGAGTTTGCCATGTAAGAATCCAAGGTAACTTTACATAGTAAAAGAAAATGAAATATTAAATTCATGTTTGGCATGTTTAGAAACCAAATAAAAGTTTTCCTACCACTCGTTATAGCACTTTAGGGTTGTTTTTTCCATTGAATTTAAGAAAATTATAGTTTTTCTTAAACAAACAACCCTTAAAATACAGTTTTATTGTTTGTTTATTCCGTACGAAACTTGGTCTCGTATTTAATATTTGATTTTGTCACACTTCCATTAGAATCGTTTTGTTTTTTCTGTATTTCACTATAATTAATAGTAAATTTGTTTTTTTTTTTTCATTCTTCAAAATTGAAATTTAATATTTTATTTTAATGGCTATTAAAAGCCAGCAGCACCCAGCACTACCAACCAGCCAGCCAGCCAGCAGTGTGCATGCAGTCAGCCAGGCTCCACTGACTTTTAATGTGTTTATTTAGACCAGCATGTCTCTCTCTCTCTCCATCTCTGCCACTAGTTATTAATAAAGTCAACATTTATTGTGTGTTTAAATGAATTGCACTACAGTTTTGAAATATTTTAGTTTTGTTTAGTTTTTTCTTTCCTCTCTGAAGGGTGTTTCTTATTACACTTAATGTGTAGATGAAATTTAAAACTTTTTTTTTTTTTTTTTTTTTTTTACACAAAATATATCACTTTTCTTGCTTGGCTAACACAGATTGCTTAAGTTTCGGAGTAACAGAATTATTAAGAAAAGCACATTAAAATTTTAATGATTTTTCTATAATAAAGGGTTACTTCATGCTTTTCGGCTTCAAAAGTTCAGTTAAAACACTCTGAAAGCTAGACAATGTCATTTAAATAATAGCCGCTAGATTGGTGAAGCAAATTTCCACTACTTTGAAACCTTTCGCGTCGGATGGATGCCTGTATATACGGCAGTCACTTGGTGCATTATCGAGGCCGACATCGTGAAAAATTGCAAAGTGTGTGTGATACAAGTACGACACGCAAGGCTTAGGCATAATTAGTGAAGTATCTAGGTAGATAATTTGGCGAATGAGAGTTTCTAAATGCTCCAAAGTTAGGGGAAATTATCCGGTCTTCAATGTACATAAAGTAAACAATTATCGCGTCAAAAAGCGTGAAATTACTTTTCGGGAAACTTCTTTTGCAACAAAATCAAAACCGATTGTGTTGAATGGCTCGCAGTAGTGCATGGTTGACATATCATCATAAAAGTTGCTTTCATAGGGCCATAGCACTCTAAATTGAGCGTGTCTGTTATTCTAGGTTCATTTCCGAAATAACACAGCCCAATGATACCTCCAGCTCACTTTTCTAAATGCATTGACTTTTCCTCTTTCCACTATCGACTTTGATAATTATTTGGAGTATACCACTAACTGGGTGTTATTAGGGTTGCCTTGGACTACAATTTCTATATAGTGTGGTATTTCCACTTGACCCATTTTTCCCACAGTATCCACCGTCCAGACGTAGTTAATATAATGAATTTTTTTCGCCCAATTTAAATAAAAAATCCAAAATTCTTGTTTAAATGATTTATTTTTTCTTAAACGGTAATATATAATATATTTTTATTTTTTTGTGATTTTGTGGACGTGTGAAAAAAATAAGGATACTTCTTGAAATCTTAAAACTATAACTTAAGTAAAACAAAATAGATATTTTTTATACTGAATATTGTTGTATAAAGCCTTAATTAGTGCCACAATAGTACTTTGTTGGGGATCCTTTGTCATCCAGAACAGCAGCACATCTTTTAGGCATTGAGTCGACCACATTTTGACAAACATGTAGCGGCATTACGTTCCACGCATCCTGTATAAGATTCCAAAGCTGATGGACACTTTCTCCTGATTACCCTTTTAACTTCGTTTCACAAATTTTCTTTTGTTTTTAAATTAGTGGGCTGTGCTGGCCATTTAAAATATTTGATTTTTTGGCCTGGAACCACATCTTTGTGCAATTTGTCGTATGCTTTGGGTCATTATATCCTGCCGGAAGACCCATTTGAGTGGCATATTTTCTTCGGCATACGGCAGCATTGCATTTTTCAAAATTTCAGTGTAATCAGTCGATTTCATTACATTCTGAATACGATATAGAGGACCCACACCATAATAAGAAAATGACTACCATGCCATGATGCGACCACCACCATGTTTGACCGTCTTTAAGCTATATTTTGAATTGAATTCTTATATCTTACTATGTAAGAAGACCTATCAATCAAGAATTCAATCCAAAATATACTTTATCCAAAATATACTTTAAAGACGGTCAAACATGGTGGTGGTAGCATCATGACATGGTAGTCATTTTCTTATTATGGTGTGGGTCCTCTATACCGTATCCAGAATGTAATGAAATCGGCTGATTACACTGAAATTTTGAAAAATGCAATGCTGCCGTATGCCGAAGAAAATATGCCACTCAAATGGGTCTTCCGGTAGGATATAATGGCCCAAAGCATACGACAAATTACACAAAGATGTGGTTCCAGGCCAAAACATCAGTCCCCTGATTTAAAAACAAAAGAAAATTTGTGAAACGAAGTTAAAAGGGCAATCAGGGGAAGTGTCCATCAAATTACGACGAGCTTTGGAATCTTATACAGGATGGAAAGCAATACCGCTGCATTTTTGTCAAAATTTGGTCGACTCAATGCCTAGAAGATGAGATGCTGTTCTGGATACCAAAGGGTCCCCAACAAAGTACTATTGTGGCACTAACTAAGGCTTTATGCAACAATATTCAGCATAAATAACTATCATTAAAGGCAGCCCCTGTCAGAACGATCGTCAGGGTGTGGGCTCCCCTCCAATTTTGCAGGAGGAAGCCACACTCTCCCTGATCAAACTGCAAAATGTGGGGCTAAAAATGTCCAATTGGACGATTGTACGTCGCCATGCAAGGGACACAGGTGTTGGAAAGGATCTCTGGAATCTTAGCAGCTTCTGCGCCCCTTGTATGGCAAAATCAGGTATGGATTGGCACGGCTAAGGTTGATCCCATCATCAGATCAATAGCGGCCACATCCATATACATATATTGTTAATTATTATATTGTTAATTATTATATTGTTAATTATTATATTGTTAATTATTATATTGTTAATTATTATATTGTTAATTATTATATTGTTAATTATTATATTGTTAATTATTATATTGTTAATTATTATATTGTTAATTATTATATTGTTAATTATTATATTGTTAATTATTATATTGTTAATTATTATATTGTTAATTATTATATTGTTAATTATTATATTGTTAATTATTATATTGTTAATTATTATATTGTTAATTATTATATTGTTAATTATTATATTGTTAATTATTATATTGTTAATTATTATATTGTTAATTATTATATTGTTAATTATTATATTGTTAATTATTATATTGTTAATTATTATATTGTTAATTATTATATTATTAATTATTAATAAAAAATTATTATTATTATCCACCTCGGGTTTTTATTCGGTTTACCCAATGGGGGAGTCCGACATATCATACTAGGTAGCTACCTATACTAGCCAGCTAACCACCCAGTATAGCCAGCTATACTAGGCAGCTAGCCACCTATTCTAGGCAGCTAGCCACCTATTCTAGGCAGCTAGCTAGCTATACTAGGCAGCTGGCCACCTATACTAGGCAGCTGGCCACCTATACTAGCCAGCTAGCTAGCTATACTAGGCAGCTGGCCACCTATACTAGCCAGCTAGCTATACTAGGCAGCTGGCCACCTATTCTAGCCAGCTAGCTATACTGGGCAGCTGGCCACCTATACTAGCCAGCTAGCTAGCTATACTAGGCAGCTAGCCACCTATTCTAGCCAGCTAGCTATACTAGCCAGCCAGCTAGCTATACTAGGCAGCTAGCCACCTATTCTAGCCAGCTAGCTAGCTATACTAGGCAGCTAGCCACCTATTCTAGCCAGCTAGCTAGCTATACTAGGCAGCTAGCCACCTATTCTAGCCAGCTAGCTATACTAGCCAGCCAGCTAGCTATACTGGGCAGCTGGCCACCTATACTAGCCAGCTAGCTAGCTATACTAGGCAGCTAGCTAGCTATACTAGGCAGCTAGCTAGCTATACTAGGCAGCTAGCTAGCTATACTAGGCAGCTGGCCACCTATTCTAGCCAGCTAGCCACCTATTCTAGCCAGCTAGCTATACTGGGCAGCTGGCCACCTATACTAGCCAGCTAGCTAGCTATACTAGGCAGCTAGCCACCTATTCTAGCCAGCTAGCTAGCTATACTAGGCAGCTAGCCACCTATTCTAGCCAGCTAGCTATACTAGGCAGCCAGCCACCTATTCTAGCCAGCTAGCTATACTAGGCAGCTAGCCACCTATTCTAGCCAGCTAGCCACCTATTCTAGCCAGCTAGCTAGCTATACTAGCCAGCTAGCTAGCTATACTAGGCAGCTAGCCACCTATTCTAGCCAGCTAGTTATACTAGGCAGCTAGCCACCTATTCTAGCCAGCTAGCTATACTAGGCAGCTGGCCACCTATTCTAGCCAGCTAGCTATACTGGGCAGCTGGCCATCTATACTAGCCAGCTAGCTAGCTATACTAGGCAGCTAGCCACCTATTCTAGCCAGCTAGCTATACTGGGCAGCTGGCCACCTATACTAGCCAGCTAGCTAGCTATACTAGGCAGCTAGCCACCTATTCTAGCCAGCTAGCTAGCTATACTAGGCAGCTAGCCACCTATTCTAGCCAGCTAGCTAGCTATACTAGGCAGCTAGCCACCTATTCTAGCCAGCTAGCTATACTAGGCAGCCAGCCACCTATTCTAGCCAGCTAGCTATACTAGGCAGCTAGCCACCTATTCTAGCCAGCTAGCTATACTAGGCAGCTAGCCAGCTATACTAGGCAGCTGACCACCTATTCTAGCCAGCTAGCTAGCTATACTAGGCAGCTGGCCACCTATACAAGCCAGCTAGCTAGCTATACTAGGCAGCTAGCCACCTATTCTAGCCAGCAAGCTAGCTATACTAGGCAGCTAGCCACCTATTCTAGCCAGCTAGCTAGCTATACTAGGCAGCTAGCCACCTATTCTAGCCAGCTAGCTATACTAGGCAGCTAGCCACCTATTCTAGCCAGCTAGCTATACTAGGCAGCTAGCCACCTATTCTAGCCAGCTAGCTGTACTAGGCAGCTAGCCACCTATTCTAGCCAGCTAGCTAGCTATACTAGGCCACCTATACTATCCAGCTAGCTAGCTATACTAGGCAGCTAGCCACCTATTCTAGCCAGCTAGCTATACTAGGCAGCTGGCCACCTATTCTAGCCAGCTAGCTATACTGGGCAGCTGGCCACCTATACTATCCAGCTAGCTAGCTATACTAGGCAGCTAGCCACCTATTATAGCCAGCTAGCTAGCTATACTAGGCAGCTGGCCACCTATTCTAGCCAGCTAGCTATACTGGGCAGCTGGCCACCTATACTAGCCAGCCAGCTAGCTATACTGGGCAGCTAGCCACCTATTCTAGCCAGCTAGCTATACTAGGTAGCTAGCCACCTATTCTAGCCAGCTAGCCACCTATTCTAGCCAGCTAGCCACCTATTCTAGCCAGCTAGCCACCTATTCTAGCCAGCTAGCCACCTATTCTAGCCAGCTAGCCACCTATTCTAGCCAGCTAGCCACCTATTCTAGCCAGCTAGCCACCTATTCTAGCCAGCTAGCTATACTAGGCAGCTGGCCACCTATTCTAGCCAGCTAGCTATACTGGGCAGCTGGCCACCTATTCTAGCCAGCTAGCTAGCTATACTAGGCAGCTAGCCACCTATTCTAGCCAGCTAGCTATACTAGGCAGCTGGCCACCTATT